>JAEQBH010002830.1:0-318875 GCA_016808115.1 Tetrastigma voinierianum
TAGCTTAATTAATAGCAAGAGATTTTTTATTATGGAATTAATGACAATTTTGCGACGGATTTGTGATGGATTAGAGACGGAAATTTGCGACGAACAAAAGTCCCTAGCTAATATTGTCGTTGATTTTGGCGCAAAGAGTGGTGGCAATTTAGAAGTACCAACTTTAGAATGATTTTCCTGGGCCTAATTAGCTAGAGAACAAACTGGCTGCTAAATCATGATTTGGAAATATTTTTTATAGTTCTTATATGTATAGTTAGGATTTTTCACTAGCTAAAATAGCTAGGAAAAAAACTGTCAGCTAATATTGCCCTTTAAATTGTCGTTTTTTCAATAAAAATGTATGCATTTAGCTAGGGATAGCGTCCGTCGTTAAGTCTATACAGAAATAAATTTTTTTTTTATTTATGTATTTAGCTAGGGATTAGTCCCTAGCTGGGGCCAAAGGCGGTAAAAATCCTGCCGCTATTGGTGCCCTTAAATTGTTATTTTTCACAAAAAATATATGTATTTAGCTAGATTTTTCTAGCTATTTAGCTAGGGATTGTTTCCGTCAAGTAAGTCTATACCGACTATTTTTGTTTTGTTTATATATTTAGTTAGATTTGTCCCTAGCTAAACTAGTTATGGACCAAATCCGCTTGCTTTGGTGCCCTTTAAATTGCTATTATGCACATACTTATTATGGATTTTCCCTAGCTATTTAACTGGGGTGGATTATGTCCCTTCAAGCAAGTCTATACCTAAATATACTTTTTGTTTTATTTATGTGTATTTAGCTAGGGACAAATCCTAGTTGTACAGCTAAGTGGAAAAATCCGTCGCTATTGGTGCCCTTAAATTGTTATTTTCACAAAATATATGCATTTAGCTAAGGATTGTTTCCATCGTTAAGTCTATACCGAATTATTTTTTATTTTGTTTTATATATTTAGCTAGGGAAAATATCTGTCGCTATTGGTGCCCTTAAATTTGTATTTCACAAAATGTATGCATTTAGCTAGGGATTTGTCCATAGCTAAATAGCTAGGGATTTAATCCGTCACTATTCTTACCCTCAAAATTCTTCTCATTTAGGAAATTATGTATTTAGCTAGGGATATGTCCCTAGCTATTTAGCTAGGGATACGTCCCTAGCTATTTAGATAGGGATACTTCCGTTTTCCAAATAGTCTTGTTTTTTACTTTTTGTATTTAGTTAGATTTTTCCCTTAAAGCAAATAGCTAGGGAATAATCCGTCACTATAATTTACTCTCAAAATTCTTTTTCAAATTCTATCGATTTAGCAGTGTATAATTCCCTCAGCTATTTAGCTAGGATGGTATCCACAAGTAAGTATGCCCGAATTTTTTTTTTTTTTTTTGGCTCTATATGTCTAGCAGGATTTATCCTCAGCAATTTAGCTGTATCGTGTCCGTCGTTAGGTTCTAAACAAACGACATCGTTTCCTTCCCCGTTATATTTGTAAAGCTTACGCTTAATCTTCTTCACCCCCTCACCAAAAATCAAAGAAACCATTCCCTTCTTCCTTCACCCCAGACACTAAAAACAAAGAAACCATTCCCTTCTTCTCACCCGTCTCTCGACCTAATTCAGTCTATTCTCTTCTCACCGCTCGTCTCTTACTCCGCTTTCCAATTACCTCGCATCGCTCGTTCCTTAGAACACAAAGGTCATTGCAACATCATTTCAAGCACCAAACCAAACAAACAACACTTCTCTCTCTGTTCTTTTCTTACCACTACCGTAACCCTCCATTTCTAAACTCCTTTTCTTGTTACCAGTAAGATTCTCACTACTTTCTCCTTCAAAAATACTACTTACATATCTCTCTCTCTCTCTCTCAATTTGATTTCCACCGGCGGAGTTTGGTTTATGTTACTATTGGCTTTTTTTCTTTTTTTTCATTTTCCTCATTTTTTCTTCTTCTTCTTTCGCTTTGTTTCTCACATCACTTATATGATTTTGACTCTCCACCATGAGTGAATCAACACAATCGAGACATTGCCAAATTACTTTTCAGCTTATTGTTTCTTTTTCCATTTGAAACACTAATTTACAAATTTTGGACAAGGTACCTCTCTCGTCTCTTTTCTCTCAAGGCGGTTCCTTTGCTTATTTTCTCATTTTAATTTCATGAGAAAATGGTGAATGTGAGTTTGGTACTTTTAACCCAGAAGTGAGCTAAAATGGTGCTTTTTTGTTAAAAAGAAATAACTTTATTTTGAAAACAATTTTTTATTCAATGGGTGGTTCAATCTAACTGCATCCGACAGGGAAATACATTAACTTTAATATTGAGATCGCACTTTTGCAGTGAATCCACAATAGGGTGTGAATGTTCACCTACAAGTGAAGTCCAACATCCAGTCAATAGATTTGTTGCAGGTCATTTTCCTTATGTGAAGCAATTCACTTGTGAATCGAGAGAGGAGTTAGCGGCAGAGGCAGGTCATTTTCCAAGTTTTACTACTCTTTTTGTTTTTCTTTTTTTGGAATTTTTAACTATGTGATTTTTTTTTCTTTTCGTTTCATGCTCAGACTTTCGTGTCCTTCGCATTGTTTCATATTTATTTCCTCGTGATTTTAACCTCATTTGTCGCATTCTTTTCGAAACTTGTATTCTCAATTAATCCTTTATTCAGCCTTTCTTTCCACTCAATTGTCTTTTTACCATGCTTGTGTATTCTTGGTGTTTCTTCTGTCATAGTTTCTTTTGCACTCAGCTGCTAGCGCTTCTTAGTTCATATGATGGTGCCGCCCTTAGTCGCTACTTCAATTAACTCGTTTATTTATGCATATCTCTGGCCTTTACTCTCACTATAAGAAAAATGGTGATTGTTGACATATATTATTCTCGACTCATGGTAATATATATGTTAATATTACCCATTTAAATGAATAATATGACATATTCAAATCAGACTATTACGACATATATAAAAAAATTTCATCACTTATATAATAGAACATCGGGATAGATAATTTATAAGTCAATAAATAGTCAATATTAATAATTTTTAATTAAGTCTCTCATAATTTTTTAATCAAATTGATTCAATAATTTTTATATATATTTTTTTTGAATTGAACCGATTCAATCTTTATATCAATAATAAAGAAATTTATTTTGATAAACTATATTTTATTCACTAATTAATCAATACCAAAGAGTAAAAATTAATTTTTTTTTGAAAGCAAAGAAAGCAAAATTATTTTATCGTGATTGATTTTATTTATATCTAACTAGCAAAACTAATTTTATAAATTTTTAAAAAACTAATTTATATTTTTACAAAATATTTCATTAAACTACTATAAAATATTAATTCAATGTCAAGACCCAAAGAAAATTCCAATTTTCAAAATACGCGAAATCGTAATTTCTGCAAAAATCCAAAAAATTTTCTAGGATCTCTGATGATGAAACTGGACACCGCTGAATCGCCTCACGAAATCTAGCTACCACGTCAAATTTCGCTTAATTCGAGACAAGAGGAATTTGCACGCTTTTGAAAGATCGAGTACTCCAGTGGTCACGTAAAACTATTACGCGCTGTGTGGACAAAAGTCACCTATAACATATACTCTTGTGACACATGTTGCATGAGTAGAGAGAGGATGGAAATGAATGGCTTGGATTGAACCATGTGTCAAAAATCTAGAAGAAGGGACACATTGGGAATTAAATGGAAGTTTAATGAGGAAAAGACAAAACTTGGAATAGTGTTGTCTTCTCCATTTTGAAGAGCAAAAGGGGCAAAGGGTCGGACGTAGAGTGAGAAAGCAGAAGCTAGGTTTTTGAATTTTAGAGAGTGTGCAACTTCTCTCTATAGATTCCGCACAACGATCTGGTCGATTTCTTCGCCAAGACATTCTACATATTCCAAAAGATATAATCAATCAAACATTCTCAAAGTCTCATTATTATACCCTTACACTATGATCATATTTGTTTTTGACATTATTTAATAATTTAAATCTTCACACTAATAAGTATATCAACATTTTCTTAACAAACAAAAATGGATATTTATTTTATAAATTTAAACTCAAAATATATAGGTCTTAATGTTTAAAAAATACATTAATAATGGATCACAATAGAAGAGCCTGATCATGACTAATTCACCCATGCATTTTGCTATTTTTCTTTTCAATGAACATCTTCAAGACTACAACACCAATAAAATGTTTAAAGAGATTAAGCATACTCAAAATAAACACAACATAAAATGGGAATAAATGGAGACAATTTCTATGTTAACAAAAGTGAGAATCTGTGAGAAATATAAGGCATAAGGAGGGAGGGCAGCAACAGCCAACAGCAATAGAATGGAAAACCCTAGTCATGTTTTTGAAACCGAATCCCAAACTTCACCTCTTTGTTCCCTCTTTTTCATCCCTTGGGGTTGGAATTAGAAACCAAGAAGATTTTCAAGATTTCTTTTCTGTCTTAACCCTGCCTGCTTGTTTCAAGAGCTCAGCTAGTCTTCTTCTCATCATTTAGTCTTTGGATTTGCAGAAGTTCCAAGCTTTTTCTTCCCTCACTTTAAGAGAGTTATGTCACATGCGTGACATCACAACTGGAGGGATTTATTTTCAAGTCAAAAATACAAACCAAATTTAAACCCCAACTTTTCAAATCCTATATAATAACTAAAATACATTTTTTATCTATTATATATATATATATATATATATATATATATATATATATATATATATTATCTTTATTTTTCTATCGTCTTCACGATAGAACGAATTACCGTCTTCTGTCTCTTCAAAACCTCTAGGGTTTTGCTCTCCTTGCTGTCCCGCACACCTCAGATTTAGACAATCTTCAGTTGGTTTGGAGTTTCGCCTCGTTGAAATGGACGTCAGAGGCAAGAGGGGAGAGCTTCGTCCGAACCGTGTCGCTTTCGACAACGGAGGCTTCAAGAAATCCAAGCAAGGTTTGTTTATTATTGTCATTTTTTTCTTCACCTTCTCTTGCTAGAAGTTCCGGTGGTTGAATTCGAGACTGTTATAGTTGTTTCTGTTTGGATCTTGTGAGATGGATGGGACAGAGCAGAATACTGAAATCTGCTTTGTTTTGCGCTTTTTTTATGAGATCCAAACGGGTGTAGTTTTTGTTTCTCATACGTCTCAATATCCTAATTGTTGCTTAGCTGGTAGAACTGATTTCTTTGGTTATTGATAGCATATAGCTTTCGTTTTTGCTTTATGCCTCTTGTGAGGTCAGATTTCTTGTAAAATATGTTATTTGTTCGTCTTTCCTTCGTTTGAGGGAGTTTAATCTTTAGGCTCTTGAGTAGTAAGGAGTTGATTCTTGGCTGGATGCGGATGGCTTTTCAAGTATTATATTTTGCCTCGGTTGTAGCTCGTGAAGTTGTTGTCCACTTGAGGGATTAGGTGGTAAAGTAATTGTCATTATTAATTTGCACAACAATTAAGAAATCGTTTTGAAAGCTTCATCCGCTCGACATTTTATTAAATAAATACTACTTAGAAATTTTATGACTTTGTTTATTTTCCCATATAAGTATGATATAAATTGGAAGAAGTATTCATAAGTGATATACACGCAGAAGACATGTCATACAATATGAAAGGACATCATTAGAGATTTTTTAATGTGTTGACGTTCTATGTTCCATCCAAAATTGTATCAACGTTGTGCATTTTCATAGTCTAGGAATTCTCTTGGTAGTGAAGCTATATATTAGAATGGTTTAAGGCCTTATTTTTGGCCTCCTCGGGCTTAAGTTCTCGTTTTGCAATATTCTCTTATAATTAATTATACGGGTGATCTATGCCCTCGAGGTGCCGACCAAGTGGTAAGCATTGGGGTGAGATGTGGACAGAAAAAAAACTTAGGGATTACCCTTCTTTTCTGCTGCTTATTTTATGCTAGATTTGGTTGTTAAAATTTTAACTTGCCTATTTTAAATAGATCATATGAAATAGAAGTCTTCATCTTTTTCACATAAAAAAGTTATTAACTTATTATTGTCCTATTGTGTAAAAACCCGTAAAAATCTTAAATTTAAATTTTTCAAATAAAAAGGCGGTAAACTATAATTATCGAAATAATCTAGAGAAAAGCTGGGATTTTTCTAGATCCTATGACAAATGGATTGCACCGTTGAATCGCCCTCATCAAGGAAATTCAAATTTACCTAGTCACCTCGTTGACCTCAGATAGTCGGAATTTCAATGTGATTTGAGAAACATGTGCTCCGCGCACATGGCTAACCATGTGGTGACACATGGAAATCCATTTGAGGATAGAAGAGTGTCGCCAGCAAAGATGAAAGGGCATGCATGTGTGACACATGGCAAGCCATGTGTGTGACACATGGCATGCCATGTGTCAACATGCATGGCACTTTGAGAGCTATAAATAGGAGAGCTCAAATTCAGTTTGTGAAGGAGAGCTCAAGATCAGTCCGTGGGAGCAAAGAAGGGAGAAGAGAGAAAGTGGAGTGGAAGGAGAAGGAGGAGGAAAGGAGAAGAGAAAGGGAGGAAAGGAAAGGAGAAATGGAGGAAAGGAAAGGAGAAAGGGAAGAAGAAAAGAGAAGAAGAAAGGGGAGGAAGAGAGGAAAAAGAAAGAGGAAGAGGAAGGAGTGTTGCGCAGCTGAGCAGACCCCAACCAAGAAAAGAACCCTAATCGGCGCTACAAGAGGTAAAGGTTTCCTTCCTACACTCGTTATTTCACGCCAGTCGCGTAATGGCTCACGGGTTTCTCGTCCGATTTTCCCATAATTTGTATGTCAGGTGGTTTGTTTGTGATTGTGTGATGGTCAAAGACCAGTTTTACGTTTCAAGACTGCTCAGACCGGACACCGTGTTCGGGATGGCAAAATCCCCGGCGTATCGGCAAAATGGGGCAGCCCAATTCTCGCACACCTCTTTGTGAATCGGCCGCCGCCAACCCTCGGGATTCGCCATAACTTTCGTTCGAACTCCGCTTCGCTGCTTCGACTCTAGCGGAAAGCTCATTGAGTCTAGAAATTTGACAGGTAAATAGCGCTCTGCACAAATGTGTCGTAACATTGGGTCGGGTCACGGGACAATGAGGAATGGTCCGTTTCGCTTAACTTCAAGTTTCCGAATCGGTTTGTAAATCAAATGCTGGGATCGCATAAGGGCTGAGCATGGAATTTTGTGTTGATGTTTGTGTGGTATTACAAAAAGGGACTTTCGACTAAGTCCAGATTATTTTTATACACAATTCATGGCCGGATGGCGGTCGAATGATCAATGCGGTGTTATCGCCATAAATTCAATGACATAACAAAATGTGAAATTATGTGGTATATGTGTGATAAAGATGGAAATAATTATATGCATTGTCAGATGATCGACATACTATGTCTCTCGCCCAAGAATATGAATTATGGCATTACTTGCCTAAGTAATGGTTAATTATTTTAATACATGCTTGAATGATGTGTCGACATGAATGAACCCGAATGATAGAAAAGATGTAGTGGCATGCTTATGTGATGTACGATTAATATGTGGAATATTAACATGAATCGCAAGATGTATGTTAAATATATGAAATAAGCCGTAGTATTAGACATGAGTGTTCATAGCACACACATGCGTACGGCATGTAGAATGTCCTCAGAGGTCTTCATACATCGTCAATGGGTTTGATGCAAGTGGCACAAATTGCAAGGTATTGGTGTAGTAACACCACATTATATGAGATGTGCACATGGTAATTAGCTCACTGTTGGGTGTTGAATCGTGGCTGGGAGGGAATGGGACGAAGTCCAATTGAGTTCCACAAAGGTTAAACGAAAATGGAAAATGAAATGTGCCTGCGTAGCAAGTAGGATAGATACCCCTCGTGAAAAGCCCGAAACCCGGGTTAGACGTATCCACCGTGAAAGCCCAAAAATGCTCTGAGGGGTGTGGCAGACCCATGAGACCCTCGAAAGTTATGTCATTCAAAAAAGACACGAAACTATTAAATAAAAGTCACATAGACTACGGGTTGTGAGATGGGATTCAGACCACTTTGCATTGATTTCCATTGGCACTTGTATCGGGTGGTGGGCCTGAGGTCAATTCGCACATGGGGCATGTAGAGTGTCGCCTGTAGCGCGCATGCTTCCGGCGATAATACAACATGTATGCACGGGATTGGTTGTTGGTTTGATCTGCGAAAAACAGATCACTGCATGTGCACCTAAGTCAAGTAGCCCTCAGAGGGATTTATCTCTACCGGGCGCAGCTCACCCCGCCGTGGACCCCCTTTCAGCAATAAGACGTGATAGTGCGCATTCGCCCTGGGAGGCCTGGGATTATGAAGTGGCCTGATCAGGCCTTGATTCTGTTTTGTGTATATTAGAAACTAATCTAGTTTTAAATATATGTTTTCGTATTAGGGATGATGTAATAACTCTTGTGATCTATAGAAATGTATGGTCTTGTCTTGTAACCGTATGGGCTGAGTATGGATGATAGGCCCTAAATGAGTCATTTTACTCATGTATGGGTCTCACGATATGAACACACGAGGTTCATAGTTGATGGTGGTCGAATTTTGAGTTTTAGGTGTCACATATTGGATGTACTTTGAAGTTGAATGTAGAACATTAGAAACTTGGCTTTTCTTTGGATTTGCCAACATAGATCTTCTCTTTATTGGTGTGTTAATATGTCCCCCTTTTTAAAGCTTTCTCTATCTTTTAGTTCATTTGCCTCTTTTTTCTCTTGTGTAATGTTTGCAGTTTCTATGATATTCAGAAAAAAATGTATAAAAGAAAAAATATTCTCATGTTTGGATTTCTTATATTAAAAGTACAGTGAAAATAAAATATAATTAAGTGGTCGCAAATTTAGACTTTTTAAAATTATTTAATCTTTATAGTGATAATCTATCTATAAAATAAAAATAAAAAATTCTTTATAGTGATGAGCTAAAATAAATAAAATGAGTTTGAAATTAAAAATAATTTATTGAATTAAGCTATATATATATATATATATATATATATATATATATATATATATATATATATATATATATATATATATTTAAAAAATTGAACCAAATATAGCCTTACAAGTTTTTATGGAATCAATTATATTTTTCATACACAGTGTATTTTATACATAAACATGTAATTTTCTATCTCTTTTATTGTATTTAATAGTGTCCGGAAATGATAACCGACACAGTTTCTGACTTTCTGCTTACAACCTTGAACAAAATATCTATTTCTTTCCCTTTCACTACTTGTGTTCTTTTCACTCGAATATTTGGTCCCAAATAGAGTGTTTTTTTTCTTCTAATAGTTGCTTCATATCCCGGTACAATCTTTTTCTATCCCTTTCCTAATTTGTAAATGCCTTCAAATTTTCAAAATATCATGTTCAAAATGATTCAAGGCGTGTGATCTACATAAGGGAAATGAAACCCAATTTACTTTATTTTCTATTAGTTTTTAAAATGAGTTTCCCTCAATGAATGGTTCCAAAGAAAGAGACTATGTTTGACAATTCTTTGGATGTGTAAATTCATTTAGGTGATTATTAGCTACATTGATTACATTTATGTTCAGGAGCTCTTTTCTTTTTCTTGTTTTTTATTGCTTGATTCCATTCAATTTTTGGTAATACACCTACTTGTTTTCTTTGCCTGTGTGGGGAATTAATTGTGTTGCATGTTGCATATATATTTTATGAAAATCCATGTTGAGTCGAGGTTGCCATCTAGAACACTACACACCTTTAGAAACCTTTTGTTCAAAAGCAGTTTTGTCCCCATCTTTGCTGAGATGAGCTTTTAAGCTCCATCCTGGCACATTCTTTGTATTTTGGAAGCCTTGAGGTGTGCTTCAAAGCCGTGCCAATTGGCGCCTTACTTTTATTTGCATTATCATCATACACTAATTGACAGGCTTGGTACAGGTACTCTACTCATGCATATTTGTGGTTCCATTTATTTTTATTAAGGTTTGTCAACTTGTTTAGATACCTTAATAGTGGTTTGTTTTGAATTTCTTTATAATCATGTAGTTGTTGGCAATGACAGGTAAATTTCACTTGAATAACAAGGGCAACTTTGAATACTAAATTTAGTACTTTATTGATTCTTTGCTTGCTTGTGATTGGTGAACCTCTTAGTCTTTGGCAACAATGCCTTATCATTAATTATAATAAATAATAGTATATGGCAACAATGTTTTTTACTCTTAGTCTTTCTTTGATTCGTGCGCGATGGAGTTATGCAGAATCGAAGCTTAATATTTATATCCTAAATCCCTACTGCTTGCGTATAAAAGCTACTGCGGTATAATTAACTCTATGGTCGAACACGGGGATGGGTTTTCTTGTACAATGATTTACAATGAAGAGCCCAAAAATGGTGAATTCAATTTGGATTTTGGGATTTTATAAAAACAAGGGGGTGTAATGGTTGGCAAACTGAAATTTAAATAAAATAAAATGTAAAAGAAGTCTCCTTGAAGTGTCAGGCTACTGGATTTGGGTTCTCGGGTCCATTTCCTCGCATTGGGGAGGATGACCTATAGTCATTTCCCGAACCGGATCTTCATTTAGCTTTAAAAACTAAACCCTATGATTTTCCCTTTTGAAAAACAACATTGATTGAGCATTAATGCTCTCAGGGCAGGTGCGATGCCCTCACGATCTACCAGCGACAAATAAGAAAGCGGTAATGAATCTTAGTGGATCACAGCAATAAGCATTCATGAACCTAAAGATTGCTAAATACTGATCAATGAAGGCACATCAAAGGAGTTATAACCTAGAGTGAGAAATAGGAACATAAATGCCTATAAAAACTTGCGTTAAAAACAGAGAACCGTGAGTTACCTCCAAACCCTAGCCAGCAGCCCTCCTCTTAAATGAGAAAAGAGGTCTAGCCAACCATCCTCTGAGTTGTCATCCTCAGTGGAGTGTTTGGTAGCCGAGAAAGGGAGAGAAAAGGAAAGAAAATGAAGAAGGGAAGCGGCGGAAAAGCGCCATGCTGTATCTATTATAAAAGTCTCTCTATTACAATGTTTGGGCTTTAAATACTGCCCCTAAACAAACAAATTACCAAAATGAACAAAGTAGTTAACTATTATAGGAACAAAATGGGAAGAAACAAAAATTCAAACAAGCAGGGCTGCAATGTCAAGAGGCGCGAGGAAGGAACGGTGGCAAAATGGTGACCCCGATTACGGGGAGACATGAACAGTCTTGTGTAGGAAGAGGAATTTATAAGTCTCCAATTTCATGTATTTTACGCTCTTCTTTCCTTACGTCTGGTTGCAATGTGAGTTTGACTAGAATTCTTCGTGCTTTGGATCGGAAGCTCAGCAATTTCGAGCCTGAATAGCTTACAAAAACTTCTGAAATTAGCCACGAAAATGAAGTCAGTAGAATAGCAGGGACCTTAATGTGCAAATTGGATTAATTAGAATGATTAGTACACAGCACTCAAAACCTATAATAAATAGGGTTCAAAATAGCACTTTTTGGCACTAATCACACCCCCAACCTACATTGCTAGTCACTTACCAATGAAAGAAGAAAGAAAGAGAGAGCATACAAAACGATAACAAAATAATTTTTCACAAATGGTATTTTAAAAGGTTGTGAATGAGTAATGCTAACCACAAGTAAGAATCATCAAACCCTTGCCCAATAACTATCTTGAGAGAATGAATGCCATACAAAATTGAGTATAAAAAAAGCCTCCATCTTGGTGAATCAACCAGAAACTTCCCACTTTAAATGCGGTATCGGTTCTCAACAATAAGCGCAAGGCTGCACTCTCCCTGACGGGCTATTGCCTGACCTATGCGCTAACCAGCGAATAGATCAGGACCGGCTCTTATTCCTGACTCTTTTTGTGTTGTAGAGTGCGATGCTAAAGGAATCGACACTGCAAAGTCCATGTAAAAGGGGATCTGCAGTGACTCCCCAACCAATCAAGGCTTAGGGCACCAAGTCATAAAGTTCTTTTGACCCATTAACTCTTGGGTTTCACCCGAACTCGAATGATTTCGAGATTCCAGCGCCTCTGACTTGCTAAACTCACCTATCCACGGAGTGTAGCGAGCACTAAGTCGGTGGCTCCTGACCCCGATTGGCAGGGCCTTTGGGCTTTAAAGGATTTCGCCATTTACCCCTCGGACCGTGCTCGGGTTTCAAGGCAAAGTGTTGCAATTTTTCTTATTTTTCTTTTCTTTTTCTTTTTGCTTTTTCTGTTTCTCTTCTTTTATTTTGGAAGACACATTAGCCTTCTATTCATGGGGGTCCTTAACCTATTAAAGATGGTTGACGAAACTAGGGTAGGTTATTGCAAGGCTTAGGAGGCTAGGTAGTTTTCGAGTTATTGGAAGAGCTTTGTGTATATATTGTGGTTAGCTAAGGTGGAAGAAAAGGTCGACGGTAAGAATTGACTAATCATCCACTCAATTAGGCATGGAACCAATCTAACATCAATAGAATTGGACAAAGATTCAATTTTTCAAACTACAAGTTAGGCAAAACACACAAAAAAAAGTGGGTGCAAAATGGGTCCAATTTTTGAAAAAGTGAGCTGTATAGTGTAACAGCTTCACAAAAAGGAAAACCAGCAAGCCACTGAACATAAAAAAAAAATGGGCTTGCTCAAAATAGTAACAAAAACATAAATACATGCCACTTCCTTCACTAACTCTCCCCCCAACCAAATGTCTCATTGTCCGCAATGGGGCTCGGATTGGAAAGTTAGAGAAGGAAGAGCTACCTCCTTGATGAGATGTGCTCGTTTTTAGATAGGATACTTCGCAAGCTTTCCATCGACACCTTATTCACTCTATTTGGGCTTAAGATGAACAAGTTAAGAGAAGAAAATAGAGGAAAAAAAGGGACCAGTTGGAACATTTTGAATATTACTCATTTTTCAAAATTTCAATTGTGTTCTTTCTGGCCATATTTAGATTCTACACTCTCTAAGCTTTCCAACGAGACAAAAATAACCTAAAACCGTTATTGGATGAAAAAGTTATGTACGAAACAAAATTAGGAGGCAAAACAGGGGAGGAGCGAAAATTTCGCTCTGATGTGAGCTCGCTACGATGTGGCTTTCGCTCTATAGCGAAAATTCCTCTCTCTTTTTCCTACTTTTCTGATCTTCATTCACCTTCAAGTACTACTGTTGCAAAAATTAAGGCAAGAAAAATTAAGAAAAATTGCGAGAAAATTGAAAAACAAGCTAGAGCAAAATTAACTTAAAAGTTAGAGAAAATCTAAAAATAAAAATTACAGAAATCCAAATAAAATAAAATAAAACAAGAAAAATTAAAACAAAAAAGTGGGGGAGACCGTGCTCCCCCAAACCCGATTTCTTAAACTGGAAATTGCTTTGGAGATAGTGGAGCTTAAAAATGCTAAGGTTCGGATGCTCCAAATCCGAACCAGCACCCGAACCATCCACTATGCCATGCAACTGATTCGTGCCACAGTAGGGTGATCCGGAATTAACAAAATTTATATCCTAAGTTCCTCTCTTTGCCGTAGTCAAACTCTTTATGATCATAGCGGTCTAGGGTCGACACAGGATGGGTTTTCTTAAAGTCTGAATGATTTAAGTGAAATCCAAAATGGTGACTTTGGTTTTGGATTTTAAGGTGAGTGATAAAAAAGCAGTGGGTTGGTGGTTTGCAAACTGAAAGAAATAAAATAAATATAAAATAGAACTCAGCAGGCTTGTTAGACCTTGAGTTTAAGATCCTAGGCTAGCGAGAGGTCCGGGTTAATTTCAGCGTTTGGGAGGATGACATATAGTCGTCTCCCAGAACCGGATCTTCATTGGCATTAAAACCTAAACCACAATAATTTTCCTTTTGATAGAAAGCATTTATTTAACATTTATGGTTCCCTACAGGTGAAAATCTATCTTGACTCATCCTCTGATGATTCGTAAGGGTAGCTAATGAGTCTCAATGGATCTAAAAATAAGAATCAATGAACCTAAAGATTACCAGTATTGATCAAAGTGGATGCACTTGCGTGAAACCTAGCCCCTTAACCTACCTCGGTGGCTCGTAAATGGCAGCTAATGGATATTAGTGTATCTAAAGCTAAGGCCACACTAAACCCTAAAAGCTTGCCAAGTATTGGCCAAAGAAAGTACATCAAAGAGCTTTAAACCTAGAAATGAAAATTTGGGAACCAAAATGACAAAACCTGCTGCTTGAAAAACAGGGGAACCACCAGCAGCCTGCAGATCCTTCCCCCAGTAGCCTTTTACTTCAAGAAGGAAGTGGTTTTAGCCACTCATCCTCCAAGTTGTCATCCTTGGAGAATTGTTTAGCCAACGAAAGGAGAAGAAAGAGAGAGAGAAGAGAGGAAAGCTGGAAACAAGGCTGCTGGCGTGCGAAAGATTAAAAAGTTAGGGTTACAAAAATCTATAAAGTTTATTTTGCAGTAGCCCAATGTGAAATGACAAAAAGACTGGAATATGAAATTACAATAAGGACAAAGTGGTAATTATACAAAAGCAGCGAGGGTGTTTGTGATAAAAATATCAAAATCACTTGACCATTTCGTATGTAGGGAATTTTTCGCTAGCATATTGAAAATTTATATGAGAATTTCGCTAAGCTAGCGAAAATCTAGAGATAGCGAATGGAAAGATTTGGCTATCTGATATTTTGCTAGCCTAGCCGAAAACCTTTGTGCATAAGCATTTGCATTTTAAGCTGTACGCGATAATTACCGCTATCGCCGAAAATTCGGTAATGGCAATTTTGGCTTCTGATACGTCTTGTTCCATTGATTCTAACTTCTGCGACTCTTTGCTCCCGCGCATCACAGCTTTCTTTGTACCATTTTCTTCAATTTTCTTCTTGCTTTGAAATTCTTCATTTCTGAAAACTGCTGAAGTGATATGAGACCATATGAAATTGGTGAAAATCAACCCGACTTTGGTTATGATTGGATTGACACGATAATTTGGCCTCCAATTCCTGCAAAAACTACAAAAACTGCCTCGAAATGCAATTAGAAGTGCAATAGGGACCCGAACATGTCAATTGGGTTAATTATAATAATTAATACACAAAAAGCGCTCAAAACCTATTAAAAATAGGGTTCAAAATAGCACTTTTAGACACTAATCACACCCCTAAACCTACACATTGCTAGTCCTTAGCAATGAAAAGAAATAGTACAATACATATAAAACTATAACAAAATAACGTTCACAAAAAATGGTACTTCAAAAGGTTGTGAATGAGTAATGCCTGGCACCATAAGTAAAATCATCAAGCGAGTGTCGATGACTATCATGAGAATGAATGCCATAAAAATTGAGTATTAAAGAGACCTCTTTCTTGGTGAATCAACCGAAACTTCCACTGAAAATCTAAGTGTTTTGTTTGATCGAGATCTCGACAATAAAACTGTCAGCCTCCCACATGACATACTACCTGACCTAGCATGCTAACCTTGACTTAAATAGATCAGGACCCACCTCTTATTCGCGATTATTTTTGCGTTGTAGGGTGCAATCTTTGAGAGTCTGACTCTCACGAGAGATCCATGTAACGGGGATCTCTAGATGACTCCCAACCAATTAAGGCTTAGGGCACCAAGTCTTAAGGATCTTTCGACCACAAACTCTACAGGTTTCACCCCGGACTTGAATGATTTTGAGACTCCAGCACCTACAACTTGCTAAACTCCACCCATCCACCCATGTCGAACACTAAGTCGGTGACTCCCCGACGGTGAAGGTTTAGGGCAACGGCTGGGGAAGCTTTATGCCACCCTCGGACATGTTGGGTTTCAAGGCAAAGTGTTGCAATTTTTATTCTTTTTCTTTTCTTTTTCTTTTTCTTTTCTTTTTTTTTTTCTCTTCTTTTTCTTGTTTTTCTTCTTTTTCTTTTTCTGAGGGTCACCAACTTTTATTAAAGATGGTCAATGAAACTAGGGTAGGTTATGCAAAGTAAAGGAGGTTGCGCAGTTTTTCAGCCTATCATTGAAACTTCTGTGCTCTGTGTGTGGTTAGCTAAAGGTGGAAGAAAAATGTCGAAATCAATAAGAATTCAACTAATCATTCACTCAACCAAGCATGGAATCAATCTAGCATCAATAGAATTGAATGAAAGTTTAAATTTTCCAACTACGGGTTAAGCCAAAACCCGCAAAAATTTTTGATTGCAAATTGGGTCCGATTTTTGAAAAAAGTAAGGCATGTAGTATAACAACTTTATAGAAAGGGACAGCAAGCCACTAAACATCACAAATGGTCTTGAACAAAATAATATGGCAATAAATCTGAATGAAACCCCAAACACTTCTTTCTCTGACCCGAACATCTCGGTCAATATTAGAAATGGGACTCAGTTGAAGTACAGAAGGAAGTGTTACCTCTGGCGAGATGTGATCATTTTCTGGATAGGAGACCGCAAACTTTCCATCGACACCTTATTCACTCGATTGGACTTGAACAAACAAGTTAGGAGAAGAAAAAAGAAAAAAGTGACAAAGTTGGAGCATTTTTTAAAATTACACTTTATCATAATCTCAAAAATGTTCTTTCTGGCCACATATTTGGATTCTACACTCTCTAAGATTTCCAGCAGTACCAAGAAGCTAAGGAGTTTGGATGAAAAAGTTATGAGCGAGCAAAATTGGGAGGAAGTAAAAGTGGGGCCCATGAAAATTTACATTCTTCTGATAATTTTCGCTAGGCCAAGAAAATTTGACATAAGCAGTTGCTATGTCTAATAGCGAATTTTGAATTTATTTTTTAAATAAAATAAAATAATTAAAATTTTTAAAAAAAATAATAAAAATAAAAATAAAAACAATTTTTTTATTTATTATTTTTTCTTTCAATTTTCAATTTTCAATTTTTTTTTATATATAAAAAAGCGATTTTTTTTAGAAGACAAATTTTTTTATATGTATATATATATATATATATATATATATATATATATATATATATATAATTTTGAAATAAAATTAATTTTTTGAAAATTAAAATAATATATATATAAAAAAAACAAACGTTTTTTTTTAATATAATATATATATATATATATATATATATATATATATATAAACAAAATAAACAACATAGCTATTTTGTCATTTATGGAAATAACTGTTGATTTAAGCTATAAGCGAGAATTTCGCTAGCCTAATAAAATTCACAGAAGATAATTGAAAATTTTAATAACAGCAGTAAATTTCGCTAGCTAGAGAATTTAGCTAACTAGCGAAATTTCGCTAGCCTAGTGAGCCTGCATAGCGGGCCCCGTAGGATGCAATTTTCGCTATGAGTGCCGAAATTTTCTCTACTCTACGATTTTTCAATCCGGGTTTCAAAATTTGCTGGCTTACAAAAATTAATGCAAGAAAAATTTAAGAAAAATTGCAAAGAGTAAAAATTAATCTAAAAAAACATAAATTAACTAAAAATTAGAAAATCTAAAAGAAAAATTAAAGAAAAAAAATAAAAAACGATAAAATAAAATAAAGCAAGAAAAATTAAACCAAAAGTGGGGGGGTGGGCTCAATCTTGAGGTTGGGACGTTCCAAATCGAGGCAGAGCACCGAACCATCCCGCGTGCCATCGATGTGGCGGCTGCCAATTTTTTTCGATGTAGTGGCAATAACATGAGCAATGGCCACTAGCTTCTTGAGGTTTTGTAGAATAAGCAGTGATGGTTTGGACTTTATGGTGGGTGCTTCAGGGGTTTTGTGTTGGGATTGGGATGCAGGCAGGATATACACTTGGTCAGTGGAGGGGGCTACTGGCAGTGGGTTTTTGGTGGCTTGGGTAGTGGCAGTGGGATTCAGTGCATTGAGGTGGTTGAAGGACATTCTTTTTGGGCACTTCCACTGCTTTTGTTTTCCTTTGCCTCCTCGGTTAACAATTAATGATTTCTTCTTGGTTTTCTCCTTGGAAAAACAACATCTGCATGTCTGAGGTCGTGATCAGCCGGATAATTGATAAAATCCTCATAAGCTCCTCTCGTGTGGCTGTTGTTGACACTTTTTCTCTGCCATGGTGTCACTTTGGCACCCTTCCTCACAGTGAACCTTCTTGCTGATTGATTAGGTCTTCGGTGAATCTTGCAAGTTGTCCCATTTGTGCTCATAGTCATTTTCAGCCCCATCTATTTTCTTGTTCAAATTGTCTTCCCGCAGTGGCTTGATTTTCTGATTAATAGGCATTAATCTCCTTATTCTCTTCCACAAAGTCATCCACTATCCAGTAAGGTCCAAATAGCTTGTTCAAATGGAGGGATTATTGTAATTGGCTGAGTGGCGAGGTGGCGAAATTAAGGCATAAAATGGAGGTTTAGAAGGAGCATATTGTGGAGGTCTTGGTTCCCATGAGGTGGTGTGATTCCCTAACATGGTTGTAAGCACTACCATATGGTGAACTCATCCATTGGTTTCTATGAGTCCTCATGGACTATATTCGCAGGTTCCTTTCCCTGATTTGCTTGACCTTGCCATGATGGTTTATGTAGTCCCTCATGGACATATATGAACTAGGGTTACCCACGCCACTTGTTGACCATCTTGTCCTTTGTTCCATTGGGTTGAATTCAACGCTTGATTGAGAACTCTATCCCATTTGGAAAATGAACTCTTGCAACAAGGCAAGGACAAGCACCCACAACAATCCTACAGCACTGTTTTTTTTTTTTTTTTTTTTTAACAGTGAAATAAAACTAAGAAAAAATGAATGTAAAATGATAAAAGAAATTCCGCGAGACTTGTGATGAGGATCCGCGAGTGTTCCACATCTAAATCACTTGCACTAAGAGGCACAATCCCGACAACGGCGCCATTTTGATTCGTGCCACGGTAGGGATCGGAATCAATTATATCCTAGAAGTTCCTCATCTTTGCAGTAGTCGAAATTTCTTTGCGATTATGGCGGAGTCTAGGGTCGAACCTGGGGATG
Source organism: Tetrastigma voinierianum (assembly GCA_016808115.1). Taxonomy (NCBI): domain Eukaryota; kingdom Viridiplantae; phylum Streptophyta; class Magnoliopsida; order Vitales; family Vitaceae; genus Tetrastigma; species Tetrastigma voinierianum. The sequence continues at coordinate 18,957 of JAEQBH010002830.1, forward strand.
GGTTTTAAATCGCAATGATTTAAGTGGAAATCAAAAATGGTGAATTTGGTTTTGGATTTTAAGGTGGTGATAAAAACAGTGGGTTGGTGGTTTGCAAACTGAAAAGAAATAAAATAAAATGTAAAATAGAACTCCTTGAAGCATTGGGCCATTGAGTTTAAGATCCTAGGCTAACTGAGAGGTCCCCGGGTTAATTTCCTCGCGTTGGGGAGGATGACATATAGTCATCTCGAGCCAGGATCTTCATTGGCATTAAAACTTAAATACTAATAATTTTCCTTTTGATGAAAGCATTTATTTAACATTTATGGTTCCTACGAGTGAAAATCTATCTTGACTCATCACTCTGATGATTCGTAAGGGTAACTAATGAGTCTCGATGGATCTAAAAATAAGAATCCAATTAACCACAAAGATTGCAAGTATTGATCAAAGTGGATGCACTTGCGGTGTAGAAAACCTAACCCCTTAACCTACCTCGGTAACAAGTAAATGGCAACTAGTAGATATTAGTGTATCTAAAGCTAAGAGAATACACTAAACCCTTAAAGCTTGCCAAGTATTGGCCAAAGAAAGTACATCAAAGGACTTTAAACCTAGAAATGAAAGTTTGGGAACCAAAATGACAAAACCTGCTGCGTGAAAAACAGGGGAACCACCAGCAGCCTGCAGATCCTTCCCCCAGTAGCCTTTTACTTCAAGAAGGAAGTGGTTTTAGCCACTCATCCTCCAAGTTGTCATCCTTGGAGGGTGTTGTATGAAAAGGGAGAGAGAAAGGGAGAGAAGAGAGGAGCTGGAAGCAAGGCACATTAACGTCTTGAAAGATTAAGTTAGGGTTACAAAAATCTATAGATTGGCTTTTATAGCCAACTAATGTGAAATGACAAAAAGACCTAAAATATGAAATTACAACAGGACAAAGTGGTAATTATACAAACGAGTCGTTTGGAATCAAAATATCAAAATCACGAGCTGACCATTTTTATTTATGCAAGGAATTTTAATAGCATAGCGAAAATTTCGCTAGCTAGTGAAATTTCGCTAAGCTTGCGAAAATCACAAGAGATAGCGAAAATGGAAAATTTCGCTATCTCTGATAATTTTGCTAGCACAGCGAAAAACAATGCATAAGCGGGCTTTGCATTTCGCTATGCACGATGTTTTCGCTATCTTAGCGAATTCAGCGTAGCGAATTTTGGCTTCTTGTTCATCACTGTTCCATTGATTCTGCTTCTGGCTTCTTTGCTCCCTTTGCATCTGCAACTTTCATGCCATTTTCTTGATTTTCTTCTTGCTTTGAAATTCTTCATTCTGGCTTCTTTGAAATTGATATGAGACCATATGAAAGTGGTGAAATCAACCCGACTTTGGTTATGATTGGATTGTGATAATTTGGCCTCGATTCTGCAAAAAACTACAAAAACAGCCTCGAAATGCGATTAGAAGTACAATAGGGACAGAACATGTCAATTTAGGTTAATTATAATAATTAGTACACAAAAGCTCAACCTATTAAAAATAGGGTTCAGAAATAGCACTTTTTAAGACACTAATCACACACCCCCAACCTACGCGTTGCTAGTCCTTAGCAATGAAGAAAAAGTAGTCTGATACATATAAAGCGCATAACAAATAACGTTCACAAAAATGGTACTTCAAAAGGTTGTGAATGAGTAATGCCTAACCATAGTAAAAAATCTGTCAGCCGTGTCGATGACTATCATGAGAGAATGAATGCCGTAAAAATTGAGTATTAAAAGAGCCTCTTTAATTGGAATCGACGAAAACTTCGCTTTAATCCCCAGGTGTTTTGTTTGGTCGGATCTCTAATGATAATTTGTCAGCTGCGCTCTCCCCCCATTTCAACTTAGCTACTACCACAACCTAGCATGCTAACCAGCAAATAGATCAGGACCCACCTCTTATTCCACAATTATTTTGCGTTGTAGAGATTAACGTGCGAAAGTCGACCTCACGAAGTCCGTATAACGGGGATCTGGGTGACTCCTGACCAATTAAGGCTTAGGGCACGAGTCATAAGGATCTTTAGACCTACTCTGGGTTTACTTGGGACTTGAATGATTTCGAGACTCCAGCACCTACAGCTTGCTGACTCACCCATCCACCCGTGCCTTCGAACACTAGTCGGTGACTCCTAACAGTGAAGGTTTAGGGCACCGGGCTTTAAAGGCTTTCGCCATATACCCCTCGGACCGTGTTCGGGTTTCAAGGCAAAGTGTTGCAATTTTTATTCTTTTTCTTTTCTTTTTCTTTTCTTTTTCTTTTCTTTTCTTTTTTTTTCTCTTCTTTTTCTCGTTTTTCTTCTTTTTCTTTTTCTACAGGGGTCCTTAACCTATTAAAGGCGGTCAATGAAACTAGGGTAGGTTATGCAAAGTAAGGAGAGTTCTTGATTTTCGACTATCATTGAAACTATTTGTGCTCTCAGTATTAGTTAGCTAAAGGTGGAAGAAATATGTCGAAATCAATAGAATTCAACTAATCATTCACTCAACCAAGCATGGAATCAATCTAGCATCAATAGAATTGGACAAGTTTAAATTTTCAACTTACGAGGTTAAGCGAAACCACAAGAATTTTGAGGTGCAAGTGGGTTGAATTTTGAAAAAACTACATTGTATGGTATAACATCTTTATAGAAAGGGGACCCAGCAAGCCACTAAACATCACAAAATGGTCTTGAACAAAATAATAACAAAACATAAATACAAAAGCCACTTCTTCTTAACTCTCCCCCGACCGAAACATCTCCGGTCAATAGAAATGGGGCTCGGATTGGAAAATTAGAGGAAGGAAGTATTTACCTCCTTTGACGAGATGTGATCATTTGGATAGGAGACCGGAGCTTTCATCATTTGCCATTATTCACTCCGTTCGGGCCCAGTGGAAACAAGTTAGGAGAGAAAAAGAGAAAAAAAAATGACAAGTTGGAGCATTTTTTTTAAAATTCACTTTTATCATAATCTCAAAATACAGTCTTTCACTGGCCATATTTGGATTCTACACTCTTTAAGATTTCCACGGTACAAGAACGCCTAAAACGGGTTTGGATGAAAAAAAGTTATAAGCGAAAACAAAGTGGGAGAGCAAAGAAGTGGGGCCCATAGCGAAAAAAATTCCATTGCTCACAGTAATTTTAAGCTAGCCTAGCGAAATTTCGCTAGGCTAAGCGAGGTGACATAGCGAAAATTTAAGCTATGTCTATGTGAAAATTTCTGAATTTTTAAAATAAAATAATTAAATTTTTTTTTTAAAAATAAAAATAAAAACAATTTTTGTTATTTTCTTTCCAATTTTCAATTTTCAATTTTTTTTTATATAAAAAAAACGATTTTTTAAGAGACAAATTTTTTTTTTTTTATATGTATATATATATATATATATATATATATATATATATATATATATATATATATATATATATATATATATATATATATATACTCTTTCTTCTTCTATACACTCTTATATATATACAATTTGAAATAAAATTAATTTTTTTTTGAAATTAAAATAATATATATAAAAAAAACAAACGTTTTTTTAATATAATATATATATATATATATATATATATATATATATATATATATATATATATAATTTTGAAATAAAATTAATTTTTTTTTTGAAAATTAAAATAATATATATATAAAAAAAACAAACGTTTTTTAATATAAAATATATATATAAGCAATGAAACAACGATAAGCTATTTTGTCATTTATGGAAGCCACTGTTGATTTCGCTATAAGCAGAATTTCGCTAGCCTAGCGAAATTCACAAGAGATAGCGAAATTGAAAATTTTCGCTAGCAGCTTGATAAATTTGTTGAAGCTAGCGAATTTAAGCTAGCTGCGAAATTTTCACATAAGCGAAAATTTCGCTAGGATTGCGAATTTTTAAGCTATGTTCTTGAAATTTTCTCCCTACTCGATTTTCAATCCCGGGTTTCTAAATTTGCACAAAAACTACAAAATTAATGCAAGAAAAATTGAAAAATTGCAAAAGAGTAAAAATTAATCTAAAAGCATAAATTAACTAAAAATTAGAAAAATCTAAAAGAAAATTAAAGAAAAAAATAAAAATGCGATAAAATAAAATAAAGCGAGAAAAATTAAACCAAAAGTGGGGGGGGTGAACTCGAAATCGCAGGGGTTCGGATGTTCCAAATCGAGTGGCACCAGAACCATCCTTTGTGCCATGCGTGTGGTAGTGCAATTTTTCGATGTAGTGGCGATGTTAACATGAGCAATGGCCACTAAGCTTCTTGAAGAGGTTTTGTAAGTAGCCGGTGATGGTTTGGACTTTATGGTGGGTGCTTCAGGGGTTTTGTGTTGGGATTGGGATGCAGGCAGGATATACACTTGGTCAGTGGAGGGGGCTACTGGCAGTGGGTTTTTGGTGGCTTGGGTAGTGGCAGTGGGATTCAATTCTGTGGGAATTGGTTGAAGGACATTCTTTTTGGGCACTTCCACTGCTTTTGTTTCACTGCCCTCCTCAGTTAACAAGGCAATGATTTCTTCTTGGTTCTCCCTTGGAAAAACAACATCACACATATCTGAGGATTCAGCCAATCCTTCAGATAATTCAATAAAATCCTCTATAAGCTCCTCGTGTGGCTGTTGTTGACACTTTTTCTCTGCCATGGTGTCACTTTGGCACCCTTCCTCTGGTGGACACTGCTGCTGATTGATTAGGTCTTCAGTGGAATCTTGCAAGTTGTCCCATTTATGCTCATAGTCATTTTTCAGCCCATCTATTTTCTTGTTCAAATTGTCTTCCACAGTGACAATTTTCAGATTAGAATAGTGTTTAATCTCCTTATTCTCTTCCTGATCATCCACTATCGAGTAAGGTCAAATGACATTCAAATGAAGATTAGTTGTGGTGTTGAAATTATTTGAGGTGTTGAGGGGGTCGAGGCATAAAATGGAGAGTTTAGAAGGAGCATATTGTGGAGTCTTGGTTCCCATGAGGTGGTGTGATTCCCCCAACTATGGTTGTAAGCCTTACCATATAATGAACTTCGTCCATTGGTTTTTCACAAGTCCTCATGAACCTATATTCACTTTTGGGTTTGCTGAGCTGGCAGTGCCCACCGCGGCGTTATGTAGTCCTGTGGTTGCATATATGAACTAAGGTTGCCACTTGTTGACCATCTTGTCCTGTTAGGCCCAGGTTGAATTCAACCTTGATTGGGAACTCTATACCTTGAAAATGAACTCTTACTGTAAAGGCAGAATGACATAACAACAATCTAACAACATTTTTTTTTTTTTTTTTTTTATTTTTAACGAGTAAAATAAAACTAGAAAAAATGAATGTAAATGATAAAGAAATTCACCAAGACTTGTGATGAGGATCACAGAAGTGTTCCACATCTCGTCACTTGCATAGGCCTGATCGACAGCGGCACCATTTGATTAAGGTACACAGTAAGTGATCGAATCAACAAAATTTATATCCTAAGTTCACTCATGCTGGTAGTCAAGGCTCTTCTTGATATAGCGATCTAAGTCGAACCTGAGGATGGGTTTTCTTGAGTACCGACCAAGTTTAAAGTAAGGAAGTAAAAATGGTAGATTTGGTTTTTGGATTTTAAGGAATTAGTGATAAAAAACGATTGGGTTGGTGGTTTGCAAACTGAAAGAAATAAAAATAAAATGTAAAATAGAACTCCTTGAAGCATTGGGCCCTTGAGTTCAGATCTGAAATTTAGCGAGGAGGTCGGGTTGGTCCTCGCGTTGGGGAGGATGACATACCCGAACCGGATCTTCATTTGGCATTAAAACCTAAACCACTGTAATTTTCCTTTTGATGAAAGCATTTAACATTTATGGTTTCCCTACGATGAAAATCTATCTTGACTCATCCTACATTGATTCGTAAGGGTAACTAATGAGTCTCGATGGATCTAAAAATAAGAATCAATTAACACAAAGACACCAAGTATTGATCAAGTGGATGCCTTGCGGTGAAACCTGGCCATAAACACCACCTCAGGTGGCTGCGTAAATGGCTAGCTAATGGATATTAGTGTATCTAAAACTGACATAAACACAAGCTTGCCAAATGCGCGAGAAAGTACATTAAGAGCTTTAAACCTAAGTGAAATTTAGGAACCAAAATGACAAAACCTGTTTGTAAAGCAGGGAAACGGCCTGTGGAGTCCCTTCCCCAGTGTGCTTTGCTTCAAGAAGGAAGTGGTTTTAGCCACTCATCCTCAGTTGTCATCCTTGGAGGGTGTTTAGTAACCAAGAAAGGGAGAGAAAGAGGAGAGAGAAGGGCGGAAGCAAAAACTGTGCGTGCGGAAAGATTAAAGTTAGGGTTACAAAAATCTATAGTTAGCACACTGTGGCAATGTGAAATGACAAAAAGTCCTAAAATATGAAATTACAATAGGGACAAAGTGGCGACGAAAATTATGCAAAGCAGTCGTTTGGAATCAAAAATATCAAAATCCTGCCAGACTGACCATTTTAACTATGCGGGAATTTTCGCTAGCTAGAAATTTAAGCTAAACTAGCGAAAATCTGAGATGACGAAAATGGAAAGACCCAAGCTATCTCAGTGATTAGCCCAGCCTAGCGAAAAACACTAGCCTAGCCTAGCGAAAAACACTGTGCATAGCGAAAATTTGCATTTTCTCATGCACGATGACCCTTCGCTATCATGCAATTCAGTGGCGAATTTTAGCTTCTGTTCATCCTTTATTCCATTGATTCTACCTTCACTGTTCTGCTCCACGCATCACGCAACACATTTGCTTATGTTTTTCTTCAATTTTCTTCACCTTTTGAAATTCTTGCATTCTGGCTTGTTGAAATTGATATGAGACCATATGAAGTGGTGAAAATCAACCCGACTTTGGTTATGATTGGATTCGACCACGATAATTTGGCCTCTAAACATTCCTGCAAAAACTACAAAAATAGCCTTGGAATGCAATCAGAAGTGCAATAAGGTTAAAAGTATGTCAATTGGGTTAATTATAATAGTAGTACACAAAAGCGCTCGAAACCTATTAAAATAGGGTTGAAATAGCACTTTTGGACACTAATCGAAGCAACATAAGCAGCTGCCAATGTCTTTGATGTAGTGGCAGGAAGCGTAAAGTGGCCACTAATGTCTTGAGACTGCGAGGCGAGGCATAGCCAAATGGTGTGGCCTTTCGATTGGGTGCTTAGGGGGGTTTTGGTGTGTTGCGGGAGTGGGCGAGATATACAACGAGTTAATAGGGGCAGAATTGAAATTGTGATCTTAGTGTTCTTCCACTGCCTTCCTCAGTCAACAAGGGAAAGATTTCTTCTTCTCTCTCATGGCCCATAGACAACACATGATTACGGGGCATCATAGGTGTAGGAGCTTACCAACTGAGTTCTCTTTTCCAATTCCTCCTGAAGAAAGTGATTGAGGCTGTTCACCCAAAAAATAGTTTTAGTCAAGCATTCTTCCTCGATTCTCCTCCTCTTGATGTGAGATGGATTCTTTGCGGGATGTCAAATTTTTTATCGAACACATCCAATTCCTTGCTCAAGGAGCTCTCCACTATCTCAATTTCCTGATTAGCCTGAACATTCACTGCCCTCTGGTCCTCTATGAAATTATCCACTAGTTTACTCAAATTTAGGATGGCTTGTTCAACAGGGGATGAGGTTGGTGGTTGCTGCTGTTGAGAAGTGGGGGCATAATATGGAGAAGCAAGAGGTGCATAAGTTGAGGGAACACTATAGACGGGTGCACTCATCCATTGGTCTCTATAGTCCTCATGGAGCTGACTGGGTTTGGATTTCTCCCGAGAGGTTCTTGATTCATGGATGGGTTTCTATAGTCCCTCGGTGAGCATGCTTAGCCCTAGGGTTTCTCTCCACTTGAATACTCATTGTATTGTTCTCCTCTCCCCGATTGGTCACAATTCAAGTTCGTTCCCACATGTTATGTGGGAAAATTGGCTTTGTTCAATATTCCTTCAAAATCCCTTACCCGAAACATGTTCTCTGCCGGCGGAAATAGGGCAAACACCAAACAAGGCAAAGAAAAACAATTCTACCAAAAAAGGTAATGTTACTAAAAAAAACTAGCAGAGAAGAGAAAAATTGGAAAATTTGCTTGAAAGCGGTAAATAGAAAAATAAAAGAAAATTCTCCAGTTCTTGTGATGAGGATCACAAGTGTTCCACTGCTCGTCAAATGCACATAGGCACCATCCCTGGCAACGACGCCATTTGATTCTTGCCGTAGTAGGTATCTGGAATCAACAATATTTATATCCTAAATCCCTCACTGAAGTAGCAAACTCTTTAACGATTATAGTGAAACTCTAAGATTAGAACCGCAGGATGGGTTTTCTTCGTACAAATGATTTACAATGAAGGCCAAAATGGTAGATTCAGGTGGATTTTGAAGTTTTATAAGAACGAGGAGTGTAATGGTTGGCAAATTGAAATTTAAATAAAATAAAATGTAAAAGAAGTCTCCTTGAAGTGTCATACTACTGGATTTGGGTTCTAAAGTTCACTGAGGGGTTCTTGGGTCCATTTCCTCGCGTTGGGGAGGATGACCTATAGTCATTTCCCGAACTGGATCTTTATTTAGCTTTAAAAATTGAACCCTATGATTTTCCTTTCGAAAAACAACATTTGTGAGCATTAATGCTCTCGGGCAGTCAACGATGCCTCGCGATCTACTTCACGATATTGACAAATAGAAAGCAACTAATAGAATCTCAATGGATCTAGCAATAAGCATCCATTGAACCTAAGATTGCTAAATCTTGATCCAATGAAGGCACATCAAAGGAGTTATAACCTAGAGTGAGAAATAGGAACATAAATACCCGATAAAAAATTGCGTTAAAGCAGAGGCAGTGAGTTACCTCGAGCCACAGCTATGACCCTCTTCTTGAGGAGAAAGAGTATAGCCAACCATCCTCCCGAGTTGTCATCCCTCGGAGGTGTTTGAAGATAGCCGAGAAAAGGGAGAGAAAAGGAAAGAAAATGAAGAAAGGGGAAAGCAGCGGGAAAACTGCCGCCCACTGTATCTATTGCCAAAAGTCTCCTCTATTCTGATATTTGCTTAGGCTTTAAATACACCTTTAAGCATTCACAAATTACCAAAATGAACAAAAGTAGTTAACTATTATAGGGACAAAATGGGAAGAAACAAAAATTGAAACAAGCGGGGCCTGACGTCAAGCCGGGCGATAGGGAAAGAGCAGTGCAAAATGGTGAGCAATGGGAGACATGAGCAGTGCGCGGGAAGGAGTCGCAGAAGGTGTTCAGATTTCCTTGTATTTTACGCTCTTAACTCCTCCTGGTCTACGATCTGCAATGCGGGAGTTTGACTCGAATTCTTCGATGTTTGGATCCAACTCAACATTCGGCACAAATAGCTTGCAAAAACTACAAAATTAGCCACAAATGCAATCGAGTAGAATAGCGGGGACCTTAATGTAAAGTGGGTTGAATTAGAATGATTAGTACACAAAAGCACTCAGAAAACTTATAATAATGAGGGTTCAAAATAGCACTTTTTAGGCACTAATCAGTTCAAAACTCATTGAAATTGTAAGCGAAACAAAGTAATTAATTTTTGCCATAGAAATGAGTCCTTTTCAACTGGTATAGAGCAAATTGAAGCCATGCACCAAGTTTTGAGTTCTAATCTTAACCTACACAAGATAAATACTCTAAATTTTAAATTTTACATGCAAATGCTTCTAATTTTAATAAAATTTTGCCCAGAACTTTCACAAGCATGTGTATTGTGATCGAGGTTATGACTTTGGCATCTATATTGTGATCCATGTTTTATATATTTTTACTATAAATATGTTAGAACATAGATACTTATTTGACATAGATTATATTGTTAGAGCTGTGATATATACCCATTTATGTCTGTGGTATTGCCTTGCCGATATATAAGCAAGTGATCATGAATGTGCTCCTTTCAACATTGTTTTTAGTATATCACTGCATCTGTTCTTGCACTGATTTACACGTAAATTATGTTGTTTCTGATTACTTGTCAAATTTTAGTCAATTGGTTGTAGTTTTCTATGAGATGTTCTGATTTTGCATGAAATTGATTAATCTTAAAAGGATTATTGTAAATCTAAATAAACTAGTGATGTTATGAAATCTAATTGAAGATTGCAATAAAAGGAGGGTGGTTAATAATCGATCCAAGTTGCTCTAATTACCTTATTATATTGCTTGATTTCTCTTTTTTTATCAAATGATTATGTGAAAACTAAAAGAAAACAAGGAAATGGGCTATGTTGAGTGTCCCTTTTGAAATACGTGGTTGGGCGATTTGGAAAGGCATTTACGAATATGGAGTAACATTAACAACTATTTATAAATTTGGGTTAGTGTATATTTATTTTTCAAAATAATGTCGGTATCCTCTATCTTTCTCTTTCTCTCCTTTTTTTTTTTTGGGAGTCTGACTTATTATAAAGGAAAGGAAAGTGAAGACGAGGATCTGAGTTAACATCGATACATGTATATGTAGACATCATATCTTTTCCATGTCTTTATATGCAAGAATCTTATGATGAGTCAGATTTATATTGTATCCCTTACTTCTTTCATCTCCTTTTATGTGGACATGACTTGTGGATTAATTCTTTTCTTACTTCAATGTAGATTGTGGTAATGTTTCTTTTATTATTCTAAAGAATTTTGTTTATCTTTTTGCTATTGACACCATAAAATATAACATGGGTAATCTATTTAATATAGTTGAATTGATAAAAATGGAGGTAAACCTTTACTATTGAGGCCATAAGATATAATCGGGATAATTTATTTAAAATAGTTGAATTGATAGATAAGGGTTGACTAATATGTTTATATCATAACCATTTTTTCCTTTTTACTTATATTCATGCAGCGAAAGTAGCATCATCCTTTCAAGGCATGTGATTTCATATTATAACTCTCTCTAAGAGAAGAACTTAAGGACTAAACTGAAATAAATGAAAGCTGCTTAAAAAATGGGTTTTTAGGAACCCAAAACATGGCTAGAAGAGATATTTGATTTAAGACCAAATTTGGTCTCATTTGGAAAAAGCAGTGGAGAAGAAGAAGAAGAAGAAGGAGAAGAAGAAGAAGGAAGAGAAGGAAGAAGAAAGAAGCCAAGTTTAGGTATGGAGATCTAACATTTGAAGAAGTATGGATCTTTGGATTTTTGTATGGAAATTGAATTTTGTATGAGATTATGTATTTGGACCATGGTAGGGATGTCTATGGTTTTTTCAAACCTAGGAGTTTTGATAGGGATTTCATCCCAACCCTTGATTTCTTGAAAGTAGGGTTGGTAAAACCTAAATGGTACAAGAAAACATGGAATCCTCCCTTTGAGGTTGGACTCATGGTTTTAATTGCAAGTAATGGAGTTTGAGTTAGAATAAACCTAACTAGTCCCTTGTGTTTGGTTTTGTGTATGGGTTATGACCATATTAAGGATTATTTTGAGAGTAATTGCCGAAAGGTTTTGAAGTAAGATAAGTATTTGAAAGATGAGTGAGTAGAATTGAGATTACAAGATGGATATAGAGTGGTTTTGATGTATATTTGATTATTGAGTTGGTTTAGGTAGAAAAGTATGGAAAAATGGGAGAAAAACCACCATTTACGGTACATTTTCAAAGGGTGGTACCGAGGTACCATGAGTGGTACGAGGTACCATAAATGTTACAATCTTTTGTTTTGGACAGATTTAGTATTTTGGCCGTAACTTAGTCGTTTATTATCGAATTGAGTGATTGAGTGTCAGTTAAAAGCCCAGACTTCAGGAGAACAAAACGCCCTGAATAGGTACCTTCAGATTCTGACTCTATTTGGCCTATAAATTCACTCAAAGTGGGGCTATGTTCAAGCCAATTTATGGTTATGTTTTGAACATAGAGGAGTCCCGGTTGTTTAGGACATATATTGAGTTTAGTGCTCGATTTGTTGATTCCAGTTGAAGAACCCTTAGCACCTTAGCTTCAAATGAGTACAAAGACCAGTGTCAAATATGGAGTTAAGACCCCTGAAAATGGGTATTTTCAAACTATTCCTAGTGTAAAATGGGCAAAATGACTAGTTTGGCATGAAAATGCCATAACTTGAGTTTGGATGATTCAATTGGAATGATTCCAATTTCTAAGTAAAGTAGATTCATAGAGGAACAAGAATACATGATTGATGTGTGAATACATAGGTGTCATACCATACAAGTATATGAAATTCCATATGCAACAGGCATGAAACGGGAAAAATATAGGAAATGCAATATGTATAGATGTGTTCATGAGCATGAATATGGTAGAAATATAGGAATTAGTTAATGGAGCTAAGTAAGGAACTTCGTTTTTGATTAGTATATAATTTGTCACAGACTACAATGGATTAAGAATATATGTAGGAAATCAAATCCCCGAGCTGAATTGATGAAATTGGGTTAGAAGACCTATTATTATAATGAATGTTTGTTAGTTTTATGTTAAATTGGTTGTGTTTTGGGCTTGGGTTGATTGATTGTGCTCCTCAATTGAGGAATATTTGTATTAAGGAAATATTGGGGTTTTAGGGGAGATGTTGTCCAAATTTCTTCAAAACCCATGTTTTTGTTTTGGCCATAACTTGGTCATCACTCATCCAAATTGAGTTATTCAAATTTCTGGGTAAACTAGACTCACAGGAGAACATATCTCCTTGAAATAGGTATATCAAAATTCAGAACCCTTTAGGCTCAGAAATTAATCCAAAGTGGAGCAACACGCATGGTGTCTTATTGGCAGTGTATGTTCCTTCGAGCAGATTTTACAGTTTGTGTCCTCGACCAGACCTGACCATAACTTCTTCGTCCAAAGTCCGTTTAGGTGTTCTTGGACTCTATGGAAATCCCTTTGAGTCTAGCATCCACCCATATATATTTTAATGCAACTTGAACTCAGATTATGTCCGAAAATGACAGAAAATAGTAGGCCCCTACTGGTTCGGGGCACTGGATTTTCTGGTTGTGTCCTCCAACTTCGGACGACCATAACAAAGAAACAAAAGCATTGCAAATTAATTATCTAATTTGTTCAATTATTAAGTTGGTTACTATTCAAGCATAAAAGTATGATGTCCTTGTTATTAATACACTTTTTTTGTGTTTTTTTTTTTTTATACAAAATCAGTGTTCATGGGCACCCCGATTTAATGGACAGATGAAGTGATTGTGGGAGAGCAAAGCTCTTAGAGCCCATTGCTCAGGACTATCCCGTAAATTGAAGATTGTAAGAGATAGGCTGATTTTATATCGAGGGGATGAGTGGCTAAAATGGCTTTAGTCTTGGGAGGAGCGAAGTGAAGAAAAATCGAGATGGCCGGCAAGACGGAGCATGCAGGGAAGTAGGTGGACGGAATGCAAAAGCATGTCTCGACACGGGAGGGTGAAATTAGACCATTGAGCACCTTCGAAGTTGGTAACATTTTGACTTTAAAACATTTAAATATTTAGGACAGCCTAATGGTAAAAAAAAATTCAAACCTTTGTATGGTTTACAATTTTGATAAGTTTCTTTCCTTGTCATTTTTTAAATATGACTTAAAATTTTAGATAACACGTTTTATTAGTTATTAAGCCTTACAAATTTTAAATAATGTATTCCTCTATTTGTAACATATGTTATTTTTGACTTAATAAATTCATACTTTGGAAGGCTAGAAAATTGGAGTCGAGATCCCAATTTTTATGAGATCTTCGGGAAGATGCGCTGAAAGCTGGTGCCGGTTGTTGACAACAAGTCTCAGATGATTGTTGTAAGTATCTCTTATATTAATAAACTATTTGACTACTGCAGTAAATGTTGAAAGTTAAGTGTGACATGAAAAATATTAGAATATTTAATTTATTTATATCTAGCACTGTAATTTATTTTCTATTTTATCACAGGACCTCGTGGAGGAACGTGTGGCAATTTACTTCCTTGGTTGAGGTTCTATGGATCTTTAACGATTGACTATGATCCTATCTATTTGGAGACCATAGGAGGTCAGAAGAAGCAGCGAGTGTACGACATCGACTCGAAGGGAGTGGCTTTTTGTTCTAGCAGTTGTGCTTCTAGTTCCTCTGTCACAACAATAGTGGATGAGGCGGTCAAGCAGCGAGTAATGGAAACAAATGAACGTATTGCAGTTATGGAGACAGAAATGAAAGAAAAGGATCAACAGATTACTATTTTGAAGGATGAAATGCAGCAAATGAAAGAAGTGAATAATGAGATGAAAGAAATGAAGAATGCAATGCAATAGCAGATGACCAATGTGCGATCCACGAGTTCGCGGCCTTGATCACGACATATGGGACAACGAGGTTCAAGTAGAAACACCAACGTGGACAACCTACCACGAATCCACCAACTAATGATGAGGATAGACGATTTAGGTTTTAGATGATTAGAGACCTATGTTATTATTTTTATTTTACTATAGACACTATTGTATGATTAATTTACATCTTTGCTTTGACTTATGGTTAATTAAAAAAAAAATTGCTTTTAGTATATGTTTTTATTCATTATTAATATAAAAATTTAAGTATGTATTCTAAAATTTTTTTTAAAAATAAAATAGTGAAAATAGCTGGAATGATCCACAGCTATTGTTGTGGTCATTTTCTTACAGTGAATGAAAATAGTGAGAGAATTGTCCTAGCTAATTCATAGCTAGGGACAATTCAATATTATTTCCTTAAAATTGAACAAGAATAGTAGCGGAATTGTCCTAGCTAGAATTAGCTAGGGCAATTAAAATCGCTATTCCCTTCAAGTCGACAAAAATAATGGCAGAAATTGTCCACTAGTTAGAATTAGCTAGGGACAATTCTGTAACTATTTCTTCAAAATTGGACAAGAATGAGTAACGAGTGTCCTAGCTAATTTGGCTAAATTCCGTGAACTATTTCTTCAAAATTAAACTGTAGAATGATGGCGAAATTGTCACAGCTAAATTAGCTAGGGGCGATTCCGTCATCATTGAAGAAATAACTGCAGGTATCTCTAGCTAAATTAACTAAGGAACATTCCCACATAACTATTTATACGAAATTAGACAAAAAATAGTATTGAATTTTCCTAACTAATTTAGCTAGGGCATTTTCTGTCGCTATTCAGTCGAAAAATATTAATTGGTCCTCTGAATTACAACCAAAATTAGCAAGCGAAAATATATAATTAGCTAGGGAATTTCCGTCATTAAAAAATAGCTAGGGAAAAAATTTTCTCGTTAATTTTTTGCGACAAGCACTTTAGCTAGGGATTATTTATGTCGTAAATCCGTCGCTATTCTATTTTAGCGACGGAATTTCTTCAAATAACTAGGGAAATATCTCTAGCTATTTGACTTTTTTTTTTGTAGTGAAACAACCTTTGAGAAGAGGAGGAGCTGCTAAACCCTTCTTTTCCTTGGAGTAAAGGGAACTAGGTGAAGGTTCCGGATGAAAAGGTGGGGGTTTTCCATGTTTTAACGGAGGTACTTTCCACCATTAATTGTTTCTTTTCAAATGTTGGTTTTAATCCATTCGGATCACCTTGAATGACTCGTACTTGATAATCATTTAGGGTTTAATGGATGTTTATTGCTAGATCCATTGACATTCATTAGTTATCATTTATGGGTTATTGGAAGGCGATTCAAGGATGTTTTTTTTCCTTCAAATCCTAGGTTCGATCCCTTCGATTCACCTTGAATGGTTAGTTTTTGGTAAGCTCTCAGAGCTCATTGGATACTTATCGCTAGATCTAGTGATGTTCGTCACTTATCATTTATGGACCATAAGAAGGTAAGTCAAGGAGATGTTCTTCACTTTCCGAGATCATTAATGGGAAGCAAATACAATTTTTGAATGGAATTTATTTAAGGTCAGTTATTATAGCTAAACCAAGAATCGATTTGGGAGATAACTATATGTTATCCTCCCCAATGCGAGGAAAAGTCCCAGAAAACCCCTCCTTTGCCTAAGGAACCTGAAACTTAGTGACCTGGCACTCCAAGGGATTTGTTTTCATGTTTTAGTAAATTTTTACTTTTAGTTTTAATCACTAAAATCCCCTCTTTTTATCACAACCCCAGTATCCAAAGTGAAATCACCAGTATAAGCTTTATTGAGTCATTCCACGAAAGGACTAACCCATCTATGTGGGCCGATCCTAAAACTACTATGCTATAGGCCTTTATGCTACGCTAGTATGAGGTATTAGGTTATAAATTTTGTTGATTAATACCCTGCTGGGGCACGAATCACCAATCAAGCAATAAGTAAGAAAAATGAAGGAAGAAATCAAGAGATAAGAAGTGAGAGAACAAATCATGATTTGAGCTTCTATCTTTGTCTCAACATTAATGAAATAGATCTACAGTACAACACCGAGAAATCTCTTCAGCCAAAATAAAAGTCTTCTTTAAAACTTCTCTAGATACACTAAAAATCAAAACCCTAAGCTAAACTGAAAAATGGGAAGTTTTAGAGAGAGAAACCCTTATAAGAGGTGTTCTCCCACCTCCTTTGTGCCCTAAAAGTCTAAAAAAATGACTACCCATAGTCCTTGAGTGAAATAGGCTTGAAAACAGGCCAAGACACCAATTTTCAGGATTTTCTGGTAAGGCCCAGCATTTTGTCTCTTCCTTTGTTTCGACCAATCGAGTTTAACGCAAAGTTTTTTCTAGTTTTGTTGTGACAAAATCTGGGTTTGTCATGAAAAAGTTCGTCTCTTGATTTGTCGCGAAAAAATCTAGGTTTGTCACGACAAAGTTTGTCTCTAGCTTTGTGATGAGTACAAACTCATCTAATTTTTAGTCGATTTTTCTTACATGTTTTAGGTTTAAATTGATTAAATGAAAATTATGGAATCTTCACCCCGAGTGGGTTTTGCGAGTACAATGAAAGAACCAAAGCTAGCAAGAAAAGCGTAAAGTAAACTCAAGACAAAAAATGCATATTGTCGTGACATTTCCAAATTATGTTCACGACAAAAGTTTAAAAGATCTTGACTGAAGTTTTTCACAAAAAGAATCTCTCTCGCGACGAAGATTAGGAAGATTGCCCAGCGTAGAAGAATAATAGGGACATTTCACGGCTATGTCATGACGATTTTTGTGAAGAAGCGAGAAAGAGTTTATTCTAAATTTTTAGAACTCTGTCTCGACATAGCTAAGACTAAAGATTGTTGAAAGTATGTCATGAAACTTGTCACTTTGTCACCTGGTGACCGGGTTGAATCCAGGGAGCAGCTCGAAATTTGTTGATTGGTTTTACATAAGACCCAAAAGCAGACTAAAAATTATAAAATACGTTATTTTCCTTGGATGGGAAGGCTTAGTGAAAATGTTTTGGGTCTAGATTCTTGCAAGTGCCTGAGTCATTCAAGTGATAAATGTGGTTTTAAGTCTAGTTATAGTTCCCACGAGGATTTATGAGAAATCTAAACATCAATTACCCCATCCACTCAAGATCCTTGCCATTTGAACTCCCAAGTTAAAAATGGTTGGATCTAAATAATCATAAAAGTAAAAACTAAATAAAACTCTGTAACTTATGTATAAAGAATTTAAAATAATAAGATTGGAAAGTTCACTGGGTAAGTTAACACTGGGAATTAGATCAGTGTACAGTTATCAATTTTTGCATCATTTTTTTTATAACATAGCTTAGCCATTAGTTTGAATGCGGAAGCAGCCAGATGCAATATAGTATGGTTGGATTTCTCATTAACCATACATTTCACTAATTAGAGATTAATGTTCCTTTCATACATGAGTCTAACCGATTTACTAGATTATTATCATTTTCTAAGATCTCAGTATTTTCCTTTTAGTACTTCACGACCATTTCTTTAGATAGAAGGAATTCTTGCTCCTATAGTCGAAATATACGAAGCCTTCTCCGTCTAATTGGTATCTCATCCTTCAAATCTAATAAAATTTTCTATCTCTTTGTTTAGATCTTTGATAACACGGGATGAATCATTTCGTAAGTGGGGAGAAACCTCGATAAACTAATTTGATACATCATCGACCACATGAGTAAGTTAATTATATCGAAGTGATCTTTAGGAGTTCATTAGTTCCATAATATTATTAACATACCCCCGAAATGCTGCTCCATACTCTCAAGAATCTCCATGTAAAACCTGTGAAAATTTTAAATTTGAATTTTTCAAAAAGAAAAAAAAAAGGCCAAAATGGTAATTTGTCGGAATAGTCCTAGAGGAAAAGTTGGGATTTTTCCAGATCTCGGATGACGAAACGGAGTGCACCGTTGGAATCGTCTTGCGAAATCCAACTACCTAGTCAGAATTTGATTGGATCGAGGATAGTTGGTTTTCATGCATTTCGGACGGGCGTGCGATCACGGGTGCCATGTGGCACCCCTGGGGTGTGGACAAGTGGAGGCCAAGTGTCTCACCTTTAGGCTGCATGGTGGGTGGACCTGTTGGTGGCATGTGGGACACATGGCCTAGCATGGGACATGTGTCAACCACCTTAGAACATGTCTAGGCTTAGTTAGTATAATGAGTTGGAAAGGAAATCAAACATGGTGAGAGAGGAGGGGAATTGCTGCTAGGAGAAGCAATTTGTGGACTGAGGAGAACCAGGGGAGAAAAGACTAGAAAATAGAGAAGAAAGGAAAGAAAGGAAGGAAGGAAGGAGAGAGGAGGAGAAGGAAAAGCTACAAGACCTCCATTGTTGTAGGTGCGAAGGATCAGGACTTGAATGTCACGCCTAGGAGATGGGGACCTCTCTATATTGGTTTGTAACATGGGACATGAAACCTATTTGACCAGTATGATTGTGACCTAGTGGATATTCTGCAGATTAAATCATTGGCGTGTTTTTGTAGAATCTTTATCAGATTTTTCCTTCTGAGGTATGTTGTTTTGTGAAACAGGTCATAATGATCAGTTCAGACAGATGATAACCCAGGACAGACTGGGAGCTGTACTGCTGGATAGATCATCAGGTGAGCTGCTGGATTGGAAAGACAAGTTGGGGTTTACGGATCTGTTTGGCCAGGTAGCCCTGTTAAAAACAAATGTTTCACACTTTGTTCTCCTTACTTTTGTATTGGTTTTAATTCATAAATTTTGTGACTTTATGGGGTTAATCTCTACACCCAGTTGTGATGGTATGAGGCTTAAATCAAAAGTCATTGTGAATTGTGGATTGAATGGCCCTCTCTTGGTTAAGAGATGACATGATGTCTTTGGTGTGTGTTCGAATAATTGGAATTTGTATGTGTTTGCCCAGATATGGACTTGTCTTGGAACTGTCTTGCAGGTTGTGGGATTGATATATCATGTCTTAGCTTGGGTGTGTGAGTGGTGTCATTAAATTGCTTAATTGAAGTTAGGAACTATGGAGATGCATGCTTGTGTGATGCATTGAATATGAATGTGTGGAATGCTAGCATCACATTATGAGTAATGGTATTAGACTAAACATATGAATTGATGTGTGCATTTAAGACATGATCGTTCATGAATTTGAGATGGTGTGCGGTATATATTATCCATGTAGAGGTCATGCTTGCATATTGCATTACATAGCTTGCGGTCACATCGCGTTAAATGGGTGTGTATTGTGCATGGTCATAATCATTGCAATTCTTGATGACTCGATACTGGACTATGTCCAACAAAATCTCATAGGTGTATTTTATGGTTTTGAATAAAGCGGTTATCGGAGGAGCTTGTCCAGGTCGGAGATTGTCGAGTTGGGATTGTCAAGTTTGGGGTGTCAAAGGTTAGAGACTATCCAGGGGTTAGAAACATCAACTATCGGGGAAAATGTCACGATGGAGGCTGTCGAAGGGCTTTGAATGAAACGGTTATTGGAGGTTGTCTAAAGGATTTGATTTATAAAAACAAAAAGCCTTTTGTTTTGGATAAAGGGTCATTGGGTTAAACACCGATGACAAGTTTTCACATTTGGCATATGCATGTGTAAGGGAGTCGGTGAGGACTCGGGATATAGGATAGGGTAAGTCACATTCTCATCCATGACATGTAGACATTTGAGTAGGAACGTGCATGTTTTTATTTGAATGTGTGGTGTGCGATTGCATGTGCACTTAGGTGGGGAGTAGCCCTTGTAGGTTTTGTCTCTACTGGGCGCGTTAGCTCACCCGTCGTGGGACCCCCCTTTTAGAGATAGGACACACGCAGGCAGACTATGCTCCTTAGAGGCCGGGATCTTAAAGCGGGCCGGATTGTGGCCTTAACTTGATGTTTTGTATATGTATGAGGACTGAGTAGTTTTAATACATATCCTGTTTTATATATTAGAACACACTTGGTTCTAATAGATGTATATTTTTATACCATACATGAGAGTGTTGTGCTCGGACTCTTACGGACTGTATAAGGTAATTCCTGTATATTTATGAATTAGATAAGCAAGAATGAGTCTCAACACATGAGACATATGGAGTGTAATATCGGGACACCGATATTCACATACTTCAGCGAATGGACGGGTTGTCATTGGGACTCCGGGTTTTGGGCGATCACACTCCATCTCCTTTTTCAGGCAACGATGCCAAAAACTCGTTGACCATATTTTCTGTATAGACCAAATTTTCCAAGTAATTAGCACTCTTGCTAGAGACTAAATAAAGCCTTTTGCAATGTCAATAAAAACTTGTTAATTTTATGATTTTTCCTTAAAATATGTGTTTATCCTTTATGAAAACTGGATTCATTAAAAATTAGTTTGATACAGAATTCTTTGTAAGTGCTGAAGTCATTATAAGTAATAAATTGGATTTTATAAGTCTATATATCGTTCCCACGGATTGATGATAAATCACAAGACAACTACTAACTACTCAAGATCCTTATTATTTGAACTCCAATATTAAGATGATTAAAGAGCGAATAAAATAATATCTTTTGTAATTTCACTAGTATACATAAAAAATATTAATAAGAATGGGAATTGAGTTCATTGAGTGAGACAACACTAGGAAATAGACCAATGAATAAGCATCGAACTACGCATCATTTATAGGCCCCAAGCCATAAGTTGGAAAATTGAATTTGTCAATGATGCATTGTGGTATAGTTTGGATTTGTCCGCCGCCATACCTTTTACTAATTGAGATTCATGTTCATTTAGACTCATGGATCTATTTAGTTACTGTAAAATATAATCATCTTTCTAGGAATTTGGATATTTTTCCTTTTCGGTACTTCCTCAAATCTTAGGATTGAAGATTCTTGCCCTCATAGACGAGGGATATTGCAAGCCTTCTCAATTTAGATTAACCTTGTCACTCAATGCGATGAAATTCTCATTTCCTTGATTAGATCTTTGCTAACATGGGATCGAAAATCCTTTCATCGAGAAAAGGAGAAACCTTTGAGTTATTAAGCGATGCCGTCCGACTATCCTCAAACCATGAGTGAGTTAGTGTTCTATCTCTAGTAATCTTTCGAGTTCATTTTGTTCAAAAGTATTAGTCTACCATACCCCTACAAATAAGCGCTCTATACCTTAAGTTCTCCATCTTGTGTCCATATGAGGGCCTCCTGAAATCGAGCAAGATCTGATACTTTGTTTGGGTACATGGTACTAGTACTTGGAACAATTAAGTTAAAAAATAATACCAATAAAAAATAAATTCCAAGAATTCTATCTAAGGCGTTCCTTCCATAATGCGGAAAAATAACAATCATGTACGACCCATTCCCAAAGGGAGCTGACCTTTCAAAAATGGTTTACTCATGTAGGTGACTAATTGATCGGAAAATTCAACGAGGTATGCTTGACTGAAATAAATGAACTCCAAAAAATTTTCCAAATGCCATTTTATTCAAAACAGTAATGAAAGAGTAAATTTTATAAGAAATTCCAACTCGAAGCTACACAACAGTTCATTACTCAAATCCATAAAATCAAACGAAAACTAACTAAAAACTACGCTCAAACTAAATTTACTAAAAAGGTAATAAAGGCAAAAATAAAGAAAAATAATATACAAAAGTCTTCTTCTTGCAAAAGTCTTGAGATTTGCGAGTTGAGCACGGTGCCTAGGTGTGTCTGTTATGGGCTTTCAATGTTAGGCATACTTGAGGAATTAGGTTGTGGATCACCAAATGATACGCCCCAAATTGGTAGGCTCTTATGGCGGCGTAGAAAATTATGTCGCATGAGCTTTTATTCTTTGTCGGCTTGTAAGTAGCATGCGGTTTTACATCGCGACGGAGTTCTCTAAGCTCTTTCTTGGATTCTATCGCGACATATTTTAACAATGTCACAACATAGTTTTGATGCAGCAGTCTTGTTCTTGTCGCGACAGAGATGTCTTATGTCGCGACATAGAATTTTGTTGTAACTTGGCTTCTCGTGCTTTTGCAGCCTGCATAAGCTTGTTGAAGAATGACATTTTCATGACATTGATACTGTTGTGACATTCTTTATGTTGTTCTTATTAACTGTCGTGAATGAGTTTACACTAATGTTAAACCGAGCTTCTTGGCTACTCAAAAATCTCTATCGTGACAGAGTTTTCTTTTGTCGCGACATACTTTTCTTCTTTGGTCCTTGTCGCTAGCTGAGCTGTTTGTTGCGACATAGAAATCTTTGTTGCGATAGACTTAACTTAGCTAATCTCAGTTCTCTTTCAATTTATGTCGCGATCGAATTTTCTTCTATCGCGATAGAATTCTATCACTCTGCAGCTTTTATTGTTGCGACATAAAACTTCTTCTGTCGCGACAAGATTCTGCCTTCAATTCTTCATTATAATAAGTAACATGAATTTCTTTGTACTTGACTCCTCTTGTATTGCTCAACTTCTTGTCGTGAGAGATTTCCTCGTCGCGACAGAGTTCACCTAAACCTCATGTTTTGTTTATCGCGACAGAAATAATCTTTGTTGTGACAAAGTCCTATTGCTCTTTGTTGTGAACTCTAAATGTTGTAATAATACTTGAGTTTCTTTAATCACTGACGAAATTCTTCCCTTGGTAGTCCCGTATGAAAACTTTGTTGCAACATAAAAGCACTTGTCATGATGACTTATGTTTACCTGCCAATTCACATCGCGATAGAGTTCATCTTGTTAATCTTCAGCACTTTTATGTTGCGACAGGTAAAGTTGTCGCAACAAAGTTCCACCATTGTCTTGTAAATCATTCTGACATAGCAGTAAAGGGTGTATTGACGGTCTTCTTCACACTCTTCTTGTGATATCACGCTGACGAGAAAACTTTGTTCTGACAAATTTCTTCTTCCCTCATTGTTCTACTTTGGACTTTGTTCGCGACCAAATCTCTCTTGTTGTGACAGCTCTTAGTCTCATGAAATCATGCCACGATAGACAAAAACTATGTCGCGACAGAGAATCCTGCATTTTCCACTTTTCTTCTTCTTCTTTTCCTACTGTAATCATCTATTTTTCAATGAAAACCTACAAAACAAAAATTTGGTGAATATTCCATAATTTAGCATTAAAAATATATCTCAACTATTAAAAATATGTTAGAAAAATGGATTAAAAATAGATGAATTTAGGACTCATCAAATTCCGCCAATTAAAGTTTTGCTTGTCCCTAAGCAAAGAAAAGAAAATTTTGTTTGTCCTCAAAAAATTTAGCTTTTATTTTTAAGGACATTTTTCTGTTTAAACCTCAATTGGGTAGGAAACATAAGTCAGTTATAAAATTATTTCTAAACATGCTTCCAATCTAGAATAAAGAAGATTTTCAATTAAGTTCACTAAATAGACAAATAATTCATAGAGTGTAAACACTTCGATAACTCAACCCTGATTTGTGAGTATGTGATGACCATCTCTCTTTTTCCTTGGCAGATTAGTTAATCTTTTGGGATAATACTCAGTTAGCACACTTCTCCTTCATTCTTACAGTCCCATATGCTTGTTTGTCATATTAATCTAAACTAATGTAAGCATATCACCGCCTTTAGGATCAAATAGGTCTTTTAGGCTTGTAATGTGTGGCTTGGGTAATTGGGTAGATAATTGGACAATTTAGGCTCAATTTTACATAGACTTCATTGACAACTTAGTACTCTTGCCTTCATTGTGTATCCTTGATTTCTCTTGATTTCAAGTTTCTAACATTCCCATCAGGTTTTGTGCATCTTTTTGCATATTCTCCATTATGGTATATTTTTATCTTTTCATTGTCCACTCTCAGAATATAACTTCTCTTCCTTATCTTAGAAGCTTTTTCACTTTACATCCCTCACCAAGGTTTTTGGAATGGTGCAATGTTTTGTCTTTTAAAGTTTTCTACCTCCCTTAACAAACTTTGGTGATAACTCGTACCAGTTATCGTTAAGTCTTAGGTGTTGAACACCCCTAAGAACTTAATTGTTCAAGGGAGGAATGCTACAAGACCAAACTCATTCTTCTTTGATATTTTTCTTTTCATAACTTGTTTTCTTAATTCTCTTCATATCTTCTCCTCTCAATGAATTTTTCTTTCCAACACTTTTTATCTTCTCTACAATAAATAATAGGGGACTTTGAACTTGTCTTTTTGTCATTGATGTATTTTGTCTTGTAATGCGGGCAAATAAAGGTTCTTCTTGTATGGATTATGTTTAAGGAAGGAATTGGGCTTCTCATTTGATGGTTGATGATGAGATTGGCTATTGGCTCAAATAAGGAACTAGTATGTATGCTTATGCATATCATATGGGTAGGTTTTGAAAGGCTCAAACTTCCAAGGATGGCCTATATCATTTCCTGTTAGTGGTATTGCCTAGGATTTCACCTTAACTAATAATCTAATAATTTCTAGGACATTGGAGAGATTCTTTGCAGTGGATCCCGAGTGTAATATAATCTTCAGCACAATTTGTTTGAGTTACATTTGATGTGCGAGGCTTATCAGGATTTTTCAAACTATTTGTTTACAAAATAAATAAAAAATAAAAAATTAATTATAGGTCTTATATTGTTCCATCAATTTGTTGCAATCTTCCTTATTCTTGAAGTTCAACATATTTATTAATATTCTTACAACTTTCATTTTTCAATTTTTCTCATCCTACCCCAATGCATCTATTAAATTTCTTATTTGCTTCCTGGATATGTTGCTATGTTCTTTAACTAGTCAGAAAGTTCATTTAAATCAAACATTCAGTTTAGAGAAATTTAACACAACCACAATTTTCATCCCTTCAACAATTCAATTCAAACAAATAAGTCATAGCAATTAGATAACTAATTCTAGGTAAACTGGTTTCTCCCTTATTCATTCAAGCTATTTACCAAAACTTCCTAAAATTCAATTATTCAAAGTAAAAGAAAGAAAATACAAATAAGACACATAAGAAATGCAACATGAGAGTGAACACCAAGCTTTGCAAAGAATTTTTTTATTTTATTGATTTTTTCAAGGATGGGATATTAGGTACAGAGAGGGAAAAGGGGAAGAAAGAGTAGGGTGAGCTATTTTCTTCTTCTTTCTTGCATATGGGGGGAAGGTAGATTCACTGAGTCTAACTTGTAACCAATTGCAGAAGGTGAAAACTCAGGAATCTAGACTTATGGCTGCCTTGATCTAGTGCCTTCTCCACTTCTGTTAAGTGCAGACCACTCCATGGATAAGGTCGTTTGCTTGATCAATTCATTTACCTGCACTTGATAGGTTCAGTTTCCCTCTGGCTCACAGCAGGCGGGAAGTACATCTGTCGGGTTGTTGATCATGTCCAAGCTTTCAGTCCAACACTTTTCCTTCTAGTTCAAGGTGCCCTCCATTTCCTTGTCCCTTTT
The DNA here is from genome assembly GCA_016808115.1 of Tetrastigma voinierianum. Classification (NCBI taxonomy): domain Eukaryota; kingdom Viridiplantae; phylum Streptophyta; class Magnoliopsida; order Vitales; family Vitaceae; genus Tetrastigma; species Tetrastigma voinierianum. Next base: position 44,765 of record JAEQBH010002830.1, read on the forward strand.
CTCTATTAGAGTTCTTATTTCCTTCTGATGTTCCTTATCCAGATACCTAAAAGCATCTGCCTTCTGCAGCAAGTTCTTCTCCATGGCATCTTCCCTTTCCTTCATGATTTTTATAATCTCACTATCTCCTCATTCTAATACGAGATGAAGAGGCATCTTCTTGCCTTTAGTTCTTCACTCAGCTCTTGTTCTCTCAATTCCAATATGCTCTTCCACTCTTCGTCTCTTTGCTTTAGGGCTCTTAGATGCAGTCCATATTTTTAAGTTTTGCATCTATATATTGATCTCTCAGTTGGAGTTGGAACTACAGTTGTTTGTACATTTCTTGCATTTCCTTCCTCATTGTTTTCAGCATTTCCATCAATGCATCATTGTTACATTGAGGCTCTAAGCTTTCAGCATGCTCATGATGGGCTTGTCTCACATTTGGAAAGAAGGGTTAAATTGACACTTCTCTGCTGTTGAAGGCCTCTGGAGCTTCACTCTCGGCGTAGCTCTTTGTATTTATGGGGTTCTTCTTCTTATCTCATAGCTTCTACCTCTTTTTCCTTGCCACTGTTCTTAGGCCCCTTGGTGATTCCTATAAGTGTCAAGGGTGAGGTCCTGGGATAGTTTTCCTCTTCCTCCTAGTCTCATATACACCACCGAATCCTGGCTTGAGATCAATCTTGGGTGTGGAAATCAATATGTAGCCTCCTACGTAATATATCAAAAGTGAGTTTTATATAATTTTACTGCTTACTAAATTTGTAGCCCTTCGAGGATGGCATGCAACAACGTATTTCCTTCTCTTTGATTGTACCTGGTGCTTTGAAGGTAGAATAGCTGAACATATATAAATAATAAACCACCTTTGTTATTTCGATCAATGCTTCTCAGCGATGAATAGTTTAGGTTTTTTCTTGTGGCATTCCACTTTCCCTTGCCATCAATTAACAAGTCTACAATATTCTGGAAGTCAGGTTCCTTTGACAATTTCTTAAACTTTAACCCATTCTTCCTCTCCTGAAGATTGTACGTTTGGTATATTTGCTCTACGAGATGTCATTTCCTACAATGTATTTTCCTTATCCTTCATTCCCACCATATTGGCATAGAACTCCACCACATCTACTAACCCAAGAGTCTTGTGCTCGCAGAAAAGGTGCCATCCCTTGCTCTCGACAATCTCTTGGAATGGAGAAATCCATTTTTTGAAGCCTCTCTCCCCGATGAAGTCCCTGTACTGCAATTTATCCTTCCAGGCGACATACGCCATATCAGAAATCCAGTCGCTCCCTTTTTCTCCACTGCTCTCTGCTCTCGCTTCTTCATCTCCTCTCTTCCTCTTTCTTGATTCTTCCACTAGCTGCTCAGGTTCTTCTCTTACTTCAGCCCTTTCTTTACTTTCCCATGTTTATGTCTGAGTGACTTTAACTATTTCTTCCTCCCTCTCAGCATATCCTTCCATGATTTTGTTTAGGTTTGGAACTAGGTTCGTCGGCTTAGATATTGTGAGAGAAAGGTTTTGGGGATCTAAGGTTTCAAAAGGGAGTGAGAGAGATTTGGTGAGGAAGACTGAGTGGGTTGAAGGTTATGAGGCAGATGACCTTTCAGTTTTCAACAATTTTCTATTTATAGGCCAAAGGTTTGTTGTCTTTGTGTCATTAGTGTCGCAGCAAATTGGCTAGGGTTTCATTCCCTTTTTTAATGTTGTGTTGTGACATAGAGAAATAATGTGCGACATAAATTTTGATACTCCAATTGATTTACGTCGACATAGAGAGAAATCATGTTGTGACCTATTTTCTAATGGGCATTTGTACTTTAATCGCGTGAAATGGAATTATCGCGACAAAGTTTCTTTAAAATCAGGTTAGAATTAACCTTGTCGCGACCCAACAATTATGTCGTAACAAAAATTCCTCTTGTGAGATGAGATTTGATTCAAAATCTTCATTGACAAGAAACAATGTTGCAGCCAAGATTTGGCAATAATGTTGCGACAGAGAAAGCATGTTGTGACATTGAATTAAAATTCTAGGGTGCATCGTTGCAATTTCAATCCAAGCCACATTCAAAAGCAAGGTGTATTCCTCATACCTATCATAACATACTTGTGAAAACTCATCTAATCATCAAGAACCTCAATTTAAGTATGAACAAACAAAATTCACTTTCACTCAATATAACTCATAAGATATTCAATAATGCATCCAAGTCATGAGCACAATAAAGTTGTTTACAATTTTCTGTTCTAAATAAAATTCACATTGCCTCAAACTTCAACTATGCATTTTCAAGGATGGGATATTAGGTACAGAGAGGGAAAAGGGGAAGAAAGAGTAGGGTGAGCTATTTTCTTCTTCTTTCTTGCATATGGGGGGAAGGTAGATTCACCGAGTCTAACTTGTAACCAATTAAGGTGAAAACTCGTAGAATCTAGACTTATGGCCGCCTTGATCTAGCGCCTTCTCCACTGGCGCGCACTACCTACCTGATAAGGTCGTCATTGATCAATCGCCTTCGCCCAATAGAGTTCGGGTGGCTCCTCAAACTCGCGGCGCAGTACATCTTAATCAGGTTGTTGATCATGTCCAAGCTTTCAGCCCAACACTTTTCCTTCTAGTTCAAGGTGCCCCCATTTCTTGTCCCTTTCTCTATTAGAGTTCTTATTTCTTCTCGATACCTTATCCAGATACCTAAAAGCATCTCGCCTTCAGAGCAAAGTTCTTCCATGGCATCTTCCTTTCCTTCATACTTTTATTATCCATCATCTCTCCTGATCTAACTGGGAGATGAAGGCATCTTTCTCTGCCTTGAGTTCTTCACTGTACTTCTTGTTCTCTCATTCCCATATGCTCTTCCACTCTTCATCTCTTTGCTTTAGGGCTTCTTCCGAATTCTGGTCCCTTCTTTTAAGTTTTGCATCTATATATTGATCTCTCAGTTGGAGTTGGAACTACAGTTGTTTGTACATTTCTTGCATTTCCTTCCTCATTGTTTTCAAAGAGCATTTATCAATGCATCATTGTTACATTGAGGCTCTAAGCTTTCAGCATGCTCATGATGGGCTTGTCTCACATTTGGAAAGAGGGTTAGAATTAGGCTTACTTCTCTGCCTTTGTTAGAGCTCTGGAGCTTCACTCTCAGGCTGTGGCTACTGTATTTATGTCGGTTCTTCTTCTTATCTCATAGCTTCTACTTTTTTCTTGCCATCGTTTCTAGCCCTCGTGCAAGGATTCTATAAGTGTCAAGGGTGAGGTCCTGGGATAGTTTTCCTCTTCCTCCTAGTCTCCTTATACACCACCCCAGATACAAAGCCTTGAGATCAATGCTAGGTGTGGAATCAGCCCCATGTAGCCTCCTCTGTAATATATCAAAAGTGAGTTTTATATAATTTTACCAACACTAAATTTGTAGCCCTTCAGGATGGCATGCAACAACATTGTTTCCTTCTCCCTGATTGTACACAGGTGCTTTGAAGGTAGAATAACTGAACATATATAAATAATAAAACCACACCTTTGTTATTTCAAGCCAATGCTTCTTCCAAGCGATGGACTAGTTTAGGTTTTTTTCTGTGGCATTCCACTTTCCTGCTGTCAATTAACAAGTCTACAATATTCGAAGTCGCCCTTCGATAATCTTAAACTTTAACCCATTCTTCCTCTCCTGAAGATTGTACGTTTGGTATATTTGCTCTCTGCCAAAGGATATTCATTTCCTTCTAATGTACACTACCTTATCCTTCATTCCCACCATATTGGCATAGAACTCCACCACATCTACTAACCCAAGAGTCTTGTGCTCGCAGAAAAGGTGCCATCCCTTGCTCTCGACAATCTCTTGGAATGGAGAAACGATTGCCGCCTTCCCAGCGAAGTCCGGTGACTGTGACTGATCCTTCCAGCGACATACGCCATCGTGAACCAAATAAGCCCCTTTTTTCTTCACCGTCGCTCGCTTCTTCATCTCCCTCTCTTCCTCTTTCGATTCTTCCACTAGCCGTCGTGTTCTTCTCTTATCGAGCCCTTTTTACTTTCCTATGTTATGTCCAGTGACTTTGATCATTTTTCCTCCCTCTCAAAGATATCCTTCCATGATTTTGTTTAGGTTTGGAACTAGGTTCGCCGGGCTTAGATATTGTGAGAGAAAGGTTTTGGGATCTAAGGTCATGAGTGAGAGAGAGATTTGGTGAGGAAGACTGAGTGGGTTGAAGGTTATGAGGCAGATGACCTTTCAGCCAAATACTTTCATTTATAGGCCAAAGGTTTGTTGTGTCACAATAATTACCAACAAAAAATTGACCTAGGGTTTGTTCCTTTTTTAATATCGTGTTGTGACATAGAGAAATAATGTTGCGACATAAATTCTTGATGTCTAATTGATTTACGTCAACATGGAGAAATCTAAGTGTTGTGACCTATTTTCTAATGGGCATTTGTACTTTGTCGCGACAAAATGGAATTATGTCGCGACAAAGTTTTCTTTAAAATCAAAGGTTGAATAAACCTTGTCGCACCAGCAATTATGTCGCAACAAAAATTCCTGCGATCGATGAGGCTTGATTCAAAATCTACGTACGTACAAAGAATGTTATGGCTGCACTTGGTAATATACATAAGTAGAGAAAGCATGTTGTGACATTGAATTAAAATTTTCTAGAATTGCATCATTCACAATTTTCAATCAAGCCACATTCAAAGCAAGGTGTATTCACTCATACCTATCATAACATACTCTGGTGGAAAAACTCATCTAATCATCAAAGAACCTCAATTTAAGTATGAACAACAAATCTCATTCTTCACTCAATATAATTCATAAAGATATTCAATAATGCATCCAAGTCATGAGCACAATAAAGTTGTTTACAATTTTCTGTTCTAAATAAAATTCACATTCCCCCAAACTTCAACTATGCATTATCATTAAAGACAAAGTGAGGGAAATGGAAATACCAATTCTGTAGCAATTCTTTCCGTATATTTTAGTTTGAGAGTGTGCTTCCTAATAACATTCATTTCTAATTCAGCTTCACTGTCCCTAAAAATCAGCAAAACTACAAAATAAAAATTTCTGAATGTACTAAAACTAAAAACTTAAAACACACAAATTTTAATAAAACCAAATTAACTAATTAAAATTAAATTTTTCAGTTGCTCTCAAGAAACTCGCTTCATGTCTTTAGCAATACATTTGTTGCGTAACGTCTCATTTCAGCAAAGTTCTATTATCTCCTTTTAAAATTCAACTAAACTCATTCATGCTTCCTTAAGATAAGGTTTCACTTCTCAATCATTTACTTTAAATTCACTTTGAGATTTAGCCTGTAGTGTTATTGCTCCAAAGAGTGTACTTGTTACTACTGTGTAATGACCACTCCATCTTGACTTCAATTTCCCTGGAAATAGCTTGAGCCTGGAGTTGTAAAAGAGGATTTGTTCTACTTGAATTCTCCTCGTAATCTTCGATCATACTACTTTTGGTTTTTCAGATTCTAGCATTATCATAAGCTTCATTTCTTAATTTTTCTAGTTCATTCAATTGAAGTAATCTTTTCTTGCAAATTTGAAAACTCAATGCTTAGTTTCTTGATGGCCCATACATAGCTTTGCATTTAGTTCTAAAGGAGATGACAGGTTTTCCAAATACAATTGCATGGGACATTCCAATGAGAGTTTTGTAAGCAGTTCTATAAGCCCACAGTGCATCATCTAGCTTTATAGACCAATCTTTCCTACTCGTATTCACTGTTTTCTCCATAATTTTCTTAATCTCCTTATTGGAAATTTTAGCTTACCCATTTGACTAAGGTAATAAGCCAATCCCATCATGTGTTTGATTCCATACCTAAACACGAGTTTTGCAAAAAATTTATGTGCAAAATGACTCCCTCATCACTAATGATTGTTCTGGGTGCTCAAAATCTGCTACAAATATTTCTTTGTATAAACCCAACCACTGTGTTGGCATCATTTTTAGGACAAGCTATTACTTCCACCCATTTGGATACATAATCCATATCTAGGAGAATGTATAGATTTCTAAATGATGATAGGAAAGGTCCCATGAAGTCTATCCCCCATATATAAAAAATCTGCACCACCAGGATTGCTTGCAGGGGCATTCATTTCTTTTGCTTATATTGCCACTTCTCTGACAATTATCACAATGTTTTACCCATTCAAAACAATCTTTGAATAGAGTAGGCCAATAAAAACCTGATTGGAGAATTTTATTGGTTGTTCTATATCCTACAAAGTGTCCTCCATATGGTGATGCATGACATTTCTCCATAATACCACCTTATTCTCGCTTTCTCAGAACACATCTTCCGATGATCATATCCTATCTCTCTAAAAGTAGTGGGTCATCCTAAATATAAAATTCTATAATCAATTCTCAATTTTCTACTAGTAGCTAAACGGTGGTACAACCTTATAAGCTAAGTGAACACAATATTAGTATACTAAGGTGTTTGACCGACAACAAAAAGTTGCTCATCAGCAAAATTTTTCGCTATTTCAATTTTTCATTGTTAGCAGCCTTTTTTCCAATCTTGACAAGTGATAATATCACATCATTAATTACTATTCTTTGCCTCGACTCCGCATCAAACTCTGTAGCAAGAATACCCATCTAATCAGTCTTGGTTTGGCCTTTCTTGCCATTAGATATTTAATTCCAACATGATCATTGTGTGTATTATAACGTGGGACCCCAATATAAGGCCTGAATTTCTTCAAACACCATTGCCAACATCCCCTTTCTCGTGGTAGTGCAGTTCTCAGGCCTCATTGAAGGTTTTGCTAGCTTAGTATATGGCCATGAATATCTTTTCAATTCTTTGTCCCAATACAACTCCCATTGCATAATCACGCATCATACATAATTTCAAAATCATTGTTCTAGTCTGGTATCACCATGATGGGAGCTGTCACTAATCTGGATTTAATTTCATCAAATGCAGATTTGCATGATTTATGAAAATCAAATTTTGCATATTTTTCCAGCTGTCTACATAATGGTTTGGAGATATGTAAAAACCAACATGTGCAAGGAAGCTTCTTATCCCCTTGACCATTGTAGGTGGAAAAAGTGAGCTTTATAATAGCAACTTTGCTCGGGTCTACTCAATCCAACAAGAGAAATCTTGTGTCCAAGACACACTCTGCTATACCTTACATTACCATGAAATGATTTTGATTTAAAGCTAGATTCTTGTCTTGACACCTCTGAAGTATTGTTTCTAAATTTTCAAACAATTCTCAAAACTGGATCCATATGCTTAGAAGTCATCCATAAAGATTTCCATAGCCTCTTCCCTGAAGATGAAAACACAAACATCATAAAATCTTTGAAGGTAACGGGGCATTATAATCCAAAGAAGGCATCTTTCACAAGCCAAAGGTGTCATAAGGACATGTAAATACAAGTTTTCTCTGATCTTTGAGCTATAGTAATCTGGTTATAACCCAAAATATAATAAGTGCTAACCTTTCCGATATTTGGTCGATAAACGTAGAGGATAATGGTCCTTTTTAATTAAGCAGTGTTTAGTTTTTTGTAGTCTATACACACTCTCCATCCTGTCATAGTTTTTGTAGGAATTAATTCATTTTTTTCATTTCTGATCACAGTGAATTCTCCTTTCTTGGGAACCACAAGAACCGGGCTTACCTAAGGGCATAAGGATTGCATATAAATCTGCATTCAGTAATTTTAATACTTCTTTATTCTTCTTTTCCATTTAATGGATTCAGCCTTCTATGATGTTCTATAGAGGTTTTAGAATTCTTCTCCAACAGGATCTTGTGCATACAGATAGAAGGACTGAGTACTTTGAAATCTTCTATAGACTAAGCTATTGCTTCCTTGTATTTTATGAGGTACAGCAATTTGTTTATCATGCTCGGTCGATCCATAATGAAATGATGGCGCTGGATTTTAAGTTGCAAGAAAGCATGCATCAAATATTCAGGCAATTCTTTTTTAATCAAACCCTTTGAGCTTGTATTTTCTTGAACAACTTTCTCTTCGTAACTACTGGATTTTTCTATACTATTTTCTTCAACATTGAGTACTGCCTCTTTTAAATTAAAATTGGAGTTCGAAATTCAACTTCAAGATGCTTAAGATAATGGAAATTCATCTCATTTCTCATTCGATGAACTAGAGAAATTTAATCATTTATCGATTCGAACTAATGGGAATTTTGTTCTCTGATCTCCTGATCGACATTAATGGGAGGTGGGTGTTTCAAAGGCATGAGGTGAGATTGAAGTGCAACACTTGTATCTGACCTAAGGTGTTCTCCTTTCTTCACATTGATCAAAGGTTATCTGTTGCTAAGAAAGGTCTTTGTAACAACAATAGGGACTTGTTGTCTTCTTCTATATCAATTGCTGAAAGTCCACTAGGAAAGTAAGATTTTTACTTTGATCAACATCTTCTAAAATGCCTATAAGGATTGGCCAAATGTTCTATCTACCATCTGCAGAGTCATGGTTGTGAGGTAGCTCTCCCCAAACTAGTCACCCAACCACGGACAAAGGTATCGAGTTATTGTTTCCGAATGCATAATTAAGACATATCTGAATTAATTTTGAGGTATAATGAAGCTGGATCCGCATTTTCTCTGGTAAGGAACTTGGATCATTGCATTCTGGGTTGCTCTCAAGCTCTATCCTTCTTGATAGATCTCTACATTTTACTGTTCAATATATCATTATGAATTTTTACATAGTGAGGGTTGATGGTGAGCCGTAGGGAACATCCTAAATCAACAAACTTTATACCTAATACCTCTTCTGCATTTGTAGCATTTCCTCTTTGTAATTATGGTGAAATAGGATTAGTCACCAAGGATGGGTTTTCTTCGTGTAAATGACTGACGGTGAGGTTAAACTGGTGAAATCATTTTGGATTTTGGGTTTTCATAAAAAGGGAGGAGTTTTGTGGTGAAAACTAAAGATAAAATGAGGAAGAAATGTGGAGAGAAGACCCTTGAAGTATCAGGACACTAGGCTTAGGTTCCTTAGGCAAATGAGGGGTTCCCAAGGCCTTTTCCTCGCGTTGGGGAGAATGACCTATAGTCATCTCCCGAACTGGTTCTTCATTTAGCCATAAGAGTTGACCCACAACAACTATCCTCTATAAGTGGCATTCATGGAGCATTAATGATCTTAAACAGTAGAAATGGACCTCTATGACTCACCTTCCAATAGCCAGTAAATGATAACTAACGAGCATTCTTAGATCTAACTTAATAAGTATCAATAAACCCTAAAAAAGATTGCAAGTACTAACCATTTCACTTGGTGAATCGGAAGAGTTACAACTAGAATTTGAGAAGACAATTAGAATAGAATACTTGCTTGCAGAAAATCATGAAAGAACACTTCATTTATCTTCAGTTCCCTTGCCTGGTGCCTTTTCTTGAGTAAAGGGAGTTTTAGCCACTCATCTTAGATTATCATCCTTAGAGAGTGTTTGGCTCGTGAAAATGAAGGAAAATGCAAGAGAAAAAAATGAGGCTTCTCGAGGATCTTTCAATTTTAATGAATGAATCATTACAAAGTCTTGTCTATATTTATATACCCATCTGCGTATACAATTTACCAAAATATCAAAGCAAAATCACTATTACGGGGATGAATTTTGGAAGAGATCAAGAGTACGAAAAAGTCAACAATAGGAGCTACCAAATTAAAACAAAAATTGAAAATTAGCGACAGAATTTCGCAGAAGTACGAAAATTAAGCGATCTACGAGAATTTGCAAGGGTTCTTGAAATTTTGACCATTCTGAAATTATAGAGTTTGCATGTAATTCTCTACACTTTGCTTTTCTTATTCCAATTTTTACAGATCTGCCATTTCTGATTTCAACTTGAATTTCTCTGCTGATTGAGAATTTGACTCTCTAACCTTGGCATAAGCGGCATGTAGAAAACTATAAATTCCTTTGTAAATATGATCGATAGCATAAAATTTGGAGTCCTTAACATGCCAGCGGGTTAATTAGAGTGATTACTCGCGAGTGCTCGAAACTTGTAGTAATAAAGTGTAAAAAATAGCCTTTGTTTGGGTAGTAATCATACCCAACCAGCACGCCGTAGTCCTTATCAATGAAGCTGAAGAAGAAATGAGCAAGCCAGATCAACTATATATGTCCACCAAAATGATATTTAGAAAATATGGGGGGATATTTGACCTTTACTTGAGTAAAGCTGAAATCTTGCAACTATCTCCGGAACACTATGTGCTATGCAAAATCAAGTATAAAAAAAGGTTTAACTCCTAGAGAACCAACCTAACGCCTTCCACAAAAACCTAAGTGTTTGGTTTGATTAGGTTTCAAAATAGTCTGCCAAACTGTTCTCTCCCCCCAACCTAGCTCTTGTCTAAAGTTAGCAGCCTAACCAAACTCAATAGATCATGACCTACTTTTATTCTACAAATTCCCTTCTTTTGTTGTGGGGGTGCAATGCTGAGGGTATCGAATTCACAATTGTCCATGTAACGGGGGTCCAACGATGACTCCTAACCAATTAGGGTTTAGGGCATCAAGTCTTAAGGATCTCTCAACCGCTAACTCTTCAGGTTTCACCCTAGACTTTTAATGAGTTCAAAACTCCAGCACCTACAATTCGCTAAACTCCACCTATTAACGTATACTTGAGCACAAAGTGGTGACTCCGGCCTAGTTGGTTTTTAGGGCACCGGTGATGAAGTAAAAACTCATTGAATTTTGATCCATTTTCTGATTTTCTTACAATATAATTTACTTTATTTTTTATCGAAGCCATATTGTTATTTACCAATTTATTTTCTTATTTAAAGAAGAAATGAATTCCGACCAAAAATATAAGAGAGTGAAAACGGATCAAGAGCCCAAATAAGTCGCAGCAAAGAATGCAGTCACGACTAGAGTGATGGCAAAGGCCAAATAAAGCTATTCCACGACGAAGAACCTTCTTTGAGACCAAGACAGGAGGGACCTTCAAAGAAGATAATGTCAGTGACAACTTTGTTTTGAATCACAGGCTAAAAAGAAGATATTGTTGATCGCAGCGGAGAAACGTGGCGCGACCGGAAAGTAAGGGTTGATTGGACTTGCAATGTCACTGAACAGTTTCAGGTTGCGATAAAGATATAGAGTGGGAACTCAGTCGATTCGCGACACTGGAATTAAATCACGACAATGAGTAACATACAGTTAAAAATATTTGTGACTAAGAAGTGAGGATTACGGGAGGGGCTTGAATTGAAGTCGTGACATAAATTTCAGCAAGGAAAGAAACAATTAGGTTGCGACCTAAATCCCATGTCGCAATAAGACAATGAAAAGACAAACAATTTTAAGTATGACGCGTAGGAAGGGGCTGCGTGACCGGGGATCGTGGTGACAACAAAAATGAGGGTCGTGACATACTTAGAGGTTCAGACGTAGAATGCGATGAAAACAATACAGCGGTCGCGACATGGGGCGAAGTCCTTGACATAGAAGAATTTATTAAAGGAATTCGGAAAAATGGGCACGAAAAAGATCAACATAACTGGAAAAAGGAACTGATGTTGCGACATCAAATCGAGGTCGAGACATATGTTAAAGAAACGAGGGGAGAGCGAAACGGTCAGTGCATTGACCGAACTAAGAAAAATTGAAGGGAGGCTGACCCAGAGCGAGAGATGATTCGCATTTGAATAAGAAAAAAGAATGGTCATGACATACTTTTCAGATTATGACAAGAATTACTGATGATTAAAGAAAATACTTGGTGCGACCTAAATTCACGTCCTGACAGAAAACCAAACAAGCGGCGAGTTTTAAGTCACGAGCACCAGCAAGAAAGCTCGAAAGTGAATGACGATCGCAATAGAAGGTTGCAACACATAAATGTCTGCGGTAAATTAGAGAGAGTGAGGTCGTATCAAATTGGTCGCGACACAAGTCTGAAATCAGAGGGAAGAGATAGAATTATGACTTGAATTCTCCTTAGTGACAATAACACTAGTCACGACAAAGGAATTAATATGCACTTTGTACTAATCAACTTGCAATTGAAGAAACGTCAGATTAAAAGCATCAGGTGCAAATGACAAATGCCAAAGAAATGCGTAACAAGTGAAAGAATGTGGCAAATCCGCCCTGTAGGGGTCACGTATAGACTCAGACAAACCATACAGAATTTTACGTCATAAGTTTTTGAAGTCACCTAAACAATGAGTCGGGCATTAATTTTAGGAAATCACCGAGCCTTGGAATCAGTCCACTTCAGTTATAAATAAAGGCATAATGTGTTTAGTAAAGTTAGCTTTTATTTTTGGGAATCCAGAACAGGGGAAGAAGAAAACTCACTATTTATATTTTTTAGAATAGATTTTCTTTTTTCTTTTTTTTTTCTTTTCTTGGATCTGAACTAGTGATCTTTTAGAATGTTGAAGCTGGAAGAAATATTTCAATTTCTTACAAATTACTACCTGAGTTTAATGAAGTATAGACAATTTTTAGAATTTGTTTCTTCTCAGTTTATTGCAAATGTAGTGGGTGTAATTAATCAGTGCTCCATTTTCATTTGTAATGCAGTTTTCAGAAGTGCAGCTTCCACTAGTTTTGAATTTATTGTTAGTTATATTCTTTCTTGCATAACTTGTGAAGGAAGTGATCAAATTGGGAGGATTTATTTGGTTGATGGTTTTCATGTAATTGTTCAATAGTGTTTCTGAATACCTATCAAAAGATTGTATCTCAAGCCTGATTTAAAGAGTCTTGATATTACTGTAGATGACAATTCTGAGAGAGTTAGGAATTATTATAATCAGGGGTATGTTGAACCATTATTGAAGAACTACTAAGCTCTGAGAGTTCACTTAGATAAATACCCAATTCACTCATAATTGATGTTGGAGGGGAATATTTATCAATTAAATAATCAGAGATTTCACCTTAATTCATTTAACTCACCCTGTTAGTTGCATCTAATCAAGGGAAGAGAAAGTATTCAATAGATTTTAAGGCTGAGTCATCAATTAGGTTGTGGAAATCTTGCAATATCCCCACTGTGGTGCTAGCAAATATGCGCCTCAAGAAAATGGGTATGAAGGTCGGAGGAAAGAAACACCCAAATCTTATAAAGAATATGTTGAATACAGGTAGTTGATTAACTCCGGCCTTCGAGAGAAATGTGGGATATTTAATCAGAACAAAGGAGAAACTAACTGCAATACTTCAGGCATCTTGACAAATCCAGATCCAAATTTAGGATAGAGTTTTAAATGGGATATAATGCAAGAATTGAATCGTTTACGCATTTTATTAGTGTCTATTTACAAAGAACTGATTCAATCCAAACTATCATATATATGGTAAGCTCATTGTTACTTTTAATGTCCTAAGTTCCTATGTTATCTTTAAGACAATCATTCTTTTAATTTCTAGCTGATAAACTTTATCATCGAGGTTCAAATAGTATAGATCTTGATTAGTCGGGGTAGTTGGTTTTGAGAATCCAAGTCAATCTCTGTGGGAATGATATCTGGACTTACATCCATTTTTTTACTACTTGTATGACCTGTGCACTCTGCAAAGGTCATAGACTAAAACCCATTCATAATTCCAGAACATTAAAAACCGCTTTTATTCGTTTTAAGAAAACTCCACCAATTTGATACGCCATGTAGTTGTAAGACTCTTGTAGAGGTGTTAAATTGAGGTTATACAGAAAATTTCATGTTTCGCTACGGATTGAAAGGATTTGAATAAATCAATATTCGACAAAAGAGATAAATGCTAATTTGGACATTTTTCTTTCATTTTGCAAAAGAAATACTCAAAATGTATTTGATAGGCAAAGTAATGATAAGCTAGTCACTTTTTAGAGAACTTAAAAGGATATATGATTTGTGATACCACTATTTCCAATTAATCTCAATATGTCTCCTTTTTAAGGGGTTGATTAATGCACATGAAGCTGTATTTCTAGATTTGTCTTTGTAGATATCGAATTGGAAAGAACACTCGAGGAGCTTGAGAAAGTCAATAGAGCAGAAAAGAACTATGGGCGTATGAAAGAATTGATCGTATTAGCTTGAACAAGAAACAACAAAGAGAAGTGCCTCTAATTCAAGATAATGGAGTATTTCTGAGCCTCACATCCAAGCAATACTTAGGAGTTTACAATTTACTGTAGAGGCTAACAACTTGAGCTAAAAACAAACTTTATCACCATGGTTTAAAGGCACCGCCATCGGTCATCCCACCAAAGATCCTAATGAACACCTTGAAAGATATCTCAGACGGAAAACATACTAAGCCGAATGGTGTGGAGACCAGAGGTGATAAAGCCACCTCTTCCCTTTTCCTTAAGAGATATTGCAAACACATGCATGAATCATCATAATTCACAAATGGATATATAAAGAGTTGCAGCTATCTTTATATTTTTCCCACCCTCATAATCCTGAAAAAGAAGAAGTGGAAATCATAGTGTTCCAACAAGGAGGATGAAAGCGTGTATACCGCATGGGAAAGGCATAAAAAGGCTGTCAAGAGATGTCCTATGCATGGCATAGACCCACATTTTAATAAATGAATATTGTCTATCACTAATGATACTTCTAAGGGTATCATAGATGCTTCTTGCTGTGGGGCATTTCAAGAGGAAAAGTGCAGAGGAGGCAAGGGATTTGATAGCAAACCTAGCAAATGCAACATGAAAGCTCCATCCGACCACAAGGAGCTATATCAAAGGAAGAGGGAGGAAATAATGGGATCTAAATAAGATGACTGCTATGGAAGCAAAGTATATGCTATTATGCACATGATGGATAAGCATAATAAAACCAGATTTTTCTTAGCGATCGAGAATGGAAAGAGATGGGATAAGAAGAAGTGTTGAGGGACCTACTGAAGAAGATCCTTATACAGTTGAGGAGGCCAATTACCTGAATGAATAGAGAAGCTATCATTTCAAGCAAAATCCCAACTTGCCCACACATTAGGAACCATGAGAACTTCTCATATGGTGGAGGAGCACCACAAGGCCAAAGACAAGGGCAGAATTTTCAGCAAGGGCATCAACCACCAAGGTTCCAGCAGTAGCAGCAGTAGGGAGATCACAGAAATGAATATCAAGGTCGAAAGAGGACCTAGTCATTTGAGGAGCAGATGTAGCAAGCCATGGGGATAGACAAAAAGCCGCTTTCACACTCCTTGAAATGAATTTGCTGGAGTTGAAGTTTCCAACCAACTCACAAATGTTTCAATCCAACACAAATGCTTCCTTAAAGAATTTGGAAACACAAGTTGGGCAACTCGCCTTGACTTTGCAAACTGTATCAAGAATACATTCTCAGTGACACTAGAAAATCAAAGATCAGAGTGGAGGGGCCTGCAAATGTATGAGCTAAGGTGAGATGAGTGTAAAGCAGCTGTGAGCAAAAAGAGGAAAGAGAAGACTGATATAAAAGAAAAAGAAAGGGAAAGAGCATGGCGAGAGGATCATAAATGAGAAGCAAGTAAACTGAGTGTACTTCGAGAAGACTGGGTGAGCGTAAGAAGGCAGGAAGTTAAGGCTTACAATTCTCGCAATCCCATTTCCACAAAGGATTCAAAAAGCAAGGAAGGAAGAAATTTTTTCTAAATTCTTAGAAATTTTCAAGAAGATAGAGATTAGGATTCCCTACACAAAAACTAATCAAATGCCAAATATGTAAAATTTAAAGGAGAGACCTATAAGAAGAAGAAAATGTCGGGGAAGGAATATGAACTAACCGTCACTTACAAGCAGAAGATTCAAAGAAGTTTACCGAAGAAATAAAGGATCCAGCAAACTTTCACCCATTCCCCGCCTCAATAGGGAACTATGAGTTCAAGAAAGCCTTATATGACTCAGGAGCTAGCCTCAACTTGATGCCCTTATAAGTGGTACAGAGATTGAGTTTGGGGGAACTTGCTCCAACAATAATTATATTACAGTTGGCTGATAGATCCATGGCTCAACCAGAAGATGTTCTTGAAGATGTGTTGGTCAAGGTAGGGAAATTTTATTTTTCCGTGACTTTGTGGTTAAGTGAAATGAAAGAAGATAACTAGGTCTCTTCAAGGTATTAGGGAAGACTTTCTAGCAACCGAGCTACCTTTAATCGATGTGCAAAAGGGTGAGTCGACTCCCCAGAGTGGGAAATGAAGAGCACTTCAACTTGGACAAAGCTTGACAATAAATTTGATGTTGATGCAGAAAATTGTAATGTCAGAGATAATAGTAGTCCTATCGCTTTGACTTGATCTCTGGACAGTAACTTTCAAAGATTCTATCAATGAAAATGAGATGAATTTCAAGATATTGAGAGGTTGACAGAACTATCGCATTCCGCTTGAAAAATGTGGAAATGCTGGAAGTTTGAATGAAAACAAATAAGAAAATTCAAGGCCAGAAAAGAAAGACTTCAACAAGAGACTAGTGCGTATGGGTTATTTTGAAAGAATTCGTCTACTATCTCGAAATATGCTTTCTTAGAACCAAAAAGGGAAACTATTAATCATATCAACCGACCGATCAAAATGAAGAACAAAGGCTGCTGCAAATTCTAAGGAAATACAAAGAGGCTATTGCCTGGTCAATAGAAGATCTAAAGGGTATTAGTCCTTCTATTTGCATGCATAAAATCCTATTGAATGATGATGCAAAAACATTAGTTGAACGCCAAAGGAGTCTGAACCCTATGATGAAAGATGTCAGAAGAAGGGCAGCACCAAATGGCTAAATGCGTGGATTTATTTATGTAATATCACAAATTTTGGGTGAGCCTACTTTATGTGGTTCCTCAAGAAGTGGATTCATCGTGGATAAGAAATGAAAGGAATGAACTGATACCTATAAGAACTGTGACAGGATGGAGGGTGTGTATAGATTACAAAAAATTGAATACTACAACCAGGAAAGATCATTTTCCTTTGCCTTTCATTAATTAGATGTTAGACAGGTTAGCAGGACATCATCACTTTTGTTTTCTTGATGGATATTCTGGATATAACCAAATTGCTATTGCGCTTGAGGACCAGGAGAAAACTACTTTCACATGCCCTTATGGTACTTTTGCTTTTAGAAGAATGCCATTTGGGTTATGTAATGCTCTTGCTACTTTCCAAAGATGTATGATGTCAATGTTCTCAGATGAAGGTAGAGGTTATGGAGATATCTGCGGATGATTTCATAGTTTACTTGATCTAGCTTAACATTGCTTCACGTAATTTGGGGACACATTTCACAGATAAGACAAGAACTCAGCTTTTAATTGGGAAAAATGTCATTTCATGGTAATGTAAGGATTGTATCAAGATGATCAGAGGCAGGCTGGCGGACCAAGCAAAGGTTCCATTATAAAGACTCTTCACACCAAAACAAGCCAAGGGAATAAGAAGTTTCTTGGGACATGCTGGCTTTTATAGAAGATTTATAAGAGACTTCTCAAAAATATCAAAACCATTATGTAGATTACTGGAGAAGGATGCCAAGTTTAATTTTGATGAGGCTTGCCAAAATTCATTTGAGGATATCAAATCTAGATTAGTTGAAGCTCCTATCATGGCCAAACCAGACTGGAGCAAAGAATTTGAAATTATATGCGATGCCAATGACTATGGAATGGGAGCTATATTGGGACAGAAAGATGAAAAAGTGCTTAAAATATATTATCAAAAGAAAACCTTCACGAAGCCTCAAGAGAATTACTCAACTACTAAAAAGGAGATGTTGGCTATGGTATTTACTTGTGAAAAGTTCAGCCATATATATTGGGGTCCCACGTCATTATCCATACTGATCATGCTGCAATCAAATATTTGATGGCCAAGAAAGAAGTTAAGCCAAGACTGATCAGATGGGTTTTCTTACTACAGGAATTTGATTTGGAGATCAAGGATAAGAAATGTTGTGACTATGTGATAGCCGATCACTTGTCAAGAGTTGAAAAGACTACTGTGAAAGAAGAAGAAAAGGAAGTAGCGCAAAAATTTTCTGTGATGAGCGCTATTTCAAATTTTGTCTTTTTCAATTACCTGGTATGTCGCATTGTGGAACTTTAGCTTCAGGAGTGATGCCACTGCATCGCTACCACAGAGGAAGAAGTTAAGGATTGACAAGAGGGAGCCGTGAGACCGGGATGACCTACTATTATTCAAGAAAGGAGTTATGATCATCAATGAATCCAGAAAGTGAACAAGGAAAAAATTTTTACAGAGTTGCCATAGATATTAGATGTATGGACAAATCTAATTATATATGACTATTACGATTGTTTTGAACAGTGAAGCTAGATTATGAGTACAAAGAATGAAGGCTATATGAAGCATATAATCTCAGAGTAATGATGATGCAAGAATTATATCACTTATTTAAAGAGATATTCTAGCTGTGGATTATGTATCCAATGGGTGGAAGCAACAACTTGTCCAAATGAATGATGCTAATACAATTTGTGGGATTCCTACAGCAAATATTTTGATGAGATTTGGGACACCCGTATTCATTATTAATGATGGAGGGAGCCATTTTGGGTAAACAAGGTGTGTTTGGAGAAACTCATGAACATATATGGAATAAAACACATAATGAGTTTGGCTTATCATCCTCAACAAATAGGCAATAAATTTCCAACAGGAGATAAAGAAAATTCCTGAAAAAGACTGTGGAGCTACGATAAGAGATTGGTCTTTAAAGCTTGATGATGCATTGTGTTTATTAACTCCGCAAATAAAACTCCCATTGGAATTTTATCCATACAGACTTGCTTTTGGTAAACCTTGTCACCTACCTCTTGAATTGGAATACAAAGCTATGTGTGCAATAAAGAAGTTGAATTTTGAGTTCAAAGTTTCTAAGGAAGAAAGCCTACCTAACCGGAGCGACTGAAGAGTTTGAGAAATGAAGCTTATGATAATGCCTTAATTAAGGAAGCACAAGACAAAGAAAATGGCATGACCAAAAGATTTTGAGGAGGGAATTCAAGGTGCAGGATCAAGTCTTGTTATTTAACTCTAGATCTAAGCTTTTCCAGGAAATCAAGTCAAAATAGAGTGGCCTCATGCAGGCTGGAAGTACAACCTTGGGGCAAAGGGACATTGAAAACCAAGACGGAGAAGAGTTTTAAAGAAATGGTCAGGCGCGATTAAAAGAAATATCTTGAAATAAAATATGATTGATTCCTAGTTCGGAGTGGAAGAAAATTGCTGAAACAAAAAATTCATAGCAGCAAGTTCACAAGGACCAAAACTCAGCAGCTGTGGAAAAGTGTGTTCCAATGAGTTTTTCATTCTATTTTTGGCATTTGACTTTTATTTTTACTATTTTAGTTTGATCTTATTTGTTTGGAAATATTCCAAGAGCTAATTTTTTGAATTCTTTTATTTATTTTAAACTCTTTATTTTATTTTTTGTGTGTTGTTTGAATGTCGTGACAAGGGAAGCTAAGTAAGAGAAAATGGAAGGATCGCATGATTTTCTCGATAGAATATGCAATGAACTACAAGGAAGTACATACTTTCGCTTAATATTAATTGTTTTGGGAAAATGAAAGATTGAAGTTTGGGGGAATTTACTTTATTTTTATTCAACATTGAATCTGATTGCTTCATGAGTTGATTTGTTGAATATTTGAATGATGAAGGTTGATTGTTTTTGTTTGTTTGAATTGGGTTTTTCGATTCAACCTTGTATGAATTTGAACTGTTTCTGAAGACCAGAAAATTTATCATGTCGCGACATACTTTAGAGGCCACGACCTTGTTTTGAATGGAAAAAAAGAGAATAAGAAATATCAGGTCGCAACAAAACTTAGGTAGGTCACGATCAGAATTGTCTGAAATGCAATAAACTGAGGTTTTGAACCTTCTAATTTGGGCGTCGTAACTTTAATTGGGACATTAAGTGTTAGCAATTAATGTTGTAGCGTAGGCATTAAGGTTGAGACATCCCATAATACAATGATGACCTTGAGCCCATTCGTCATAAAGATTGAAACTGAATAGCCAATTTTCATCCAGGACTTCAATCCAGTTGCATCTTCACCCAACATTCCACTTTCTTTTCTCTTTCAACTACCAAAACCCTATAACCAGAGCTAATTCCTAATTTCACCCATGGCGTATAATCAAATCCCCGTTCGAACTTCCAAATGTAATAATTGGACAACTCATGAGTGAACATCGCCAAGGAGGAGAGTTCATTTAAAACCTCCGACCGAGACTTTTATGAATGCAACTGTAAAACCTAGCCTAATTGGAGGAACCAAATTGAGGTCGC
Organism: Tetrastigma voinierianum; assembly: GCA_016808115.1. Taxonomy (NCBI): domain Eukaryota; kingdom Viridiplantae; phylum Streptophyta; class Magnoliopsida; order Vitales; family Vitaceae; genus Tetrastigma; species Tetrastigma voinierianum. The sequence continues at coordinate 65,055 of JAEQBH010002830.1, forward strand.
ATTCGAAATGGGAATTCAAAGCTATTCTAACGCTCCTTTAGGAAAAATCGTCAATGCGGCGGTTTCTCATTTTCTCCAAAATCTCCTATTGGAAATAGCCTGTAGCTGATCCACGCTTTACTTGAATTCTTTATCGGGAATATTAAAGAGATGAAAGACTTTCTTTATCTCCGAGAACCCAAGTCACTATAAAAGGATGGGAGAACATAGATAGAATAAACAATGAAAATGAAGAAAAATGAGGATGAGGAAAATGATGAGTTCCAAAGGTGCAAATGCAGAGCATATGGAGTGAATGGAGTCGGAAAACAAGCCAATTCCAGTCATGATTCCACCGATGCTCTATCGTTGAAAGGATGGATGATGGGAAGGGAATTGGAAGAAGGGTTAACTAAGACTCCCATCATCCAGAGGAACTCAGATAGAGGAGGCAAGGATGAGCCCACCTTAGTGGGTCGGTTCTGCGATCAATCACCTGTGAGAAGTCTTGCTCTGACCTTGCTTTAACCCTTTCTTCCTGTGCACATCCGTGATCAAGGGAACTGATAAAGAAAGAGCTACAGCCTCTAGGAGGAAGTTTTTTTAGATAAGGCATGGCGTGTTAGATCAAGGAATAGAGACTTTTATCTCTGGATTTGATTCAGTACTAATTGTATTTTTGCATTAGTATTTCTTCAATATCAATAATAAAATTCAAAGAGGTTCATTGAAAATGTCTTGTGATGTGCTCTTTTGAATTAATAAATTGTGTTGTTGCTTTCAATAAGTTGCAATCAGAACTTATACGTTGGTGAAATGCTTGATTAGAATCTGATTGCTGAATAAGTAATTTGTTTTGGATGCATGAATCTGATTAAATGAATTGTGTTATTTGTGACATTCATTGTTTGTCTACAAGAAATGACTTATGCATTCAAGCCTTATTTGTACAATGACACAATGACTATTGTTTAAATCCAGAATAACACTGTAAAAGAAATAAGAGCAAGAACTAGTGAATTGAAATAAGCAGTTGCAGTTTTAGTTTGAATCGTTTAACTGCGTAATTTGGAAAAGTACACACTGAAAGAACAAATAAGATGATTGCTGTGGTGTATAAATAGTAAGTCAAGACAAATTTGGAAAACAATGCACATGGTCAAGAAAATTTAAACTTTAAGAGATCATCCTATGAACAACTACAGATCCACAATCCATGTTGAAGGTCCTGAACTCTGATCTGGTCTATACAATCCATGCTGAACCAACTATGATAAAGGCCATCTTTGGAAGTTTGAACCTTTTCCAACCTACCCTCATTATATGCAAAGGCATACAACTCTAGTTCCATGCTTTGAGCCAAAATGCCTTAATTTCTTCAAATAGCGAAGAATTAGGAAACCCGAAATCCTCCCCTACACAATCTGCAAAGAAAGAACCCCAAATTACTGGCCAGACAAGGATGTTTACTGTGTAGAAAGAAACAAGTTTAGGGGAATAATATTTTTGGATTACAAGATGGATGAAGAAAATAAATTGAAGAACTAGAGATAAGGAGAAAAAGTTGAAAAAGGAAGAAGTTTTGTCTTGTGGCCTATCTCTCTTGAACAATTAAGCTCAAAGGGGTGTTTCAACACTTAGTACCCTAATGTCAACTGGTATGAGAGTTACTAGCCCAAAGTTCTCTAATAGTGATAGAAAGCCTAAGAAAACAAACATTGCACTATTCCAATTCTTTGAAAATAAAGAGAAATGAAAAGAATTCAAAGAAAAGCAGAACTAAACATGTTACAAGGCAAGAACTCAAAGGGTCGCAATATCGGCGATAATGTACAAAGCCAAGCTAGCAGCTTATCGCGCAGTTAAGACAAAGACAAAGCACACATAGCATGAAAGAAAGAATGGAACTGGTGACGGCGTTCTTCTAAAATTTTCCAATTACCTGCCTAACATTACAAGCCTAAAAGACTCCTTAATCTTGAAGGTTGAATTTACCTACATTAGTGGAGATCAATATGAAAACAAGCTTATGACTTTTGACTAGTATTCTAAGAAGATCCCCGTAAGATTAACTATCCAACAAAAAGATGAAAAGAAAAAGAAGACCTACACACACTCATAACAAGATTTATTGACTGAACTGTTTTCATTTAGCCTTCATCAGTTTATTGGTGATAGAGGTTGAAATCCATCCTTTTTTCGCTTGAAAACCGGTTTGAAATGAGACCGCAGCTTCCTTTTTTCAAGTCAAAGGTGAATAAGAGAAGATTAGGATGTAGAACGTAAAAATGTCCTTTAAAATAAAGTTCAATTGTTTGAGGACAACAAATCTTTTCTTTTTTTCATTGGGACACAAAATTTTAAGTTTAGGAATTTGATGAGTAAAAACTCATTGAATTTTTAGTCCATTTTATGATTTTTCTGATAAGATAATTGCCTATTTTTATAAATATGTGCTATTTACCAAATTTATATTTTGCGTAAATTTAAAGCAGAAAATGAAAATTCCAAAGAAAATAAGGAGGAAAATGTATCAAGAGCTCAAATGAGGTCGCTGGCAGAATGCGTGTCACGACTAGAAGTGATGGCAAGCTAAATAAAAGCTGTTACGACAGAAGAACACTTGCTGAGACCAAGACTGGAGGGACTTTCAAAGAAGATAATGTCGTGACACCGTTTTGAGGTCGCGACACGAAAAGAAGATATTGTTGGTCGCAACGAAGAAATAATGTCGCGACCAGAAAGTAAGGCTAAATGGACTTGCAATGTCTCATGTGCAATTTCAGTTGCGACAAAGATATGTTGGAAACTCCAATCAAGGTCGCGGACTGAATTCATGTCATGACAATAAGAATGAGTTGTACAAGCTAAACCGTTAGACTAAGAAGTGAAGTTGCGACAGGAGGGGCAGAATTGAAGTCGCGACATATTTTTAAGGTCGCGGGATAAATTCCCAACAAGGAAAGAAATGATTAGGTCGCGACCGAAACCTAGCGTCGTAGAATAAGACAATAAAAGACAACAATTTTAAGTCGCAACATGAGAAGGGGACCAGTCTCAAGGATCAAAGTGGTCGACAATGTAAATGAGGTCGGATACTTCGAGGTCTCGACATAGAATGCGCAGAGGAAAACAATACAAATACAGTCGCACACGGAACTCAAGTCATGACATAGAATTTATCAAGGGTCAGGAAAAACATGGTCGCAATAAAGATCAACATAATCGGGCAACAAACTGGCGTCGCACATCAAATCGAGGTCGCGACATACATTCCAAAAATAGAGCAAACAAACAGTCGCGACCGTAACTAAGAAAAAAATTGAAGGGAACTATTGAGACTGAGAGATGAGGTTGCGATTGAATAGGAAAAAAGAATGGTCGTGACATACTTTTTGAGGTCGCAACAAGAATTGCAATGATTAAAGAAAATACTTGGTCGCGACCTAAATTCCACGTCGCGACAAGAAAACAAGCAAACCAGCAGTTTTGAGTCACGACCTGCTTGAAAGCTCAAGACAACTGAATGACGTCGCAACATAAAGGAGATCGCGACATCGAATCAAGGTCACGACACAGAAATGAAGTAGAGGCAGAGAGAGTGAGGTCACGACATCGAATTGAGGTCGCGACACCAATTCCTAGAAACAAGAAGAATGAGGTTGTAACTTGAATTCTCACTGTTGACAACTAACATAGTCTTGATAAAGAATTCATGTCGCAACCACTAATCAACTTGCAACTAAAGAAACAAGTCATGAGAAAACATCGTGTCCCGAAACAAACAAATGCGTAACGCGAAAGAATGTTGCAATTAGTTTCGCAATACGGCTGCATCACACAAACCGTAATTAGAATTTTACATCGCTACAAGCTTTTAAGTCGCGACCTAAAACAAAGGAAATGGGCCATTGATTTTGTGTGGAAATCCACCTAGAGCCTTGAACTTGTCCAATTTCTAAAAGCATAAATAGGCGACACACTTTGTGTTAGCTTTCTTTTTGGGAACCCGTACCAGTGGGAAGAAGAAAACTCATTTATATTTTTTAGATTAGATTTTCTTTTTTCTTTTTTTTTTCTTTTCTTGGATCTGAACTAGTGATCTTTTAGAATGTTGAAGCTGGAAGAAATATTTTAATTTCTTACAAATTAATGCCTGAGTTTAATGAAGTCTAGACAATTTCTAGAATTCGTTTCTTCTCAGTTTATTGCAAATGCAGTGGGTGTAATTGATTAGTGCTCCATTGTCATTTGTAATGCAGTTTTCAGAAGCACAACTTCCACTAGTTTTGAATTTATTGTTAGTTACAGTATTTCTTGCATAACTTAGAAGGAAGTACCTTAAATTTGGGGAGGATTTATTTGGTTGATGTGTTTTTCATGTAATTGTTCCCGCCTAGGTTTCATTCACCAGCATTGTATCATGTCTGATTTCAAGAGGCTCCTTGAGTGACACAGAGATGACAATTTCAGAGTTAGAACATTCTAATTGGGTATGTTGGACCATTATTGAAGAACTACTGAGCTCTGAGAGTTCACTTAGATAAATACCCAGTTCATTCATAATTGATGGTGGAGGGGAATATTTATCAATCTAAATAATCAGAGATTTCACCTTAATCTGTTAGAAAACTCTTAACCCGGTGTTAGCTGTGATCTAATCAAGGGAAGAGAAAGATTCATCAGATTTTAAGGCTGAGTCATCAATCAGGTTGTGGAGATCTTGCAATATCCCTGACTCAGGAAGTAAGAAATCTGCAATTCCCAAGAAATAAAGGAAGTATTGAGAAAGAAAATACCCAATCTAAAGAATACAAGCAACATGTGCTGATTAAATCCCGGTCTTCGAGAGAAACAAGGATATTTAATTAGTGAACAAAAGGAGAAATCCAACTTGCAATATCAAGCATTTTTGAAAAATCCATATCCAAATTTAGGATAGAGTTTAAATAGAGAGACAAAGAATGACCATTGACAACATTTCCCTTAGTGTTCATTTTTTACAAGAGAACTCGATTCAATCCAAACTAATTATAGTGTATATAAGTTCATTAGCTTATTTTTAATGTCCTATGTTCTTTATGTTATCTTTAAGACAATTACCCTTTAATTTCTTGTTGATAAACTTTATCATTGAGGTTCATATAGTATGGATCTTGATTAGTCGGGGTAGTTGGTTTTGATAATCTAAGTCAATCTCTGTGGGAATGATATTTGGACTTACATCCATTTTTTTACTACTTGTATGACCTGTGCACTTACAGTGTCATAGACTAAACCCATTCATAATTCCTGAACATTAAACCAGTTTTATTCATTTTAAAGAAACCCCAGTCCAATTTGACATGGCCACAAGAAAGTTGTAAGACTCCTGTAGAGGTGTTAAATTGAGAGGTTTAATCTATATAGAAAAAGGCAAACACCAGGCTTTAAAGACTTTCACCATATACCCCTCGAACCATGCTCGAGTTTCAAGGAAAAGCGTCACAATTTTTTCTTTTCTTTTCTTTTTCTTTTTCTTTTTCTTTTTCTTTTTTTTTTTAAATACTCATTGGTCTTTTATTCAGAGGTCCCGACCTATTAATGGTGATCAAAAGCACTAGGCCGGACTTTTGCAGGGGTTAGGAGGCAAGGCAGTTTTTCAGCTTATCATTGAAATCTAATGTGCACAGTTGTGGTTAGTTCAAAGTGGAAGAAAAAGGTTGAAAATAATAAGAATTTCAACTGGTTATCAATTAAACTAAGCATAACACAATTCTAGCATCAATAGTATTGGAACAATTTTTCAATTTCTCATACTGCAAGTTGGGCATTACAAAAAAAAAATGGCTATAAATGAGAAACTGTAAGCTTTATAACATGTGCTGAAACCAAAGGCATACTTATACTTCTAAAAAAAGTAACCGCTGCGTTAACTACACAAAAGGATTCGGTCAAATAAGCATAACCATAATATGTTACCTTCATTAATTCTCCCCCCAACTAAATATTGCATTGTCCTTAATGGGTATGGAGGAAATTTAAAGAAGGAAGTGCTACTCCTCAAATATTGGCGTAGGGTAATGTCATCTTTATCCTAAGTAGATGAGCAATGGCTAGTGAGACTGTAAAAGGGTAGCTGGGAAGGGATTATATCACGCTACTACTATAAGGAGTTCTAATGATGCAAGAGGAGCCATAAGCTTGTTGGAAGGTCACGGCTTCAAAATGAATGAAAATGGTGAGGCTATTGGTGGTAGACTAAGAAGGATTTGAGGCAGGCCTAGGTGGCTCTGAATCTGCACAAGGATGGCATTGTTCTGAGAAAGGATGGCATTGGTCTGAGCAAGGATGGCTTCAATTCGTGCCATCCGCTCGACCAAGGCAGCATGGGTAGTAACAAAAGAAGCAGAGAAGCCGAAAGTATGGATCATAGCCATAATGACTTAAAATCACGGATAAATGGGAATAGTCTCCATAGGTGTTGTAGAAGTACTAAGCCCAACTAAATCTATAAGGACCAAAGGCACTAGAGGCTCAGATGATACAGGCAGTGGGCCAATGGTTGTGGGAACTATGGATGCTAGGATGTAAGGCTCCTCAGCACGAGCTGCATGTGGGGACTGGTCCTTTACTAGATCCCTGAGTAAGAGAGGAGGAGCACCAGGCACAAATTTCCACTTTTCCACTGTGAAAATAGCCTCGCATACTGACAAAGGTTTCAAAATGGTTCAATTTAAACCAAGGTGCTCCAAACACTTGAGAGCAACAAGGAACAAGAGGGAAGGGCCTCTACCTTGGTGAGGTTCTTACGGTGTATCTTCTCCTCAAATTGGAAAAGAGAAGTCATGATGAGCTCCACAGGGTTAAACTAGAAACCCTCAAAAATATGATATAATGCCTCTAGTATGGCTCCTCTCCTCTGAACCAAATGCTGAAGAGGAAATAGGTTTGATCGCAACACATGATTAATAAAAACTATCCCTATTAAGAGCTGCCTTCTGAACAAAATGGGACAAGTTGAGGTGCTCTGGAAAGGATGTGGACCATCTCCTGGGATGAGGGATGTGGCCATTGTCTGTAGTCCGTAGAGTTAGCCAAAGCTACAGGAAGATTGAATGTGGCGGCTATGTCAAATGCTTGAAGAATTCCCTCACGACCATCAATGGAAAAGTATAGTGCAGTAGGATTGCGGTCCCTCCTGGAAGTCATAGTTTAGTACAATTCGACTACCACACGCAGATAGAAGAACTGACGTGTAGTCAAAAAGGGTTATAGGGAGTAGCGCTGCACAAGCCCCGTGGAGTCTCGAAGCTCAGGGAGGGCGGCGAAGGCCGAAATGTCATAAAAGTGCTCATTGTGTAGGTCCTTGCCATTGCAGTCAGAATTACCTGTGATTGGGCAACATTTAAAAAGGGGCCTTCTGATTATGGATCCTATAGAGTGGACCTAAGAATTGTCAATAATCAGCTCAGTAAGATCGAGAGGGCTCACGGCCGCAAATGTAAGGATTTGCCTGGGCCTCGAGGTCCGGCAGCTCTTTCGGGAGGGAAGTGGGGCGCGCTATGGGTCGGGCCGTGGATGCGAGATGGCGGCACACCCGCCTCATCTCGTATCTATGTAGGGTAGGAGGGGCAGGAGTAGCTAATTAGGGCAAATCAGCAGGATTTGGAGTAGGGGTGACAACAGGGGCAAGGCCTTGCTGCGCTGGGAGTGGCTGTGTGCCTTGGGCTAGAGATAAGGGCCTCACACGAGGTCTGAAAGATGCACTATACCCACCTCTATTCTTTTCCATGTCCGAAGACCTGGCGGAAGCAGTTTCACAATAGAAATGGTTTTTCAAGTGAGGCAATGGCTGTGATGAGGATATGTAGGGGCTGGGGTAATGACCTTTTTCGTCCGACCGATTGGGCGTGTCCGAATCCATCCGAGATGCTCTGATACCACTAAAGTGTAACACTCGTTTTTTTCTTCTTTTTTTTTTCAAAAGTGTCGCGACCCGAATCCTTAGCTTGACCTGAATGACGGATTCGAACTGGAGCCCGATTTACTCAAACCGTTTTTATTTATCTTATGAAAAACATTTTTATTTATGTCATTTCATTTTAGAGTTTTCAATTACGCGGAAGCATTTCATTTACCATAGGCACAAGGCCTTTTTAATAATTGCGGAAACGGTTCTAAATGATAGGCCTATAAACATTTACGATTTATACAAACATTTACATTAAGGGCATTTTATGCCCTCTTTCAAAAGGAGTAAGAAAAACAATGTTTCGAAGCTTAACTCGCTGATTTACAAAAATATCAATGTTCAAGAATGGCGTATTCTCGCGTTTGGGTATATACTTATACGCCGTACGCTTTCTCTATGACTTTGCGCTTCTTGTTCTTGGCCTTCTTTCTATGTTCACTGACACCGCAAGATAGTTGTAACTACACGCCTAAGCATTTTCATGCTGGTTCTATACAGTTCTCTACCTAACACAACATGCCTTTATCCAATCATGCTTGTTACTCTATTTCAATGGTCAATGCATAAACAATACATATGCTTATATATTTGTACATACTTTCATTTACAAACATGCATTTTCAATGAAATAATTCATTCACAATTCAATTCATGAGATTTAAGCATATACTCATAAAGATGTATTTGGTCTACAATCTCATTTTCACTCATCAAAGTTTGTTATGTCACCTTGACTATTAAATTTATTTTCACGACAGATTCCACTTGGTGAATCCCGTCTTGTGTATCATTTGGTAATGTGCTTACCCATTTAGAAATTTCGATTCACCATCATGACGGATGCTGATTGGTGCATCCCACCATGACGACTCGGATGCCGGTTGGTGCATCCCGCCAAGTAGGACATTTAGAAATATAATTATTCCATCATTGCGGATGCTGATTGGTGCATCCCGCCAAGTGGGTCATTAATAACTCACTTCAATTCGTTATGTCATAATATGACAATATTATTTGCAATTCAAATAAATGCACACACGCAAATATTTGACAATTCATCCCAATTTCTCTATTTCAAAACATTATGCGATTTCAGATTACCTTTCAATTGACGTATTCATATTCCATACAATCATTTCACATTTACATAGTAAACTATCAATACACTTGAAGTAAGGATAAAGGTTCAGTGAACAAACCAAAAGCCGTCAGTTCTTGATTCCTTCCCTTCGATCTTGTTCCTAGGTTAGGTGATCCTCACCCGTCCCTAGTACATCACACACATCACATTTAGTAAACCACCACTATTCACACTTAACAAAGCTTTGCTTTGACGGCGAGGTACAGTGCATTTTTCTCTTAGTTTCATTCTTATTTGAACCCCCATTAGTCATTTATTAGGGTTCCTATACTATCTGTGTACGAATATGGGACTTAACAATGCAAGGGTACAAAATCGTGGTCAAGAGCACTCACACTGCAGACCACTTTGATCTACACGGCATTTACCTTATCGGTGAATGGGTACGGCACCAAATTTTTGGTATCGATACCAATCCTCTTCTCAGACAATGGGTACCACTAACTTAAGACTCTGCATTCTTTGAAATACTGTGAATGGCGATTTTGCCATTTCTCACTCACTTTTCTTCAATAAACCTCCTAAAATCCATCCTACATCAAAACCCACCATGGAATCCACCCAAAACAACTCCAAAAGTGGTTTAGCACCAATAAAAACCCTTTTTTCTTAAGTTAGGGATTTTCCCAAAATCAAAATCACAACAAGATGAAGTTAAGGTTTGATTTCTTACCTTGAATATCTTCAAATCTTCTCTTGTAGGTTGCTTGATCTCTTAGTAGCAAGAAATGGGAAAGATTGCCACCAAAAACTTGATCTCTTTCTTTGCCCTAGCTTCTCCCCATTTTTCTCCCCTCTTTTTCTCCAAAAACGTTTTTGCTCTTAATGAGCTTCCTAGACCAAAATTTTGGTCTTTAACCTCATTTTCCTCCTTAAGCCTTGTTTGGATTTTCTCATTATTTAATTTCTCATTTTTCTCATTCTAGCATTTCAATTTACTTTCCTTTCTCATTTAATTCTCTTTGGCATTTAAGTCCATTTTCATTAGACCCTTAGATCCTTATTTTTAAAATTCCAAATTTGCCCTTTTTCACTTAGGTTAATTTTCGGGTTTGATCAATCAACAATTACATTCAGTATTCATCACATAATCATTTACATTTGACATCTGTCATATATCAATTCATCTGCTTCCTGAAACCCAAGTTTGGCCTGGCAATCGCACCGAAATATATAATAAAATTATTACAAAAATTCTAGGGTATTTTTGGGGCGTTACACTAGGGCTCCTATTTATGGGTGAAGGGGCAAGATGTGAAGGGTTTATGATGGGCAGGATAAAAAACGGAGGGGAAGCTCAGGAAATGGAGGAGCACTAACGCACAGGTTCTCAAGCCTGGGCATTGGGTTTGACGCTGCCAATTCTTTTTTAAAATTAGAGGCCATAAACAAAAAGGGGTGGGAACCTTCACCACACAAGTTCGCAGGCTTGGGAAAGGGAAAAGTAGAGAAATGAGGTTGGCAGAGAAGGCAAGAGGGTTGCGACTTGTGAAATGGCCCTACGAAATTGGCCCGCTCCTACGAAAATGCCCTACGAAATTTGTAGTTTGAAAATGGCTTGTTCTGCAAAACACTCAAATAAATGACTGGTTTTAATTTCATGTGGGTTAAGTAAACTCGTGAACTTTGCGAAATGACTTGCTTTCTAAAAATTTTTCTACTGCACTACTGATGAGTGCAAACCTCATCTATTTTTAATCCATTTTTCTGGCATGTTTTTAACAATTTTAGATCTTTTTGTATGCCCACTATGGAATATCTGAAGCAAACTTTCTGCTTTGGCAGGAGTTAATTGAAAACTGAGAGAAAACAAACAAAAGAAGCAAAAAGGTGGAAAAAGTAGCAAATTGTGGTCAGCGACATTACCTCATGGCGTCACACACAAAATTCCGTGCCAAAGGAAATATGTCTCTGCTAGCAACTAAATGTTGCAACAATGCTCAGACATAACTCAATGGCTGAAGGAGAAATTTTATCGCAACAATCCTTTACTCTGTCGCGACAAATACTAAAACAGAAAGCAAGAAGCTTTGTCGCAACAATATAATTTCTATCGCAACATGAAAAGTTGAAGGCTAATAGATGAACTCTGTCTTGACAAAAGACAATTCTGTCGCGATAGAAATTCCTCAAATTATAACATAAGTCAACTAAAGGAAGAACTGTTGTCGCAACAAAGCAAATCATGTCGCAACATAACAGTCAGAATTCACAACCAAGAGCAACACAATCTCTGTCGCGTCAAAGATTGCTTCTATCGTGACAAACAAAACATGAAGGAGATGAATTCCTTATTGCGACAAGAGGCTGAAGAGCAACAAAAGAAAAATGGCGACAAAGAAATTCTTGTTGCGGCATAATCAATAGTTTGAAGGCAAAACATGTGTTGCGACAAAGACGTTTTCTGTTGCGACAATAAAAGCTAAGGAATGATAAAATTTTGTCGCAATAGAGAAAAGCAGGTCACGATAGAAATTGAAGAAGACTTGAGAATGGCTAAGGCAATTGTTTCGCAACACATAATTCTATGTCGTGACAAAACAGCTCAGAAAACTACAAAAACCATAGAAGAAAAATCTATCGCGACCAAAGAGTTTCTTGTCGCAACAAAAAATTGCTAAGGACTCTGGAAGAAACTCGTCAGCGATAAAGAAAACTTCGTCGCTTACGTAGCCGCTGTGCTGAAAATAATTGTTTGTCACATGCTAGAATTACAGGTTAACAAACTCTAGCATAACAAAGACAAGAGAAGCTAGGTGCAAACAAGTTTGGTGTCGTGACACAAGGCATTCTTGTCGCAACAAGAACAAGACCGCTGAATACAAATTATGTTGTGACATTATCAAATTATGTCACGACACAATCCAAGAGCAAGCCTAGAGAACAGGTCGCGATAGAAGATTACAAGCTACGACAGAGACCAACGACAAGGACTTAAAACTATTTCGTGACATAATTTTTTTATGTCGCGACAAAGCGACCGATTTGGGCCAAACTTTGGGGATCCACAATGCAATTAATGAAGTGCAGCCCAGCATTGGAAAGTCTATAAATAGATGCATCTAGGGCACTATGCGCAGCTTTCGGAGGCTCCAGGATTTCTAGGTGGTTGAAGACACTTGTACATTTTTATTTTTATTTTATTTTATTTTATTTTATTTTATTTTCCATTTTAGTAGATTTATCTCAATATAGTTTTATTGTTTTTAGTTTTCCTTTAATTTTCTGGATCATGGTATTGTATTGAAGTACAACTTTGAGCTGGTATTTCTTTATAAATTCTTCTTTTCATTGACTGTTTGATTTAAATGGATGCTGGAAGGTTTCTGGAGTTCCTTTATTTCAATTTTTTTTTTATGATTTCAATGAATTTTCTGATCGCTAGTCACTAATTTGAGGCAAACCAGCGGAAAAGTTGAGCGCACCGAAATGGGTCTGGCTGATGATAGTCATTTTGCTACATAAGGTGGAAGAAAGCTTTAATTAGAATTCTTGAATTTATTTGATTGGTATTGTTTATAAATTTACTTGTTCTCAATACTAGTATCGTGTACCCAATGCAAGGTACTATATCTCACTCTGATTTCCAAGAGGCCCTCTGAGTGACACAGAGATGGAGAATCCTGAGAGTGTAGAGCAGTTCCTTTTGGGTATGACAGACTAATACTATGGAAATAATGAACTTTGAAGGATTACTTAGATAGATCACCAACTTACTTAGAAGTTGAGTTAGGTTGAATGATGTATTTGTTTAAACACTCAGAGGTCTCTCCTCTTTCTAATGAATTGATTCTGATCCTGTGTTAGCTGAGATCTAATCAAGGAGATGGAAATTTACATCAGAAGTGTAGGATGAGTTGTCAATCAAATTGGAGAAGGCTTGCAATATCTCGTCGATAAAGAATTTTAGTCCTAAGATCTGAGTATGAAGTATTAAAAAGGAAAAATACTTAAAATCCTAGAAAGAGGGTTATATATTACAAGTAACTGATTAGAATCATGTCACATAAATGAATATGAACCTTTAATCGGTGAAATGTATGGTTAAGGGAGAAATCCAAACTATACTACTTTGCATCTTTGACAAATTCAGTTTTCCATTTGATGGTCGAGCAATGAATCGAAATGATGCAGAAATTGATTATTATTATTTGATCCATGTCCAGTTATGCCCCACTTAGTGAATCCTCAACCCCCATTTTATTAAACTTTCTTGTATATTTAAGATTTCAGTCTAGGACTACATTTAAGTCCTCTTATCATCATATCAGTGGAGTTCAAATAGTAATGATCTTGAGTAGTTAGGGTAATTAGTCTTTTGATTTATCATCTGTCATAGTGGGAACGTTATTTGGACTTTAAATATCCACTTTTATTACTTGTATGACATGTACACTTGCAGTGATCTAAACAACAAACACAAACTTTAAATGAGTTATTATCAAAAGAAATAATAATTCCATCTTTTATTACACATGAGAAGTGGTCTTATCAAGTTTTTGGAGCCGTTGCCGGGGACTAGGTAATAGTCCTTGGGTAGTAGTGTCATAGATTTGTATATATCATTTAGTCTTAACAAGTTTTTGGCGCCGTTGCCAGGTACTTGGTAATAGTCCTTGGGTAGTAGTGTCATAGATTTGTATATTCTTCTATCTTCGGGTCTTAACAAGTTTTCAAGGCCAAGTGACGGTGACAGAAATGATAAATTTAAAGATCAATATTCTAACCAAAAAGGGATTTACTAATTTGGACATTTTTCTTTTCAATATTATTTTTCAGAAAATCACAAAAACAATTTTAATGGCAGTAGCTGAAGAAGCTACTGACATTTTTCTATGAGCTTAATGGATATAACTGTATCCCACATAAGTCATTTGATCTTACTGTGTTTCTACTTCAGGAAGATTTTAAATGCATAGAAGACCAAAAGCAGATCCGTTGCCTATAGACACTGAAATTGAGAGAACACTACAGAATCCGAGGAAGATCATAGTTGCAGAATCAAGAAATATGGAAAATCAAAGAGAAATATCGCAGGATATTCCAAAAGAAGAAGAAGTAGAGAGAAATCAAAGGCCTAATACTATGGAGGACTTTTGGAGGCCTATTATCCAAGAGGAGTACTCTGCAGTAAGACAACCTTCAATTGAAGCCAACACTTTGAGTCAAGCTCGCACTGACATTATAGTGAAGAACACCAGCTCATTGTGTCACCCCCTCCAAGATTCTAATGAGCATATAAGGATATTCATGAGGATGGCCAACACAGTCAAGCTAAATGGGGTGAGACCATAAGTAATTAAGCTGCATCTCTCCCCCTTTTCATTGAGAGATGTGGCAGCAACATAGTTTGATTCATTGCTAGTGGGATTAGTGAACACTTGGGAAGAGTTGGTGGAGGCCTACATGAGCAAATTTTTTCCTCCAACTCTAACTGCTAAGAGAAGAGGAGAAATAATTGTCTTCAAGCAGGGAGAAGATGAGAGTCTCTACAATGCATGGGAGAGATTCAAGAGATTGCTAAAAAGATGTCCTATGCGTGGAATAGATCTGAGCACTTAGATGGATATATTTTATCATGCCATGAATTATGCCTCTAAGGGTATAATTGATGCATCCTGCCGTGGAGCTTTTAAAAGAAGAAATGCAGAGGAGGCAAGGGCAAATGTGATTAAAGACCTTGCCAGCAATCAAGTGGCTTTATCTCAAGCTTCGTGGAGCAAAGAGCCCGATCGAGGGAAGTGGTCTTATTAGACTAGATAGAATGACAAACATAGAAGCAAAGTTGGATTCGGTTATGAACAAACTAGGGAACAATAAGAAAAAAAATGCATATTGCACATGAAGTGGGAGCAGTAAAAGAAGGAATGAGAAACAATGTTGAGGGACTTATAGAAGAAGTGCCATATTAGGTTGAGGAGGCACAGTACCTCAATACAAACAGGAGCTACACCTTTAAGCCTAACCCCAACTTGCCAACACACTATACACCAACACTGAGGAACCATGAAAGCTTTTCATATGGTGGAGGAGCACAACAGGTCCCACTGAAAGAATTACCATCGCTTATGCTCAATTGGTTCCACCAACAACAACAAATAAAGAACAAATACATGGACAATAGAGGAGAATATTAGGCTAAAAAAAGGACTCAATCTTTTGAAGATCAGATGTTGTAGTTCATAGGGGAAAACAAAATAATTTTGAATATACGAGAACATTTTCTAAACTGAGAATTTCCAGTAAAACACGCCGTGTTTCAGTGCCAATGATTCTTGAAGAACTGGGATGCGTATAGGCAATCCAGCCCTAACTATGACCGCCCAAGGATTTTTCCAAGGACACAAGGAAGAATCTGGCGATTGTTCGCGCAACTCTAAGAAGTGGCATGGAATTGGAAGAGAGAAGAAATGAAAATAAAGACATTGAGTAAGAAAAATATGCAGACATTGGGGAACGATTTAAGCAGCATAGCCCAAAGACTATAGAAGAAGAGGAAGCAGCAAAGATGCAGCCAAAGAAAAAGGTGGACAAAGAAAATCCAGGGAAAAAGGAAGAGGTTATGGCTTATGAACCTCAAGTTTCATTCCCTCAAAGGTTGTAGAAGGCAAAGCTAGAAGAGCAATTCTCTAAATTCATAGACATTTTTAAGAAGATAGAGATCAACATTCCCTTCTCATAAGCATTAACTTAAATGCCTCTTTATGCAAAATTGATGAAAGAGATATTGAGTAGAAAAAGAAAGATTGTTGAAGAAGGAATAGTGAGCTTGACAGCAACCTGTAGTGCGGTAATTCAGAATTCTTTACTAGAGAAGATGCAGGATCCAGGCAGCTTCACTATACCCTATGAAATTAGGCTTGCTAATGTGGGAAAAGCACTAAGTGATTTTAGAGCCAGCATCAACTTGATGCCTTTTTCTGTAGCAAAAAGACTAAGTGTGGGGGAACTTACTCCCACAGCCATGACCTTGCAAATGGCAGACAGAACACTGGCCCATTGATGAGCTTAAAAGTCATCTATTTTTAGTCCATTTTTCTGTTCTATTTTCATCTAGAAATGAATAATTAATATACAGAAATATGAAGAAACTCACCAAATTGTTGTTAAAGGTGAAGAGAGAAAGAAAGTAGAAAAACACAAGAATAAGGAAGAAAAGTGCAATGAACAAGGAGGCGTAAATAAAAGAATCGTTGATTCATTGATGCGCTTTGGGGTTGACATACCAAATTCCGGGAGGTCGTGACACCAAAAGAATGAAAGGAATTTGATGGTAGCGCATGCAGAAGTACCAGATCGCAAATGAAGGGTAATCAGAGCTAAGAGAAACGACGCCGCGACAAAGATTTCGAGGTCGCTACAACAATTGATGTCGCGGATTTAGGATAAGAGGTCGCGACAATAGAAACACCTTTAAGCTATGAGAGGTTTGGACTGATGAAGCTACCGGAACTTAAGTTGATGTCGCCGACGTGATTGATGTCGCGACATTGATAATGTCAATGGCAAGAGGTCAAGTCACGGCGATCGCGAACCATCAAGAGAAGATCGTAGTTACGTCGATGTCGCCATGAGATCAAGTCGCGACACTGCATTCGCCAGCTTGAAGGGTGAAGTTTCATGAAGGAGGTCACGATAACAAATAAGTCGCGACATCGGCGCAACCAATAAAGCCTTTGCGAAATCCTGCCGGCGTCGCGACATGATCAAGTCGAAGCATCGTGAACGACCGCATCACCGGCGCAGAAACGCGGCGTCGCGCGATAAGATATTGATGTCGCGACAACATGAGCAACTAGTTGAAGCCACGGGTTCTTTTAGAAGATGTCGCGACAAGATGGTGGAGTCGCGCATACACCAAGAATGGCGCAACCAAGGCTACATGTATGTTTCGTCAGCGACGGGATCGAGGTCTCGACCGATGATGTCAAATGGCCAGCGAAACTAGAAGCTCATCAACAGCGACTTGGGCCCGGATAACGCAAATCCACACAACAGTTACATTGGGACAGGCCCAACCGAAACTGAGTGCACAACACGTTAGCTTATCCACTATTCAAGCAAATATTTCGCCATGAATGGTAGAGGTCCGGATAACAAAGCTCATTTTCTTATTTTTCTTTTCTTTTGCTTTTCTTAATTTTTCATTTGCCGCTTAGAGCGATCATGCTCTCGTATTTTTATTTTTTTCGTTGTATTTCCGACCGATGTTATCGCTTGAGCCGGAAGTCGACGCAAAATTCATTTAATTTTCGTAAACACACCAAATGTTTGAAGTTCAGAAAATGAATTTAATGTTTCAAACACTGCGCTCATTCTATGATCAGAGGAATGTCAGACGTGGGTAATTCAAAGAATTGAGAATCCACCTAATATGAACGTTATAGTTTATATGTGAATTTATCTTTTCTCAGTCTTTTCGTGCCAGCCTGTTAATTTCGCTAATAAATTTACTGCTTGGGTTTATTTTCGGATCAATACGCTTTATACCTGCTAAGATTTGCGCTCATTGCTCGATTTCAAGGAGGTCCTCGAGGACACAAAGGAAGACATTCCCGAGAGTAATGTACATTTCTTTTGAAGGTATATTAACTCGCTTATTAGGGGATCCTTTTCGAGCTTTGTAAGTTCACTTAGATAAATCCTCTCTCACTTGGAAATCAAGAACGAGTTGAATGAGTTATCTATTTAACAAGCAAAGAGTTCACCTCACCGATGGTGAAGCTAATCCTGTTAGCCGAGATTCAATCAAGGAAAGGTCGATCTATTCTAATTTCGATGAGGAGCAATCCGAAGTTGTATATCCGCTTGATCGGGAGCAACTCGGGGAGCTAAGGTTTACAAAATTCATAAAATGGGTATGAAGTATTGCAAAAGAAAATACCTGTGATTAAGGGAAGTCCTTAAAAGTAGGTTATCTAATTCTCGTATCGAGAGAATCAGTCATAAATTAGATAATGAAATGTGAGGTATGGAGAGATCCAGCCGCACTACAACGCCTTTTGATAGATTTTGAAACCGAGTTAATCAAGAAATTTTATTAGGAGTAACTACAGAACTGATAGTTCACTATAACCGGTTTCTATTAATGTGTTCCTCCGAGGATAACTGCTCGCATTCTCGCTTATTTTATTAGAAATTCATTACTTATTCTTATTCTTTAGTATGTCGGGTAGTTCGTTTATTTTCCTTTGTTCGTTTAATTGTTCCGAAGACCTTAATGTCGATCCTATTATCATTTTGTGGGTCCAAATAGTATGGAAATCTGGAGAGTCGGGTAGTTGATTTAAAATTTGAGATCTCAGGATCGATATTCGACTTAATCCATTTTATTATTTGTCGACTGCACTTGCGTAATATCGACTAAAACCAACTTTTTAAAAAAATGATGATTTACTCTAAGAGATTGGTGGTTTATAATGCGTTTGTTTTGTGTCAACAGTTTTGTTAGCTCGCTGTCGGTGATTAGATAACAGTCCTTGGTAATAGTCGTAGATTTGTACATGTCTTTTGGTCTGGTCAACAAGTTTTATGGCGCCGTTGCCGGGGATCGAAAGAATTTAAATAAATCAATATTCAGATGAAAGAAAGAAATACTAATTTGGACATTTTCAAAAGAAAAAGAACAAAAACAGCATTTCAAGCAGTGACTCTTGTAGCCACTGACCTTTAACAATCCATATTGAATATATTTTATGATTTGACTCATCCTATTAATGTGGAGTATGTTTTGCTTTCGTAATAACTTCTGGCGATAGGAATAAAATGACTGATTCAACATTCCACTGACACTAAATAGAAAGGACGCTCAGAAGCTTGAGAAGGACCAAGAAGGCAGAAAACTCAACCATGGCGTATGAAAGACGTGGATCAGTTGAAATACATAGAAAGCCAGAAGATCTCCGGTACCACGATACAATGGAGGATTTCCGAGACCAATTATACAGAAGAACATCAATGATCGACGTACCGCAGTGATGCTAATAATTTTGAATTAAAGCCAACGATCGACAGCAATGGTCCGAAGAAAGACTGGGCCATCGGTCATCCCAATCGAAGATCCAAACGAGCACTGAAGATTCTCAGATGGCCAATACCGTTAAGCCGAATTCGTGGTGAGACCGTGGTCATAAAAACTGCATCTATTCCCATTCTCTCTAAGAGATACAAAGAACACATGGTATGAATCTTTACCATATGGTTCTGTTGATACTTGGGAGGAATTAGTAGAGGCCTACTTAGGTAGATTCTTTTTTCACCTCACCAATGTAAAAGAAGGAGGGGAAATCATTCTGTTTAAAGAAGGAAGATGAAAGCCCGTATGTAGTACTGGAAAGATTCAAACTAAGTAATGAAGATGTCCAATGCATGGGATAGATCTCAAGACTCGATTGACATTGTATATCATGCCATGAATGATATATCAAAAGGGATCATTGATGCTTCATGCTGTGGAGCATTCAAAACGAAAAAGTGCCAAGAGGCAAAAGAGTCGATTGAAGATCCGCTGGGGTCGTAACATGAAAACTCCTTCTGAGCTTTCAAGAGGAAGCAAGAGAAAGGGTATCGTTGAGTCGAAAGTAAGATGACGTACCATGGAGGCCGTTGGATGCCATTATACTGTGTTAGACAAGCAAGAAAGAAAGACACACCGCCTCATGAAATAGGAGCAATTGAAAGGGAGTTAATGAAGGGAGGCTGGAAGAGAATCAAGGACTTTTACATCAAGAGGTTAATTATTTGGGTGAGCCAAGAGCTTACCATTTAAACCCAATCCTAACTCACCAAGACATTATCACCCAAGACTCGTGAACCACAGAACTGCATGGTGGAGGGGCTTCTCAAGGCCAAAGGCAGGGACAGAACCCTCAACAAGGGTATCAGCAGCCACCAAGGTTCCAGCAGCAGCAGCAGCAGGGAAATGAGCACAGAAACGAATATCAGGGTCAGAGGAGGGCCCCATCTTTTGAGGAACAGATGCTGCAGTTTATGGGGGATAATAAAAAGCTGTTGAACCTCCATGAAATGTGCTCGAGAATTGGCAACCGCTACCACCTCAAAATTTTCTTAACACTACCAATGCATCCTCAAGAACTTGAGACACAAGTAGGGCACCCAGTCTCTAACCCCCGCAAAGTCGAAGAAAAAGATACCTTCCCAAGTGATACAAGGAAGAACCCAAAAAGACTGCATGGTCAGGCAAATTGGTGAGCGGGGAAGGAGCAGCGAGAGGAGAAAAGGTGACAGCAACAAAGAAGTAGCAAGACCGTAAAGGGAAGAGACAATGGAGAATGTGACAAAGAAGGAGTAGAAAAAGAAGAACATCCAAGGAACAAAGCTCGCATTCCATTTCCACAAAGATCGCAGAATCAAAGACGGAGCGCTTGCAAGGTTCTCAAAACTTTCCGTGTCGGGAGATCAAGATGCCTTTGATCGGGCGGTGACTCGGATGCCAATCGTATGCAAAATTTCAAGGACATAATCGGCAAGAAAAGAAAAATAGTGGTAGCAAGGAATAGCGAATCTCACCGCCACCGCAAAGGCGCACTCTAAAAGAACTACCAAGAAGACGGCGACCTGGTGAAGTTTCACACCCTTGTATTGTTGGAGGAATGGAATTCCGTAGGGCTCTCGCGACTCAGAGCGTATCAACTGAGCGCCTCTTCGCTGCTGGCGAAATTAAGTTTGGGGGAGCTTAATCCCACAACTCGCTACTTTTCAAATGGCGTATGCATCACGGGTGAAACCGGGCGGTCATTGAAGATGTGTTGGTCAACGCTGGGAAGTTTGTATGCCCAAGAGACTTCATCATTCGACATGGAAGAAGATTCACAAGTACCCCTACTATTAGAAGACTATCTAGCTACCGGAGCACCGATTGACATGCAAAAAAGGAATGCTCTTATCTTAAGGGTCGAGAAGGTCGTGGTTTAACCCGACAGCGGCGCAGTTATGATAGGGAAAAGGAAGGCTACAATGTAGCTGATTTTGTCTCTATTCCCAACCCTGATGTTAACAATGATTGTAACACTCCAGTCTTTATCAATGAAAAAGAGATGAATTTGGGTGATACAAGACGTTTATTCAATTTCCACGCAAAGAAGCTATGTTATAGAAATCGTGGTTGAACTTGAAGCAAATGAAAAGATAATGGGGAAAGATAGTGAAAAAGAGGAAATCTATCAAGAGACCGCATGTGAAGGGTTTAGTTTTGAAAGAGTTGCCATGTCATTTAAAGTATGCCTACTAGAATTACCAAAGAAAAACCAGTTGATCATTTTACCAGATTAAGGAGAATGAGGAACAAAGATTGGCCGGAATTATTAAGGAAGCATAAGGAATCGCTAGTTTGGCCTTATCAAGAGTCAAGGGTATCACCCATCACTTCAGATGCATAAGATTCTCGCTTGAAGAGACTTCTAAAGCCATTCAGAGAACACCGAGGAGTCTAATCCAGACGGCGAAGTAGTCGTGAAGGAGGTGCTAAAATTGTTAAAATGTCGGTTTTATCTTATGCTATCTCGTGATAAATTCTGCGAGCCTACCATGGTTCCAAAGAAAGGGGGTTAATCAGATCGTAAATGAAAAATGAATTGATTCCAACAGCACAAAGGGATGGATGGAGGGTATGTATTGATTACGTAAAGTTGAATACGCAACTAGAAAAAAGATCATTTTCCTTTGCCTTTCATTGATCGATGTTGGAAAGGTTAGCAGGACACCTCACTTTGTTCTTCGGATGGGTATTCGTGATATAACGACAAGTTATTGCACCGTAAGATCAAGAGAAGACCACGCGAGCACGCCTGGCGGTACCTTGCCTTCGGCGATGCCGCTTTGGGTTATGTATCGCTCCACTACATTCCGAGGTGCATGATGTCTATATTCTCAGATTTTGTTGAAGAAGTGATGGAAATATTCATGGATGATTTTATCGTATGGATCCAAATTTTTGATCAATGTTTTTAAACAAACTGAAACAATGCTTCAAAGATGCCAAGACAAACAAATAGCACCGAATTGGGAAAATGCCATTTTATGGTACGTAAGGTATTGTTTTTGGCATGTACTGCCATCGACTAGAAGTTGATCAGTCCAAAGTATCCATTATCAAAACTCTTGCACCACCTACTACAGTTAAAGGAGTAAGAAGCTTTTTGGGGCATATTGGGTTTTACAGGAGATTCATCAAAGATTTTTCAAAAATAGCCAGACCATTATGCAGATTACTGGAAAAAGATACAAGGTTCAATTTTGATGACTCCTGCAAGAATGCTTTTGACTAAAATCAAGTTTCAATTGGTATGGTGCAATCTATAATCGTTGCACCGTATCGGATCAGGGGTTTGAAACACGTGTGATGCCGTTGATTTTGCTATGGGAGCTGTGGTTGGGACAGCGAAAAGAGAAAGTATTCAGGCCATATACTATGCTAGTAAGACCTTCAATGAAGCACAGGAGAACTATCAATAAATTTAAAAGGAAATGCTAGCCATAGTTTTGTTGTGAAAAATTTAGTAATACATTTTTGGGATCCTCTATGTGGTATCTACACGATCATGCAAGAATCAAGTACCATGTCTAAAAAAGGAAGCCAAGCCAAGATTGATAAGGTGGGTGTCGCGCAAGAGTTTGATTTGGAAATATGACAAAAGGATGTGACAATGTGATAGCCGACCACTTGTCAAGAGTAGAAAGAAGCAGTGATGAAGAAGAAAATGTACAGTTAACAGAGAACTTCCCAGATGAGCAATTATTCAAGGTTTCCTTCCAACTCCCATGGTATGCTGATATTGTGAATTATCTCGGCTTAATTTTTGAGTAATGCTCTTCAGACTGCTTACCAATGTAAGAGAGGAAACTCGAACCCATAAAGAGATATTATATTTGGGATGACCCACTTTTATTCAAAAGAGGTACGACATGATAATAAGAAGATGTAAAATACAGAACAAGGCAACATTTTAAATGAATGCCATGCATCACCATATGGGGGACATTTTTTCAGAGTAAGAACAAATGCGACAAGATACTTCCAATCAGAGCCGATTGGCCCACTATCTTCGTGAGATCGTGCGAGGGTAAACAGTGATCGATGCCAAAGGATTGGAAATATCGCAGCTAGAATGAAATGCCCCTAAAAGGTATTATGGTGATACAAATTTTTGATAAGCTTGGGGAATAGATTTTATGGGACCTTCACCATCATTTGGAAATCCTATACATACCGGCTGGGCTAGCACATGCCCCTCCAAATGGGTGGAAGCAGCAATTGCCCAAGGAATGATGCTAATACAGTTGTGAGTTTCTTACAAAATAATATTTTGAGCAGGTTTGAACCCCAACCACTATTAAGATTGGGGAACCTATTTGAAAATAAAATATTTGCAAAACTCATGAGTTGTGTATGGGATCAAGCATGTAATGAGTTTAGCCTATCATCCCTGCATCAATGGACAAGGTAAATTTCCAACAGAGAGATTAAAAGAATACTTGAAAAGACCGTGAGCTCAAGCAGAAGGATCGGGTCTTCCAAACTTGATGATGCACTTTGGGCTTACAGATCGCATACAAGACCCCATCGAATGTCCCCATGGGCCAGAGTTGCTTTTGCAAAACCATGTCATCTACCCCTTGAATTAGAATACAAGGCAATGTGGGCCATTAAAAGCTGAACTGGACATGCCGTAAAGGAAGAAAGATTGTTCCAACTGTCAATTGGAAGAACTGGAAATGAAGCCTACGTATAATGCTAGAATATACAAAGACAAGACAAAGAAATGGCATGATCAAAATCCTAGGAAAGAGTTCAATGTGGGAACAAAATGCTTAATTCTAGGATCAAGTTGTTTCCGTGAAAATTAAAATCCACTGGAGGGCCATACAAGTATCAAGTACTACATTTGGAGCAATAACATCAAGTCCGATGACGGGAAGAATTCAAGGTCAATGGACAAAGGTTAAAGCATTATCTCAACAGTGGAAGAGGAAAGTGAAGAACCTAATCGGTTCTTGAGAAAAAGAAGAAGAACCACAAATGAAGAAGTCCAACTAAGGACTCAAAATCGATAAAATAATGGAGTAACTCATGAGGATTTAAATTCTGAATTTAAATTTTGAATTATTTTTCTTTAGTTGTCGATAAATTAGGTCAGATTTGTTTTCTAGAAGGATAGATTTAATTTTTAGGAAATAGATTTGTAGTTTAGAATCTTTCGAATATTGCAAAGTTGATTTTCGAACTAAGAAGACATGAATAGCAAGGCAACTACAGAGTAATCCTAAAGAATCTCATGAGGAGTCATGACATGAGAAAAAGGGAGTAACTTTTCCCCATAACCCAACTCTCAGAGATATATTTGAATTAATTGTTAAATCTTTGCTTAAAATATGCCCAAGAGATGCTCACCTGGGTTAGGAACACAAGAGAATTTTAAAGCTGAAATTAATAATAAAGGGCTCGTCACGATAAAGAAGGTTATGTCGCGACAAAAGTCGTCAGTTTTACAAAACATGTCGTGACCACTTTTGGAAAGAACAATTAGTGAGTATGGAAGAAGGGAAATGCATGTCGACAAGGAATTGCTTCAAAAAAGAAGAAGGATTGTCACACATCAAATGCATCTTGAGAACCCCGTATTATCGCGACAGTAGGTCGCGACATAAAAGTGCGACATGTGCCAACCACTCACTTCAAAAAGCCCTAAATTTAATGACCTAAAATAAAAAGAGGCGGAATTGAAGTCGCGACAATTCTTAATTGAATCATTAACTAGCCCACAACATTGATTGAATTGCAACTGTTGGAAACTATTTCATTCACTCCAACCCACATAACCATTCGCTTTCGTTTTCCTCCCAAATCTCAACCTCAAACCTCAAGATTCCAAACCGTTTAAAGCTTTTCTCTTTGCTTCCAATGGCTGAAATTCCCACCCCGGTTCCTAACCTAGACGAGATAATGAGGGAACACGAACAATCAAGAAGAAGAAACTCGCCAAGGACATATGAGACAGATCGCAGTAGGCAGGAGAGAGCAACAGAAAGTCTGAGACTCGACAGTGGGTAGGTAGGCAGCAAAGAAGGTAAGATCACTGGCTAGTTTATCCGTAAGAAGCACCATCAAATAAAGTACTGCACTGCAGTGAGATTAAAAATCCTGACTCTCATGAGATGATGCATAGAGGATGGGGAGAAAGTCTCCGGATGATCGATGTGCTTGATGATTGCTGAGGATCGCGACAGAGCCTTGATCATTACGGCAGGGGCAGGATTATTGTCGATACAGATATTTCAAATCACGCCGCATCGGACGGCGCTGCGACGGACACACTCGACCGATGCACTCGGTAACTGGACTTTGCAGGTAGCACCGATGCAGTCGATCCGCCAGCGCACATCGCGTCAACTGAAGAAGCCTCACCGAGGAAGCGAAGGTATGGTTTTACTTCTGCTTCGTGTTGTCTCCAAATAAACATTTATGCAAAGTGAGAGAACAAGAAGCCGCATCATTGCATGCCATACTCATGGGTATTAAGATCAATATAGGAGTTATCATAGAACTCATCATGAGATATCATGAAGGAACAAAGAGGTCTGTTTCCCACCCAAAGAACAATCACGCCTCTATGCTTGAAGGCTGGAGCGTAAAGGAATTTGGATCTGTGGAAGAAGAAGTCCCCAGAGCTTCACCACTCTTTCCGACAGGAGTTAGCAAGGGGCCAAGAAATCAGAGGAAAAAGGAGGCCAGAGAGCAAACAGAGGTGAAACCCAAGCCGAAGAACTGTAAAAGGAGACCCAGAGGGCCACCGATCAAGGAGAGTACCCAAAGGACATCACCCGACCACAATGTGATTACATGTTTGAGTGTGATAATGAAGTATGTGATGAAGATGCTAATAGACTCTCCATCCCCTGGCGTCTCATCCTATACAAAAAAACGTAAATTTCCAACACCAGAAAGTCAAGAGGATGACAAGAGGACACCACTCGAAGCCTCATCCATTAAAAGAATAGAAGAAAGAGAGAAGGAGTGGAACTTTGTGCTGCATTCGTAGAAGGATGTATGAAAAGAATTGAAAAGAAGAGACCAACAAAGTGGGAAAGAAGAATTAAATGTAAAAGAAAGGGCATGAGGTGGAGATCCAAAGAAGAGAACAACAAAGGAAGGAAGAACCAAATTAAAAGAGAACAGATAAAAATGTTAGCTGAAGCAAGGAGAAGAGTTCAAGAAAGAAATGAAGGAAAGAGATCAAGATCTTTTACTGAAACTCAAACTGAGTCATGAAGCTTTCTATAACAAGCAGTTTGATCGAGATGCTCAACTCCTAGCATTGCTAGATAAAAGAGATAAAGAGCATGACACCAAATTTGGGGGAGCGTATAAAGGGTTTCAAATTAATATACCTGGCGTATGAGCTAGAAACAAACCGAATGAGAGAGACAAAAATCAATGGGAATGAATCCTACAAAAGTGTATGAATGGTCGGAAATTTAGGATTTGATTAACAACAATCTTTCTAAATTCTGGAAGTCATGACGTAAATGGAGAACACAATGAATGGCTTGGGAAGAGACAAGATGTACTCGAACAAGAAAGTTGATCTCTAATGAGATTGTCATTGAAGAACAAAGTTGAGAGGGAAACTAAGAAGAGAAAGGAAAGAAGAGAAATGAAGTCTTCATTCAAATTTCATTTGAACATCAGACCTAGATCCCCGATATTTTTGCCACCTCGGCCCAAAAAGAAGAAATAGATCTTCCTTTACCTAACCTTTCAAGACCATCCTCCCATACCGTATCCAACAGCTGAAAATCAATCGTAAAATAAAAATGAGAAAGTTAAATGGAATTGTCGTGGTACTATTCTCGCATTTGATTGTTCAATGTTATGTTGTTTTGTGGTTGAATGATTAGGAAATCAAAGTAGGAAATAGTTCCGTAATAAAATCGCGAGAGGACATTATCTTAATTGAATGAAGCAAAGTGAGTAGGGAGTAAGTCAAATGAGGAAAAAATTGCGTAATAAGGACAAAATGTATCTAGTTTAATTGAAAAACAAGGAAAAAAACACTTATATTTAACCGATAAGTCCAGATTAGAGGAAGGTATTAAATGTATGGAACAAACATAGTTTGAGTTTGTAGCGAACAAAGAAGTCAAGGAACCCGTTGAATATCAATTAACTTAACTACTATAAATAAAATGGGTCAAGATACTCTTATAGTTAGTCACAACATAAATCCAGATTCTAGAATTTGTTAGATTATTGATTGAAGTGAAATCCTAGTGATTCAAATACAAGAGATGATATTGTACAAATTCTTGGATAGTTTGAGCCATTCTAGCTATCCCTATTCATATGCCGAGGCATATGTAATGTGAGTTCCAGAATTGAGCCAACAAGCCTATTTTTCAAAAATAGACCAATGGAAACTTAACTCATCTTAAGACATCAACTCAAGAAGAACCTACGATTACCCAGGAATTCAAAGAGGAAGAAAGAAATGAAGTTTGGGGGAGTATATATTTTTGAGGAACTCAAAAAGGAATGAAAAGAAAAAGGCAATGAGCGTAAATGCAAAGCAGAAAAAAAGAAGGCTTTTAGGGATAAGTTTTATCTTGTGGCCTAACTCTCTTGAACAATTGTTCTTAGGGGTGTTTCAACACCTAGTACCCTAATGCCATCCTGCATGAGCACAACCCAAAGTTCGCTAAGAGTGTTAGAAAGCCTAAAAAGTTAAAACATTGCACTATCCCTTAGTGGTAGCAAACTAAGGAAATTCCTCAGTGAAATTATAAGAGTCAAATAGGGGGAATACAAGTCAAAACGGTAAGAATCAAAGAGATATCCCAAACATGAAGTTTAGGGGAGTTTACTAGAGAAACTATAAGAAAGAAGGGGAAGAAGAGGAGAAAATGTTCAGGGGTGATCTTAACCTAAAAATTCTTTCCATCCTACCCATTACCCAAACCTCACAATATAAGCCCAAAAGACCTGATTGATCTGGAAGGCTGAATTCACCTACATTAGTGGAGATCAATATGAAAAACAAGCCTATGGAATTTCGGGAAGAAAAGGAAACAATCAAAATTCAGGAAGAACTTTAGAGTTAAATTGACTCAATGCATAAATTGAGAAAGGAATTTAATCTATTATTCAACAGATCCAATGAGTATATTGTTTGTAAAACAATTCAACATGATAGTTTGTGATAGCATAAAGAGAGTAGAGACCAACTCTTGAATCGACTCAAGTTAAATGTAATGTAAATTTTTACAGATACCTGTACTGCAATTAAATTGAATGAAACTCGCAACAAATCATTAAAATGTCCTTAAAATATTTTGTTTGAGACAAACAATTTTTCTTTTTCTTTGCTTGAGGACAAGAAACTTTAAGTTTGGGGAGTTTGATGAGCTTAAAAGTCATCTATTTTACCCATTTTTCCGTTTCTATTTTCATCTAGAAATGAATAATTAATATACGTAAATAATAAGAAACTCACCAAATTGTTATTAGCGTGAAGAGAAAGAAAGTAGAAAATACAAAGAATAAGTGGAAGAAAAGGCAAATAATGGCAGGCGTAAATAAAAGAACTGGCTTATTCATTGATGCGCTGTTGACACAAATAAATTATGAGGTCGTGACACCAAAAGAATGAAAGAATTTGATGGTAAGACAAAGAAGTACCGACAAGAATGAAGGGTAATCGTGAGCTAAGAGAACGACGCCGCGACAAAGATTCTCTCGAGGTCGCGCCAACAATTGATGTCGCGGACGAGGATAAGAGGTCGCGACAAATGTAAAACACCTTTTAAGCTATGAGAGGTTCGACTGAGCGAAGCACCGAATCCTGTTGATGTCGCGACGTGATTTCTCGATGTCGCCGACATTGATAATGTCATCGACAAGAGGCTGAAGTCACGACGACATCAAGAACCATCGAAGAGTAAGCCCGCGGTGATGTCGCGACATGGTCCAGTCAGACACGGACACCTTTCGATTGAAGGGTGAAGTTTCATGAAGTGAGGTCCGCGACAAATTTCGAATCCCAGCGACATCGAGAAGCAACCAGTCGAAAGCCTCGAGAACTATGATGTCGCGACATGAGATCGAGAATTAGCGACGCCGGGAGCGACGAATCGCGTCTGAGCCTTAAAGAGATCGCGACAAAGATATATTGATGCTCAGCACGACAACGCGAACAACTAAGTTGACTGTGGTTCTTTTAGAAGATGTCGCGACAAGATGGTGATATCGACACCAAAATATTTAAATCAAGGCTACATAGAGTAAAAAAATTTGAAGTCGCGGCAGTGGGATCAGTCACGACCTCGATGATGTCACGCGACAAGGAAGCGGGTGTGACTTGAGCAGTGACTTGGGCGGATACTCAAAAATCCACAACGGGCTACATTGGGATTAGGGCCAAGCCCCAGGAAACCCTATAAATCTGCGACTATCCGGCTCATTCAAGCGGCTTGACCCATGAGACGAGGAAGATCTGGATAAATTTGAAACTCCATTTTCTTTCTTTATTTTTCTTTCTTTTATTTTCTTAATTTTCATTTAAAATCGTTTTAGAGCAAATCATGCTCGTATTTTATTTTTTAAGTTGTATTTCTGAATGCGGATGTTATCGTTTAGTGAAGGCCCGAATCACGAGAATTCATTTAATTTCAAGTACTAGAAATGTTTGAAGTTCGAGAAAAATTCTGGGAGTGGGTGTTTAGTTTCAATTGCGATCATTCTTATGATCGGAGGAATCTTGTATCGTGTAATTCGGTAATTGAGGAATCATTCCATTAAGTGAACGTTATAGTCATAATTTATGCACTACGTAGTCTTTTGTGGCTTGTTAATTTCAGTTAATAAATTTACTTCTGGTTTTGGGTTTATTTTCTTGGGATCTGAATATCAGTTTCTTATACCCGTTAAGGATTGCGTCATTGCTCTGATTTCAAGATATACAGTGACAGGAAGACATTCTGAGTAATGTACATTTCTTTGAAGGTATATTAACACGCTATTAGGGATCCTTTGAGAGCTTTGTAAGTTCGCCCAAGATAAATCCTCTACTCCTTGAAATCAGAGCAAGGAGTTGAATGAGTTATCTATTTAAACAAGCAAAGGTTCACCTCAACGATTCGGATGGTGAAGCCAATCCTAGTGTTAGTGAGATCTAATCAAGGAAAGGTCGATCTATTCTAATTTACGGAGGAAGCGTGCGGAAGTTGTATATCCTTGCTTGATCGATAACTTGGGAACTAAGGTTCTGAGTCCATAAAATGGGTATGAGTATTGCAAAATGCCCAGTTGGAAGTCCCTCTTTAAAAGTAGTTATCTAATTCCCACGTATTGAGAGAATCGGGTCATAGAATAGATAATGAAATGTATGGGTATGGAGAGAATCAGCTGCTTCTAGCGCCTTGGATAGATTTTGGGCGGAGTTAATCAAGAAATTTTATTAGGAGTAACTACAGGAATTGATAGTTCACTATAACTGTTTCTATTAATGTGTCTTACGAGGGATAGCTGTTCGATGAGTTATTTTATTAGAAATTCATTATTCTTTGTTATTCTTATTCTTTTAGTATGTTGGGTAGTTCGAGTTATTTTCCTTTTGTTCGTTTAATGTTCCGGCGCCTTATCTTGGATCCTATTATCATTTGTGGTCCAAATAGTATGGAAATTGAGTAGTCGGGGTAGTTGATTTAAAATTCTTGAGATCTCATGGGATCGATGTCGGACTTAAATCCATTTTATTACTTGTGGGGCACATTAAACACGGAATATCGGACTAAAACCAACTTTAAAAAAAAAAATGATGATTTACTCTAAGAGATTAGTGGTTTATCACAGCGTTTTGTTTTGGTGTCAACAAGTTTTATGGCGCCGTTGCCGGGGATTAGATAATAGTCCTTGGTAATAGTGTCAGAAATTTGTACATGTATTTTGGTCCGGTCAACACCCATTCTGAGGGCATTTTAGAAGATGTGTTGATCAAAGTGGGAAAATTCATTTTCCCAGTGGACTTTGTAGTCATTGACATAAAAGAAGACAAAAAAGTCCCACTGTTGTTAGGAAGACCTTTCTTAGCAATAGGAGTAACTTTGGTTGATGTGAAGAAAGGAGAATTAACTCTCAGGGTTGGAGATGAAGCAGTGCACTTCAATCTCAATCACAGTTTGAAACAGCCTAATTTAAGTGATGCTGAATGTGAGATTATAGAAATAAAAATTCCCAACTATTTTGAAATGATGAAAGAATGTAATTTCCAGAATTCAATGAATGAGAATGAGAAGAATTTTCAGTATCATGAGCATCTTGAAATTGAATTTCTAGACTCCAATGTTAAATTAGAACTAAGACGTACACAAGTGTTAAAAGAAAATAATGCAGAATAATCAATGGTATAAAAGGAAGGTCTTTGAAGAAAACACAAGTTGAAGGTTTGAATTCTCGAGGAATTACCTGAACATTTGAAATATTCTTTCTTCTGACGGAAAAGGAAGCCCGATCATCATTCAAGCTGGATTATTTAAGCGAAGAATTAAAAACTGTTGGAGACTCGGAAAATATAAGGAAGCAATAAGCTTGGTCCATAAGAAGATCTGAAAGGAATCGGAGTCATTCTATGCATGTACATAAGATCCTATTGGAGGAGAATGCTAAAACCTCATAGAGCATGAGAAGGCAATCCAGTAATGAAGTAGTCGAGAAAGAAGTATTAAAATGAATTAAATCTTGTGAGGCTTCATCTATGCAATCTCAGACAGCCCTTAGGAGAGCCCAGTTCATGTGGTTTCAAAGAAGGGATGATTCACTATCATAAGAAATGAGAAGAATGAATTGATTCCTACAAGAACTGTGATAGGATGGAGAGTGTGTATAGACTATAGAAAACTAAACACTGCTACCAGAAAGGATCATTATCCTCTATCTTTCATTGACCAAATCTTTGTAGACGGAGTTAATTAGGACACTCCATTCTTGTTTTTCTTGATGGATATTCTGGTTCTGGCAGTTGCAATAACCCGGAGGATCGAGAGCTACGTTACATGTCATATGGCACCTTTGCTTTTAGAAGGATGCCTTTTGGACTTTGTAATGCTCCCACCACCTTTCAAAGATATATGATGTCTATGTTTTCTGATTTGGTGGAAGAGGCTATGGAGATCTTTATGGATGACTTCTCAGTATATGGATCTTGTTTTGAGCATTGTTTGAAAAAATTTAGAAACAGTACTTTAGAGGTGTCAAGACAAAAATCTAGCTTTGAATTGGGAGAAATGTCATTTTATGGTAACATAAGGTATTGTCTTGGGACCTGAATTTCTCTTGCTAGATTGGAAGTAGACCCGAGCAAAAGTTGTTGTTATAAAACTCTCGAGGCCACTCTAGCAGTCAAAGGGATAAGAAGCTTCCTTGGACATGCTGGTTTCTACAAAAGATTCATAAAGGACTTCTAAAAAATCTACAGACCATTGTGTAGACTGTTGGAAAAAGATGTAAATTTTGATTTTGATGAATCATGCAGATCTGCATTTGATGAGATTAAATCCAGATTAGTGACAACTCCCATCATGTTAACACCTGACTGGAACAATGATTTTGAGATTATGTGTGATGCTAGTGATTATGCAATGGGAGCTGTATTGGAACAAAGAACTAAAAATATATTCAAGGCCATATACTATGCCAGCAAAACCTTTAATGAGGCACAAGAGAACTACTCCACCACAGAAAATGAGATGCTAGCAATGGTGTTTGCTTGTGAGAAATTTAGGCCTTATATATTGGGATCCCATGTTATAATACACACTGATCATGCTGCAATAAAATATCTAATGGCAAAGAAGGAAGGTAAACTAAGACTGATCATATGGGTATTACAACTATAGGAATTTGATCTTGAGATCAAAGATAAGAAGGGTATTGACAATGTGATAGCAGATCACTTGTCAAGATTAGAAATGAATGATGGGAAAGAAACAGGAAATGAAATAGCATAAAATTTTCACGATGGCTTGGCTATTTTTGTTTGTCGGTTGAAACACCTAGTATCGATATTGTCGGTGTTAGCTTGTGAAGTGATGCACACAGATTCAGCCACAGAGAGAAGAAAATTGAGAACTTATTGCAGATTTTATTTATGGGATGACCCACTACTGTATAGAAGAGGAGCAGATATGATCATAAGGAGATGTGTTCCAAAAACATAACAATGTGGTATTATGGAGAAATGTCATGCATCACAATATGGACGACACTTCGAAGGAGACAAGATAGCCCAAAAAATTCTCCAATCAGGTTTTTAATGACCTACTATATTCAAAGATTGTTTTGAATGGGTAAAACATTGTGATGCTTGTCAGAGAATAGGCAACATAAGCAGAAGAAAAGAGATTCCCTTGCAAGGAATTTTGGTGGTGCAAATTTTTTATGTTTGGGGAATAGACTTCATGGGACCCTTCCCTCCATCATTTGGTAATATATACATTCTCCTAGCTGTGGATTATGTATCTAAATGGGTGGAAGCAATAGCTTGTCCCAAAAATGATGCCATAATAGTGGTAGGGTTTATACAAAGAAATATCTTTAGCAGATTTGGAGCACCTAAAACCATCATTAGTGATGAGGGAAGCCATTTTACAAATAAAGTCTTTGCAAAACTCATGAGCAGATATGGAATCAAACATCTGATGGGATTGGCTTATCACCCTCAATCAAATGGGCAAGCTGAAATTTCTAATAAGGAGATAAAGAAAATTCTAGAGAAAACAATTAATACAAGCAGAAAAGATTGGTCTATAAAGCTAGATGATGCATTGTGGGCTCATAGAACTGCTTACAAAACTCCTATTGGAATATCCCCAAACAGAATAGTGTTTGGAAAACATTGTCATCTCCCTTTAGAACTGGAATACAAAGCTATGTGGGCCATCAAGAAATTGAATTGTGACTTTCAAGTTGTAAAGGAAAAGAGACTACTCCAAATGAATGGCTTGGAAGAGCTAAGAAATGAAATTCTGCAGTGATACGGAATCTGAAAATACGAGGTGGCATACTGATCAAAGATCTGATGAGTCTTAAACTCATCTGTTTTTAATCCATTTTCCTGGCTTGTTTTCAGTATTTTCAGAGTTGTTTTAAGGCCAAATTATGGATTATTTAAAAACTTTGTGTTTTGCAGGTATTAATTCAAAAAGGAAATATTTCTAACAAGAAAGAAGAGAAAAAAAACGACAATTACGTGATCCGTGATATCGCGGCTGGTGTGTGTCTTGACAAACTTCTAAGAAATTACCAAAGAAAACATGCTGTAAAAATTTTTGTGTCGCATACGCATTTCTGATTCGTGACAATTGGGCTAGGTCGCGAGAGAGAGGCGTAGTCGTGACGAAGAATGGGAAAAACATATGCTGGTCGGTAGGAACAAAAATAGTTTGTGTTACGACCTTAATCTTTGAGGCCCCGAAGGAAGAATATACGTAAGTGACAAAGTCATCTTACGTCACGACCTTGACTTACGAAAAGCATATAAAATTTGTTGAAGAGACGAAAATATTGTGAAAAGTTTAGGTCATGATAAGAAAACTAGGTCATGTGAGGTGCTTAATGGACGAAGCCCGGCAGTTGCAACAAGGAGAGTCAATGTTGCGACATACCTCAAGCTTAAAAGGTGTTTTGATTGTCACGACAGAGAACTTCAAGTCGCGACACAAGAATAAGATGAACAGATAAAAACGAGGTCGCGACACAACTTCTAAGTCGCGACAAAAGTTTCAAATACAAATGCAAATAAGTCATGTCGCGACATAACAAACTGGGTCGCGAATAGCACATGTCAGTTGAACACAGAAAAGTCTTGTCGCGACAAGGAAAATGGGTCGCAACACAAAGACAGGCTAAAGGCAGACAAGTTATGTAGCAACCAAAAAAACTAAGTCGCGACAGGAAAATATGATGCATGTAGAAAAGTGTTATCGTGACATAACATATTGGGGTCACGACATGTAAAACACCCCCAACATAAAAATCTAGGTCGCAACATCAAAAATGAAGCTGCAATAAGGAAACAAGCTATGTGGTGAAAGAAATCTGTCGCGATAGACTTTTTGGGTCCTGACCGAGATGACAATAATGCAAGACAGTGTTGAAACAAGAACCAGAACAAAAATGCTATCGCGACAAGAAAAGCTGGGTCGCGACATCAATTTGAAGAAAGCTGATTAACATCAACGCCGTGACAGAGAAAACTTTAATTCGTGACGCACCAGCTTCTTGAAGTTTGCATTGAAAGCGTATTTGCGACATGGGT
Source organism: Tetrastigma voinierianum (assembly GCA_016808115.1). Classification (NCBI taxonomy): domain Eukaryota; kingdom Viridiplantae; phylum Streptophyta; class Magnoliopsida; order Vitales; family Vitaceae; genus Tetrastigma; species Tetrastigma voinierianum. The sequence goes on from JAEQBH010002830.1 coordinate 100,456, forward strand.
ATCTATGTTGAGACATACACGTTTGAGGAATGAACATAATATTGTTGCGACAAAGGAAAATCTTTCGCGATAGAGTTATCATACTGAAGTAAAGAAGAATGTCGCAACAAAAAAAGATGTTGTCGTAAATCAAGCATGAATGAGCACAAGATCTTCTAGGTCGCGACAGACGACTACTTACTGCAACAGAAGCCTGCAAAAAAAATTCAAAAATCTTTCGCGACATAACTTTTAGGTCGCGATTAAGGCTAATTTAGACTAAGAATTTAGGGATATATAAAAGCGACGTGAAGTTGGGGCCCAAACTTTAGGGCTCTATAAATAGAAGCGGCGTAGGCGAAGGATTGGTGTAGCGACGAACGGAAGTACACAGGGAGTTGAGGACTCTTTTGTATTATATTTTTCTTTTATTTTTATTTTTCATTTCTTCGTAGATTAGCGTAGCGTGATATTTTAATTTGTCACTGGATCTGAAACAGTGATTTGTTTAGAAGTTTGAAGTTGAAATTTAATGTTGAAATTCATTTGTGATTACTGTCTAAATGCTTCAATGTATGCTGTAATCCAGTTTTCGAGAACACAACTTCCACTGGGAAAGATCTGATGTTAGTTATGGTCTTTTCTGCAAAATGAGAAGAAAAATTCCTAAGTTGAATTTTGAGTTTATTTGAATGGTGTTGTTCTTGATATTAATTGTTCCCAATTTTAGTAGCTTATACCTATGAAAGGACTATTGTTTAGCTTTGATTTCCAGGAGGACCTTTGAGTGACACAGAGATGGAGATTTCTAAGAGCTTAGACCAGTTACTTGGGGTTATGTTAGACTAATATTGATGAACTAATGAGCTCTGAAAGGTTACTTAGATAAATCCTCAATTTGCTCATGGTTTGAGAATAGGTTGAGTGATATATCAATTTAATCAATTAGAGATCTCTCCTTGGTCAGGAAGAATGATCTTGATCCCGTGTTAGCATGAGATCTAATCAAGGAAAGAGAAAACTCTTTAAGATCTTAAGGATGAGACATCATTATTGTTGTAGAGATATTGCAGTTGCCTTGTCTTGGGAAGCAAGAAATCTGCAGTCATAAGAAATAGGTATGAAGTATTGGAAAAGAAAAATACCCAGATCTTACAGAGAAATTCTATGTACAAGTAATTGATTAGAATCATGTTTCAGGAATGAACATGAATCTCTACTCAGCGAAAATTATGGTTAGAGAAGGAATCCAACCTATACTACCTTACCTGGTGACAAATTCAGATTCCACTCAGGGAAAAATAGAATGAGAATAGGATGCAGGAATTGATAATTTCACAGTAGTGAAATCCCAGTGTTTACTTCTAACAATGATCTCGTTCAATCTAGTGTTCATTTAGGATTTAACTTTTTTTTTTTATATTTAATGTATTCTAGTTTTTAAAATTCTTATTAGGTTACTAAATTTTTCATCTAAACTAGACATTCAAATAGTGTAGAACTTTAGTAGTTGGGGTAGTTGAAGTTTAAATTCCTTTCAATATTTGTAGAACGATATCGGACTTATGAGTCCTTTATTGCTTAATACGACTTGTGCCTTTGTTTAATTCAAAGTAACTTTTTTTAATTAGTTCAAATGATAAAATTATTCTGCTTAAGAGCATTCAATGCATCTTTTAGTCTGTATCAAGTTTTTGGTGCCTTTACCTGGGATTAATTTTTAGTCTTCTAGTAATGGTACTAATAATTTGAATATGCACAACAAATTGGACAACAAGTTTTTGGTATTGTTGCCTGGGATTCTAGTAACTCCTTTGGTGATAGTGTCATAAATTTGAATAAACATCATTTGGTCGCCAACAAGTTATTGGCGTCGTTGCCGGGGATAGAAATATTTAAAAATCATTATTTTGAAAAAAGAAAGAAATGCTAATTTGGACATTTTTCTTTATTTTACAAAAATTTCAGAAAATAAACAAAAATAGTTTTAACAGTGGCTGAAAAAGCTATTGATCTTTTTGGAAGCTTAATGAATAAGTGATTTTTGTTATCACTGACTCTATTTGATCTCAGTGTGTTTCCACTTTTAGGAAAATATTAAACGCATAGAAAATTAGAAGCAGGATTGCTGCCTCTAGATAGAACTCTGAAAAATTTGAGAAAAGCTACCAGTACAGAAGATAGAAGTATGGCTACTTAAAAAGAAAGATTGCAGACTATTCCAGAAGAAGAAGAAGCAGAGATACCACAGAGGCCTAACACAATGGAGGAATTTTGGAGGCCTGTCATTCAGGAAGAGTACTTTGCTGTGAGACAACCCCCTATTGAAGCAAACAATTTTGAGCTGAAGCTAGCTTTTATTATAATGGTTCAGCAGCACTAGTTTACTGGCCACCCTTCAGAAGATCCAAATGAGCATCTGGGGAGATTTATGAGGATGGCAAACACTTTGAAATTGAATGGAGTGAGATCTGATGTGATCAAGCTTTAACTCTTCCCATACTCTGCTATGAGACAATCCCCTATTGAAGTAAACAATTTTGAAATTTGAATCATTTGATTTACAATGGTTCGGCAACTGGTTTTGCGGCCACCCTTGAAGATCGAATGAGCATTTGGGGAGATTTATGATGATGGAAAACACTATGAAACTGAATGGAGTGAGATCTGATGTGATTAAGCTTTAACTCTTCCCATTCTCATTGAGAGATGTAACAGCCACATGGTTTGACTCATTGCTAGTGGGATCAGTGAATACTTAGGAAGAATTGGTAGAGGCATTCATGAGCAGATTTTTCCCTCCAACCCTCACTTTTGAGAGAAGCGGAGAAATCATTGTGTTCAAGCAAGGGGAGGATGAGAGTCTCTACACAGCATGGGAAAGGTTCAAGAGATTGCGGAAAGGGTTGCACTATGCATGGGATAGATGCGAGCTGGCTTACATATGGACGATTTTTCTACCATGCCATGAATTATGCCTCCTAGGGTATAATTGATGCATCCCTACGTAAGGAGGTTTTAAAGAAGAAGTGCGGAGGAGGCAAGGCAAGTTATTGAAGACCTTGCCATATGCAGCTGAACTCCATCTTAATCTTCGGGGAGCGGCGGTAGAATTAAGGAAATGAATACGATTAGGATTGAGACAGACTACAACCATAGAAGCCAAGCTTGATGCAGTAATGAACAAGTTGAGTAGCAATTAGAGGAGGATGCACACTACACATGAAGTTGGAGTAGTGAGAGAAGGAAGGAGAAATAGTGTTGAGGGGTATGAGGAAGAAGAGCCCACCAAGTTGAGGAAACAAAGTACATGAATGAGTAGAGAAGTTACCACTTCAAGCCTAACTTTAATTTTCCTACACACTACAGTCCAACACTAAGAAACCATGAAAATTTTTCCTATTGTGGGGGGGCACAACAGGGTCCTAGACATGGACAGAACCACTATTCAGCTTACACTCAGCCTGGGTTTCAATAGCAGCAACAACAATAGCAATAGAGGGAAAACAGAGAAGATTATCAGGGTAAAAAAAGGACTCCATCATTTGAAGATCAAATGCTTAATTTCATGTCAGATAACAAAAGGATTTTGAATCTGCATGAGAAAAAAAATTTTGACCTTGAAGATTTCCAAGCAAATCTGTGATGTCCCGAGGCAAACACCAATGCTTCTTTGAAGAATCTGGAGATGCAGATTAGGCAACTAGCTTAAGCTATGTAGAAAGAGCCTAAAGATTGTATGGTAGTGACTCTTAGAAGTGGTAGGGAGTTAGATGAAAGGAGAGTAGAAAGGAAGAATACTGATAAAGAGAAACAAGCTGAGATTGGAGAAGAACATGAGTAGAACAATTCGGAAAGCTAAGTGGAGAGAAGTCAAGGCATCAGCGGTAGGGAAGGAAATAGGAGTGAAAGCTTGTGAATTCTCAGTTTGTTCCCTTAAGGTTGTAGAGGCAAAAGCTGAAGAAGCAGTTCTCTAAATTCTTAAACATGTTTAAGAAGATATAGATCAACATTCCCTTCTCAGAGGCATTAACTCAAATGCCCCATTATGCAAAATTCCTGAAAGATCTATTAAGCAAAAAAAGAAAGTTTACTAAGGAAGGGATAGTGAGCCTAAATGCATCTGCAGTGCAGTAATTCAGAAGTCCATTCTAGAAAAAAGGCAGGATCTAGTAAGCTTCACTATACCCTGCATGATTGGGAATGCTGACATGGGAAAGGCACTGTGTGATTCTGGAGCTAACATCAACTTGATGCCCCTGTTTGTTTCTAAAAGACTAAGTTTGGGGGAGCTTGCTCCCACAACCATGACCATGCAGATGGCTGACAGGACAATTGCCCACCCTGAGGGTATCCTTGAAGATGTGCTGATCAAGGTGGGAAAATTTGTCTTTCCAGTAGACTTCGTAGTCATAAATATAGAGGAAAACAAACAAATTCCACTGCTGTTAGGAAGACCCTTCTTAGCAACAGGAGCAGCATTGATTGATGTGAAAAAAGGAGAACTAACTCTCAGGGTTGGAGATGAAGCAGTGCATTTCAATCTCAATGACAGTATGAAACAACCTGAACTGAGAAGTGCTAACTGTGAATTTGTAGAAACAAAAGTTCTTGTCAGTTCTGAATTGACCACTGATTGTAATTTTCAGAATTCAATGAATGAGAATGAGATGAATTTCCAGTATCTTGAGCATCTTGAAGTTGAATTTCTGAACTCCAATTTCAAACTGAAAGATTTAGTATTTAGTATTAGAGAGAACAATGCAGAAAGATCTAGTAGTTATGAAGAAGAAGTGGCTGAAGAAAACAAAAGTTCAGAAGGTTTAATACTAAAGGAATTGCCTGAACATTTAAAATATGACTTCTTACAACCAGAAAAGGGGAAGCCAGTAATTATTTCAGTTAGATTAACTAAGCTGGAAGAGCAAAGACTATTGGAGGCTCTCAAAAAATATAAGCAATACCTTGGTCTATAGAAGATTTGAAAGGAATAAGTCTTTCAGTCTATATGCATAAGATCTTGTTTGAGGAGAATGCTAGAACTTCTATAGAGCATTAGAGAAGGCTAAATCTAGTAATGAAAGAAGTAGTCAGAAAACAAGTATTAAAATGGCTAAATGCAGGCTTCATATATGCAATTTCAGACAGTCCTTGGGTGAGCCCAGTACATGTGGTTCCTAAGAAGGGAGGATTCACTGTAATCACTAATGAGAAGAATGAATTGATTCCTACAAGAACTGTGACAGGATGGAGAGTGTGCATAGATTACAGGAAACTAAACACTGCTACCAGAAAAGGACCATTATCCTCTACCTTTCATTGACTAAATGTTGGACAGGTTAGAAAGGCACTCCCATTATTGTTTTCTTGATGGATATTCTGGTTACAACCTGCATTGCAATAAAATTCTGTAGATTAGGATAAATCAACATTTACATGTCCTTATGGTACCTTTTCCTTAGAAGGATGCTATTGATTATGTAATGCTCCTCGCCACCTTCAAAGATGCATGATGTCTATATTTTCTCGACGGTGGAAAGAGGCTATGGAAATATTCAAGGATGATTTCTCGCATATGGATCCGGGGCTAAGCATTGTCTCAAAATTTAGAAACAAGATCGAGGTGCCAAGACAAGAATCTAGCTTTAAACCGCGAAAAATGTCATTTCATGGTAACTGAAGGTATTGTCTTTGGGCACAAGATTTCTACTGCTGGGTTGGAAGTAGATCAAGCAAAGATTGTTATTATAAAAACTCTCATGCCACATACAACAGTGAAGGGCATAAGAAGCCAGACATGTCGATTTTATAAAGATTCATTAGCGATTTTTCCAAAATCTCCGCACTACTGCGTGCGTGCACTACCGGAAAAAGATAGAAAATTCTTGATTCGCTAAATCATGCGGGTAATCGCATTGGTGTACCCAACTGGGATTAGTATCGCTCCCATGTCAGATTAATTCAGATCGAGAATTTGAATTTGAAATTATGTGTGATGATAGTGATTATGCAATGGGTTTCAGACGGGACAGAACCAAAGATATTCAAGGCTATATACTATTCCAAAAAAACATTTAATGAAGCACAAGAAAACTACTCCACCATAGAGAAGGAGATGCTAGCAATGGTTTTTTCTTGTGAAAATTCAGGCCTTATATATTGGGGTCCCATGTTGTTATACACACTAATCATGCTGTAGTTAAATATCTAATGGCAAAGAAGGATGCAAAGCCAAGACTGATCATATGGGTGCTTGATTCAGGCTTACTTAGGGGTGATCCTAATCAATAGATATTTGTTTGAGAGCTCCTCTCCTACTCGAGGTAAAAGCTAACAGTGATAATGTCTAGTGTCGAACACGGATGGGGTTTTCACTAATAATGGATTCATGATCAATGTTTGAAAATGGTGATCTTTGTTTGGATTTTGGATTTTGTTAAAACGGTGAGGTTGTTTGTTCACCGGTTAATCAGAATAGCTTAAATGAAAGTGTGAAATGGTAACTCAAGGCTCACAACTAGATTGATAACATGGGCTATTAGTGTCCTCGTTATTTTTATTTAAGTAACAATATATAGTCAGCCTAAACTTATTTATTATCTATAAAACTTAACCCTAGAACCAATTTATTAGTCAAAACTGGGTATTAAGAATTCAAAGTCCTATCTGGGCTTTTGAAACCCTAGCATTTAACCTCATTCATGGCTCGTAAATGACATCTAAAGAATATTAGCAGTATCTACCATTAAGAATGCACCTAAACTCAAAGTATGGCAAGTATCAATTAAAGGAAAGACATTAAATACATTAAACCCTAGTTTGGAAAGTATGGAACAATAAATGCAAGATCGATCATTTAAAGTAAGACAACTTGGCAGACCTAAAAACCAAACTGAAGAACCTCCTCTTCAAGGCTAAGGAGGCTTAAACAAGCATCACTGAGTCATTATCCCAGTGGGGCCTGCAGCCGAGAAAATGAGGGAAAGAGGACAGAGGCGAGAGCAAATAAACCTAAAATGAAAAGCTTACTGGAAAACTTATATAACTGGAAGGTTAGTTACAAATGTAGGGAGCTTATATAGCCAACCCAGTGAAATTACAAAAATGCTCTAAAATATGAAAATTACATTAGGGACAAAATGGTAATTTCATCAAAACGTGGTCGCTTGGAATCAAAAATACTAAAAACACAGTCGGGCCATTTCGCTTATGCAGAAATTTTACATAGTAGGGCCTGCTATGTTAGCTGATTTACTAGCCTAATAATTTATAAGAGATAATAAACCAAAAATTTCGCTTATGAACAATTTTGCAGTTAGCGAAATTTCGCTAATAGCAAAAATTTCTCATAGCTTAAAATTTTGCTGTAGATTTCATGTAAATTTTCAAGAATGTATATTAAATCTGTGCTCTCCTCTTTGCCTGCCTTGCCACGCATCACTCTCGCATGTATTTATTCACACCTACTTCAATTCTTCAATTCATTTTGAGATTTACTGTCTTCAGCCAGTGAAATTACCGAGGATTCTCACATTCAGCATCAATAAGAAGCCAAGCTCGCTAACCGAAGTTCCCAAGATCTGCAAAACTATCCAAAACAATCTCAAAACAAATTAGAAGCACTATGGACATGCATATACAATTGGCTTAATTCATATGATTAGCGGGCAAAAATTCCTAAAACCATCTTGAATGGGGGCTCAAAATAGCACTTGGGCACTAATCACACCCCCAACCGACATGTTGCTAGTCCCTGGGCAATGCCAAACAATAAGGTATGTATGCCGTGCTTTCACAAAAGTGTATATGGTTCAAAAAGTGTATATACATAGTAGGCTCACTTTAATATGAACAATTTACACCCTCGTTTCGAAATCAACATGAGTCAACAAAACCATATAAGAACAAGTAAGCTTCAGTAACATCAATTTCCTAAGAAGTCAACCAAACTCCACCAAAATCTAATTGTTCCTAAGGTAAACAATACTGCTGACAATAAATTGTAAAGCTATCTCCTCCCCCAACTCAGCTACCGCCATATCTTAAACCACAACAACCTGCAATGTAGACTAGCGCACTCTTATTTTTCCTTATTTGCAAATGTAGGTAATGCTAAAACTCAACTTCACCCAAAGTCCGTAACGGGGGTCCACCGATGATTCCCAACCAATTTAAGGTCAGCACTGCCAAAAGGATCAACCACCACAACCATAGCTTCACCTGACTCTAATGATTTTGAGAATTAAGCACCCACTATAACGCTTAAACTTTACCCATCCACCCGTAGCTAACACTAAGTCGATGACTCCCAACCAATTAAGGTTTGGGGCACCGGGCTTTAAAGGTTTACATATACCCCCACTGCCTTAAGCCATGCCATTACCACTTTTATTCTTCTTTTCTCTCTTTCTTTTCTTTTGCTTTTCTTTCCTTTACTGGAAGACTTACATCGCCCTGTATATACGTAGTAACACAAACTTATTAAGGGTCACCAGCCTAAGGTCGGCCCAAGAAAGTGGAAAGAGGTATATAGCTTCCTCAACCTATCGTACAAATCCGTGCAAGTAGAATTAGCTGTGGGGAAATGTTCAAGGTTGAATATGCTGAAACCTCAATTGACTAAAAACTAAATCATGCATGGAATTGTTCTATCATTGAGGTAACATACATGGCTTTAGTTCTTCGATTAAAGGCAAGAGGGGATACACAAAATGGAGACACAAAAGTGATTTACAAAAGTGTAGTAAACTGTAAATAATGCTATAAAGCTTTTGATATAACCAAAATGGCTAATACATGCTTAATATAGCTAAATATGACAAAAATATCACTGCCTACTATATCGCAATACACAGAATCCTATACAAAAATGAGGTAGAGGCTGATAAAGCGAAAACAGACAAAAACATGATAGAAGACATCTAACCTAACTTTTCCTCCCAACCAAAGTATAAAACATGTCTCAGCTTGAAAAGTAGAGCTGTGAGAAAGAAGGTGACCACCTCACTCACTGCAGCGGTGCGGATCCGAAACTCGCTGGCTGGCCACGCGCAAGATGTCTATGAGGCCACAGCCGGACTCATCTCGATGTGTAAGCACAAAGTGAGACCGGTGGTGGCTCATGATACGGAAGCATGGCATGGTCGTGTTTCATAAGGGTTCTACTTCTGCCAACTCTCTGTCCAATGATGCCCGTAGTAGCCAATGAATGTATTAAAGATAATAATAACTGGAAGTAGCTCCTTCGAACGACATGAACAGTTCTAGAATGTCGCTGCATATGGTGAAGGCCAGATGTCAAGCAGGGTCGGGGCCAAGGAAAGGGACAGGAGACGGAGGAGACAATCTGCACTGCCCTCTCTCCACCAGCTCTACTCGTGAAATGGATCATTCTCCTCGGGGATCCTCTCGCTACCATCCGCACTCCTCCCGGTCCCGCCTGAGGAGAAAGAGACGGCATTTGACCATGATCAAGCCCACGGACAGGATCCGAGGGCATCTGATCCTCCCCTTGCTACTGGCCCTCCTAACCTGCTCCAAGACCGTCGCATTAGCCACAGATCAAATAGCGTAGACCCTCAATGAAGCAAATTACGGTGGACCTTATCCTCGGGCGTAGTGTGGCTGCCATGGTTTGGCTTCCTGGGCGACTCAACCGTAATCCCTTCGAGACCGGCATGTGGCACGGTACGGCCCCGCCGAACGTAAAGGTCGCGCAACGGAACAAGCTTAAGCCCCGAGAAGGTGGTCCACAAGAAAGCATCCGAGGAGCGCTCCTAAGAGTACGGTCCCGCCGTAGTATTCGAGCGAGACAACTAGACCATCTTCGCGAGAAGCCGTGGCCAATCCCATATCCTCTGTAGAATTACTACCGCCGGCAGCTCCAATGCGTACTATATGTCCAGCATTGAGTACCAATGATCACAATGGTGAATCTGAGTTCAAATGGGACTATGACTTCGGGAAGTCATATGGAGTGGTAGAACTGCCACCACCGTGGATAATAGAATCGCCATGGTCATGAACGTAGCAGGGAGTACCGCGTGATCGCTTCCCATGTGTTCAACCGGGTCGTCAATGCCAGACATCGAATGACTCTCCCCATGAAAGTCCCCTCTGGCATCGCAGATCTAATACCTTCTAATCGTCCCACAACAATGGCCATCGACAAGATGGTGAAAGATAGGGCGATGAGCTATCCCCGCTGGGCAAAGCATGGCTCGGCAGAGGTCGAGGGACTCCCCCGGCCTGGATGGTCCAAGCTCGTTGGAGGGCCGGCCCTCCGTACATCGTCTCAGGCACTGGGAAGGGCCCGGTCCCATCCTCGTCCGATACCGAATCCGAGGCTCTCAAGACGAGCCGGGCTAGCCAGCAGCCGGTCAACTACTGTGTGTCCGAGAATAACAGCAACCCTGTATGTCTCGTCCCCATCCCCGGAAGGTTAACTACCTTAGGTTCAGATGGAATCACCGCATGCACGGTTCGCAGCTCAGAGGCCGTAAAAGTAGGTAGAATGTGCCCGGGCAAAGTACTAAAGAGGGCGAATCAAGGCATGTCGAACAGACCGACCAAAGATTCTACGGAGCCTCGGGACGGCGCAAGATGTGGAGCAAGAAGACCGGAAGTGGCCGAGGCTAGCCTGATCACTGTAATGGCCAAGGGGCAAGGTAAATATAGCCTGCGGCACGGCAAAGGCGGGTCCGGCAAAGGCAGGAGAGGCGTGATCGCGTGGCGCGACAGAATGCCAGGCTCGACGCGGACTGAGCTGGCTACCGGAGCTGAGGTGTGGGTACCAAGGGACCTGGGCCTGGGCACCGGATGGCTCACTACAAAGTGTGCTCGAGGAATGTGACTGAAATGAGGCCCTCCCCTTTTTTTATAGTGCCGGAGGTAGCCGAAAGGGTCCAGGCGCCAAAGGCCAAATTTCGCCACGCGAAATTCCTCGCCGCTCCACTTCCATATGTACAATCAACATATAGTTGATTTAGGTAAATTTAACTAAATTAAAAACAAAAATAAAAAATAAATATTTAATATTGAACCTAAGAATAAAAATAAAATAAAATAACTTAAAAAAATTACTAAAAATAGCATACTATAAAAATTGACCAATTTTAAACAAAAACCAAAAATTTTTGAGCTTCGCATTGTCAGTGGACACCAAACCAAATTTCACTTTACCTGAGCTGTTGGAGGGTCAAGGAGAGGAGTTCCTTAACCCTGGCAAAGGGCCTGCATGCAGCCTTTCATGCTTGGTCCATTCTCGCTGCATTTTCTCACCGTGTGATTGGCTGATCATTGACTCTAGTGAATGACTGGAGTATCTAATCCCAACCAATCAAGCTACTTCTTATCCAATTCTTGCAATTATGGACATTCGCTTCTCTTCATTTTGGTCAATCATAAACTTCCTACCCCCACGTCATTTTCCAATTAGCTTCAGGTTGTTACTCATGAAAAGTATTGAGTCTAATGTCATGTTGCCAAACGTGAGCCGCATGACTCCATTTCTAAGAATTGATGATCGCATTGGTAGTAGTGGCCAAAATGGTATTCCCAGATAATTGGTACATAGATCGCCCACTTGCTATTGGCTCAAGATTTGGGCACCACAAAGTCTACCGGGTAGAATTTGTCCAATCTTACCAAGACATCCTCAACTATCCCTTTAGGAATCTTCACCGATCATCAAATAAATAGACAAAGTGATGTCAATGTGCTCGAGCTCCCAAACCTAACTCAAGTATACACTGAGGTGGTATAAAGAGGGTTTACTAGCCCCCAAATTTAAAGTGCAAGCTCTTGTCTGGCAAGTCCCACCAATGTTAATCGATATTGTGGGGATCTCGATCCTTGTATTTGACTCGCCGGCTCGGATTACGGCATTGACTCGTCTGATAAGGAAGGCTTTCACAGTCTAATCCTTTCGACCGTGCACAGTCCTTTCCAAGAACTTTGCATAGGTTGGGACCCGTTTAATCAGTGTCGAAAGAAAGTGGAATGTTTACCTTCACTTGCCTTAGCACTCCCAAATTTCACTTGGTTTTGGGATTTTTCGTTTCCGTTGCTTCGGGGAAACGGAGGGGGCTGCTTTTCACCGGGTCTTCACTTATTATTACCCTTTCAAGCTCGCTTCCTTTCCTTGCATGTTTCTTCAAGAATTATGGGCACTCTGGTCACGCTTCAATTTCTTTCACTCCTTAGAGTGATGATAGCTTTCACTTCCTCCATCCCCGAATCGGGCCGGACGAACCCACCTCATTGACCTTTCGATTGCAGCCGTCTGGGAAGGGAACCTTCCTCTCTCCCGTACTTCCACAGTTGTTGATCTTGTAATCAACACCTGTAGTTATCACCTGATTAAGGTTGCTCTCGAGCCCATCTATTCTTTCGTTCAATGTACTTTCTGGCATCAATTTTGTGTTAATTGTACGTTGATCCCCTTGTTCTCCACAAATGTCAGTACAACCTTGCTCAAATTCAATATAGCTTGTTCAACAGAGAAGTGGATGAAGGTGATGACTGGTCGAGATGAGGAACCAAAAACTATTGTTTGGCACCACGTGGGGCACATAGGCAGGATTAGGCTTCCAAGAGAGATTTAAATATCTAATTTGAATTGTAATGATACTATGGGCATTAGGGTTGTGGGGTTTATCAGCCCACGTATTAGTGATGCTCGACATCAAATCCTTCAATCGAGGGGGCATCTGATAGTGTTCTCCGAATGGACAAGGCGCACAATTTGATGGCGATTTAATCTGTGCAAGATTTTCACAACATCGCACTTCATGGAGCCTTTTTCCTTCCAGCTTCTTCCATCTTCCTAAATTTAGGTTGATATTCTTGCTTTCATTTCCATATCTTCAAAAAGTGTATAAATTGCCTCCTTCGTGGATCATGCCTGTTCTTTCGCTTCTCGATTCGACTCATCCTTAGTTTTTGGAAATTTCAGCCAAGATAATTCAAGAAACTATGGTTTCATTTGGATTTTTACCAAAAATCACCTCCACATGGTTTCTAGTAAATTGCTTCATAAGTGTGGGACATACCATTATAGAAATGGGGATTCACTAGCATCCATGCAACAAAACCATGGCGTGGTTACTGATGGTCTCCATGAACCTCTCCCAACACCGATAGAATTTCATTGTCATAAAGCCGAGTAAGTGTAGATCCGCTCCTTCAAACTGCTAATCTTGGTTGCACCGGGCAATTTCAAAATCTGGGCCAAGATCTACTAAATTTAATCGTCAGCTCCCAGTGACTGAGCTTATGTTTTGGTTTTGTCCTTGAGGGTTAACGGGAATGCCTCAACTTCAATAATCGTACCTAAGTATACCCTCCTTAAAAGTTATGTATACTTCCTCAAAACTCGTGATGGGTGAAATATATGGATTTTTTCATCATGATATTGTCAATTACTAGTTTGTGGAATTATGGCTTGTGAATTCATCTAATGAAGAAAAGAGGTAGTGAGAACTGAATATGTGATTATATAAGGGATGACCCAATCGCGTATAAGATAAAGATAAAAGGATTACAAGGAGATAAAACCTAAATGTAATAAGGTGGTATTATGGAAAATCACATGCATCACCATACAAGGACACTTTGCGTGAGACAAGACACACCCCAAAATTTCCAACTGTGGATTTTATCGGGGCTCATCATATTCAAAAGACTCTTTGAATTGAGTAAAACATTGTAATGCTTATCGAGAACGGGCAACATAAGTCAAGAATGAATGCCCTTGTAGGAATTTATGGTGCAAATTTTTATGTATGGGGAATAGACTTTGTGGACCTTTCCATCATCATTTGGTACAATATATACCCTCCTAGTCAGGATTATGTATCTAAATGGCAGGCAATATCTCTGGTCTCCAGAAATGATGCCACTAAAGCAATGTCGGGTTTATACAAAGAAACATTTCGCAGATTAGCAACTTAGAACAATCATCAAGATAGTAGAAGCCATTTTGCAAAGAAAGTCTGTGCAAAACCTAAGGAGCATATGGAACTCAAAGATATGATTGGCTTCTCATCCTGGGTAATCAATGGGTAAGCTGAAATTAAATAGGAAGATAAAGAAAATTCAGAGAAAGACGTAAATTAAAGGTAGTGATTGGTCTATAAAGCTAGATTATGCATTATGAAGCTTATGGGAAATAAAGCATAAAACTCCCATTGAATGTCCCACGTAATTGTATATGGAAAACCTTGTCATCTCCTTTAGAATTGGGAATACAGTTATGGGCCATCAAGAAATTGAACTATTATTTATATAAGCTGCTATGAAAAGACTACTCCAAATGAATGAACCTGGAAGAATTGAGAAATTAAGCCTGCGACAATGCCGTAATCCACGAATACATGGCAAGATCGTAAACTTCAAGTGAGGAGTTCGCTAGAGAACAAGCTCTTATATAACTCTAGCTCAAGCTCTTCTAGGGAAACCAGAAATCAAGATGGAGTGGTCCAGCGCATAACAAGTGCACCTTCGAGCAAGTAGCTAATAAAGACCGAGTCCGAAATGAATTCAAAGTAAATGGTTAGAGGCCAAAGCATTATTTGAGGAAGCATACAGAAGTAGATCCGCATTTTGAAAGTAGAAAAGAAAATGACCGAAATGACACTCTCTACAGCCAAAGGTTCAGTTAAGGACCTTAAACTGGAAAAATTTTCTCGGGAGGCAAACCCAAGTTGAATTTAAATTTTTATTATTTTTTTATTTGCTTAGATCGTGTTGGTTATTTTTCTCGATTTCGATTATTAAATTTTGATTTGGTTAGAAGTTTTGAAGATCGTAATATGCTGGTAACTTTCAAGTTATTTTTGGACACAGAGAATGAGTTAAATCAGATTTTATTGTAAAGCACTACCTTAAGCCACTCGTGTGGTGAAAATGACCAAGGGAGTATCTTCCTAAACTTATTTTGAATAATAATACATATCTTAAGTCCGGGGAGTTTGCCGCCAATTGCTCAATGCTATGTCGATAAAGTCGAGATATTTGTCTGCGATTGAATCGATGATTTTCATGCCATTAAATATGTCTTCAATGCTTGAAATTGAAAATTTTGACCGTAGTCAGGAGTGATTAATCGAGTCAGCGCGCTTAAGTCGTAGAGCCATGGAACACAACTTGGTCGCGATAAAGAAATCGTCACACATTGTTTTGAGGCACCGAAAAGGGTCATTCTCAATAAGAAATTAATGGTCATGAAGGCCTATAAGAAGATTAGGTCGCGACATTAAAAGTTCGATCGTGACAAAACTCACTGAAATATGGTATCGTGACACT
Organism: Tetrastigma voinierianum; assembly: GCA_016808115.1. Taxonomy (NCBI): domain Eukaryota; kingdom Viridiplantae; phylum Streptophyta; class Magnoliopsida; order Vitales; family Vitaceae; genus Tetrastigma; species Tetrastigma voinierianum. The sequence goes on from JAEQBH010002830.1 coordinate 115,741, forward strand.
GTTTTTCCTGTTGCGACAAGAATTTTTGAAAATGGCAACATAAACAGTGTCGTGACCACCTTCAAATGGTGTCATGACTCACTTTTATGTTTGCAGAAACCAATCTCTATCGCGATAAGAATTTTCTTGTCACAATTCGCATCATAAACTTAAGGAATGAGTCCAATAAAATGTGTCAGACAAAATTTCTAATGTCGACTAAATATTGTTGCAATAAACTCAAAGTGCCACAAGATAAGGTTTCAATAATAGACGGGCTTAAAATATTAATTTCAGGGTCACAAAAATAAATTCCCGCAGCTTAAAATTAAAGTGCTATTAAGGTGGACCTAATCATTTATTGTCAATAATACTTAAGAGAAACAATCAGTTTATCGGTTAATAATCAAGAGTATTTCAAAATTGAAAAGCCTTCCTCCTTCCAAATACCTCAATTCATTCACGCCTTCATCCAATTTCAACTCTCTACCTCTCTTTGTCTTCCCTAAACACAAGAGTTCAGAGACCTTAAACCTTAAATCCATATTTCATTGATGGCAGAACCCAAGTGCTTAGTCTCAAACCTCAACGAGATGATGGAATAATACACAGCTGGTGAAGAGGAGGTTCATTTGGAACCTCAGGCTGAGACAACCCAAGTAAAGAGAAACCGGAGGTGCGTAAAGAGGCAGAGAACCCCGTCGTAGTTAAGAGAATAAAAGAGCTGAAAAAAGTAGAGTTGAGTAAGTGAAATAAGCAGAAGACAACGAAGCTTTCATTTTAGATGAAGCTTACTCCTTCTGGAAAGAGAATCTAAGCGATAAAGGTTTTATTGGAGAAAGGGGGTTCAGTACTTCATCTCACCATTTGCAGAGATCATCGAAAAGAGGGGCTGGAACCTGTTCTATAAGAACAAGCCGCTTGGTTATGTTGCAGTAGTTAGGGAGTTCTACTCCAATATGATAGACATGAAGGAAGATGCTATGAATGTCAGAGGAGTATGGTTCCTCATGGGCTATGAAAGGATTAACGAGGTTCTGCAAATCAGGGTTCCCAAAAATGGGTCTAAATGTAAGAAGCTGATCAAAGAACCTAATCATGAGAAAATAGTGGATTTCCTGACTGGTGGGAAGGGGAAATGGAACTCAACGAAGAAGAATCCTCATGAATCAATCCCTAGGGGTTCCCTAACAGAAGAAGCAAAGGCTTGGTTTTATTTTATAGCTTTTATTATAATTCTTACAAAGCATCTTTTCACAATAAGGGAGAATGAAGCCTTCATCTTATATGCCTTATTGAAGGGTTATAAGTTTGATGTGGGAAAAATAATAGAAACATCTATCAAAACCTTCCACAAGGCTGTAAAAAGGGGATTGATTCCCATCTAGAACGATCACCATCAGATTCTGACAGTAAAAGGTAATGGCGTAAGAGGAAACCTACCTTTAAGATCTCTCATTTGATATTAATATAATATCTGGTGTGGGCCCAAAGAGCGTGAAAGGAAGTGGAGAAGGAGAGTGTAGAAGCTGTAGGAGGAGCCTTAGGGAAGAAGAAGAACAAGTGGGGGTGGAACAATTCCTGGGAGGAGGCCCAATAATAAATAAGATGAGTTTTTGTGAGCGCACTAAGTCCAATACTCAATCCCTCCTAAAGGGCGGGAAACTTTTCTAGCAAAGAGAGTGCACCAAGGGCAACATAAGAAATAGAGAAATCATGGAGATGTTGGTTTCTAGGAAGAGAGAGAGAAGAAGTTGGAACAACAACAGAGAATAAGAGAAAAATTTATGGAGGCAGACTTCAGAAGAAGAGAACAAAGATGGGAATAACTTCTCAAGCAGAGGGAAGAGGAATGGTAGGAAGAAATGGAAAGGAGAGAAAGAGTGCTTATGCAAAGATTGGATTAAAATACGCTCCTATTGAATGAGCAACTAAAAGGGATGAAGATGTGCTGACCTTTTTAGACAAAATAAAAGAAAAGTTGGAATGAAGTATGCTGCAGAAGGAAAAGGGGTTCAAGTATCTCTACAAGGAACAGTTCAAGGAATTTGGGAAGCTTATGCAGAAGAGGGACAGGGAGCTAAAGATGGACAACAACTACAGGCAAAAGCTGTGGAATGAAAGTCTAGTTCAGGTGAATTCAAATTCAGTGAAAATACACTATATGCTCACTAAACTTGAAGGAACCATGAACAACATAGGTCAGAGGCAAGATAAATTGATCACACAAGTGGAATTCACCAATGATCATTGCATCTTCAACAGGGAAGAACCTCCAGAGAAAGAGAAACCAAACATCTCAATACGTAGGTTTCCTCCATCTTTAGCTAGCTTCAACCTTGAACCTCCTAACCTAAAAATCTCAAACTTTACAAAAGAAGGAGATGAACCCCTGTAGCATCTTTCTCTCCAAACCAAAAATTGTAATCATCCCTCTTAATAAAAGTTCAACATAAATTTCTAAAAGATTCTGTGTCAAATTATTTTTGTTTGTTGTTGCTTGCTTATTAGAACATATTTTTGTTTTGAATAAATGAATGAATCTGATGTGAAAAATGAGTTGGCAAGTTTGGATTAAAATGATTAGATTACAATTGTTGGTGTGTTGTGATATTTTGAGCTGAAAGCATGATCAAATGAACTCTCTTACTTGATTAGAACAACACAACAACAAACCTTAGAACCAAACTTGTGTGATTGGCATTATGGTAGGCCTCAAAGAGTTGGAACAAGAAGTTGTATGTGTAAACTAGAATGAAGTTTAAGGTTCAGACACAAAATAACATTAAATCGATCGTAATAAATAAGACTTTGGAAACCGTTGTCTAAAACAATAAGGCTAAGTGAAAGTCCGAAAAACAATGCACATGGTCAAAATGTTTTTAACAAATTGTAAAGGATTAGGGACATCTTTAATGCTCAAATACAAATAACAAATTAGTTGGGTCCTAGAACTTGTTAGATTAGTCAAGGCGAAATCCTAGGCAATATTACTAACAAGAAGTGATGGTAGTCCATCCTTGGAAAATGAGTTTTTCTAAGTCTACTTCCTCATAATATGCATAAGCATATACTCTAGTTTCGTATTTGAGCCAATTGTCTAGTTTCTTCATTGAACAAAGAAATGAAAAGTTTTCCTGTGACCTTCCTTTATTCTAATCCTATAGCAAAGAACCCTTATTTGCCTAGGTTTCAAGACAGGGACTTCAAAATACAAAAAAGGACAAGTTTGAGGGAATGTTATTTTGATTTGAAAGGAAACAGGAATGAAGGATGAAAAAAAAAATAAAAGAACAAATGAAGAAATGGAAAAGAATGCAGAGACGAATTCAAAATTTAAAATTGTCAAAGGGGATTAGGTTTTGTCTTGTGGCCTTCCTCTCTTGAGCAATTAAGTTCTTAGGAGTGTTTCAACACCTAGTACCCTAATGCCAACTGGTATAGGAGCTGCTAGCCCAAAGTTTTTCTAAGAGTGGTAGAAATCCTAAGAAGACAAGACATTTCACTAATTCTAAAAATAGTTGATAAGTAAAAGAAAAGAAAAAAGGAGACTTCTCAAAGGCGCTGCCGAGAATAGGGGCAAGATGATACATCATGACAAGCTCAAATATATTTCTGATATGAAGAGAAAGGAAAAGGATGAAGGATAGAGGCAAAGATACACAATTGAAGAGTGGAATCTGGGTAAATTTTTAGCCTAAATTCTCCACTTATCTACCCAATCACCCAAGCTAAACTCTACAAGCCTAAAAGACCTAATTGATCTTGAAAGTGGAACTTGCCTACATTAGTGGAGATTAATATGAAAAACAAGTATATGGAACCTTGAAGAGCCAAAAGAAATTGCAGTCACTATGTAGAATTCCAGAAGATTGGCTAATCCTGTCAAGGAGTAAAGGAAATAAAACCAACACACACACACAGATCAAGATTAACTGACTAAATTGTTTACATTTCAGAATTCATTAGTTTGTTTGTGACAATAATTGAAAAGTTGTCTTAAGTCTGAATTAAAAACTAAATTTGAAATTAAGCTGCAACTAACTAGTTTCAATTCAAGTTGCAAATTTTTAGTGCAAAACAGAAAAATGTCCTTAAAAATAAATCTAAATTGTTTGAGGACAAACAAATCTTTTTTTCTTTGCTTAGGGACAAGCAAAACTTTAAGTTTTGGGGAATGTGATGAGTCTTAAACTCATATATTTTTAATCCATTTTCCTGGCTTGTTTTCATGATTTTCTAAGAAATGCTTAATGCCACCAGGAGTATTTACAAACTTTGTGCCTTGCATACGTCCAATTAAAATGAGAGATCTCCAACAAGAAAGAAGAGAAAAACAGCAATTGCAGCAGTCCATGTCGCGACTGAAATTTGTGTGTTGCGACAAACTTCCAAGAAATTACATAAGAAAACCTGTCGCAACAACATTTACTCGATTGTCGAAGACATTGATTAGGTCGCGATGTACATGTAAAGTCATGGCTAAAGAATGGGGAAAAACATACGTTAGCCGCTAGAACAAAAAATTACTTGTGGTTGCGGACATAATGATGAACTCAAGGTGTAATATTCGTTCAAGAAACCATTTTCTGTTGCGACACTGACTTCTACAACATGGAAAAATTGCTGAGACAGTAAAAGAAGTCAAGAAGAAGTCGGGCTCTGAACAAGAAAACTAGGGTCTTTACAAAGGGTGCTAATGGATGAACCTGGTCTGCTGCACAAGGAGAGTCAATGTTGTGACATACTTCAAGATTAAAAGGTGATTTGATTGTCACAACAAAGATCTTTCTGCCGCGACACAGAATGTTTCGAATCGTAGAGAAATCGAGGTCGCGACACAACTTCTAAGTCACGACAGAAGTTTCAAACACAAATGAAAAGAAGTCATGTCGTAACATAAAACACTGGGTCGCGATAGCATAAGTCAGCTGAACACAGAAAATTCCTATCGCGATAGGGAAAATGGGTTGCGACACAAAGACAGGCTAAAGGCAGACAAGTTATGTCGCAACTTAAAACTGCTGCAGTCAAAAATATGTCGTGATGCGTAAAGTGTTGTTTCGACATAACATATTACACGCGACATGTAAAACATCCCCAACAAAAAGTCTATGAACGCAACATAAAAATGAAGCCGCGAACAAGGGAAATGCCCAGGCTAAGTGGTGATGTAACTCACGCAAAGACTTTTTGGGTCACAACCAAGATGACAATAATGCAAGACAGTGTTACAATAAGAACCAAAACAAAAATGTTGTCGCGACAAAAAAAGATGGGTCGCAACATCAATTGTGTTAGCGTACGCGATCACCGCCGACATGAAAACTTTGGCATGACACCAGTCTGGTGTGAAGTCGCATTAAACTGTAAGGCGAAGAAGGGTATCTATGTTACGACATAACGATTCATGGTAGGGTGATTCTAATCACAATATTTTGTATCCTTAGTTCTTCCCATCAGTGAGTAAAGCTTATCGCATAGTACTATTCAGTAGGTCGAACACGGTAGATGGTTTTCATCCTACCTAATGATTTGCATCGTTGTTTGGAAATGGTGAGGCTTTGTTTGATTTGTGGATTCGTTAAAAACAGGGGAGGTTGTTTGTTCACTGGTTAACTATAAAAGCTTAAATGAAAGTGTGAAATGGTAATCTTTAAGGCTCAGGGGTCACTAAAATTTCTGACAACAATGGGGTACATGTTGTCCTCGGGTTATTTCGCACAGGCAAATGACATATAGTCAAAGCCAAAACCAGATCTCTATTTAGCTATAAAACCTAACCCTAGAATCACTCCTATTTGAGTCGAACCAAATACTAAGCATTTAAAGTCCCATTCGCCTTTGAAAACCCTAGCATTTAAATTTAACCTCATTCCCACGGTTCGTAAATGACATCTAAAGGATATCAGTGCATCTAGTATTAAGCATGCACTGAACCTGCACTTTATGGCAAGTATTGACCAAAGAAACAACATTAAATGGCATTAAACCCTAGTTTAGAAAGCTGGGAGCCATAAATGTAGTACCTGTAACATTCAAAGTATGAGGACAACCTGCAGCAGCCCCAAAACCAAGCTAGCAACCCTCATCTTCAGTATAGGCTTAGCGACATCCCTTGAGTTGTCATCCTCAAGGGGGGTGTTTGGCAGCCAAGAAAATGAAAGAAAGAGGAGAGAGAAGAGAGCAAATAAAACCCTAAAATGAAAGCTGCGGGAAAACTGTATTAAAAATGAAAAGTTGCTTCGGGTTACAAAGTTTGAGGCGCTTATATAGTCAACCCCAAAGTGTGAAAATACAAAAATGCCTAAAATATGAAATTGCATAAAGATTCGAAATGGTAATACATCTCAAACGTGGTGGTTTAAGAGACCAAAAACCAGAAAACATAGAGGCGACAATTTAGGTTATGCGGAGATTTAATGGCTTAGCGAAAATTTCGCTAACTGCGAGATTTTGCTGGCAAGCGAGATTCTCACGAGCCTCAGCCGAAATCAAGGGATTCCATTTGTATCAACGATTGAATTTGGCTAGCTAAGCGGGAATTTGTGTGAATGCGAGGTGGGATTTTATTGAACCTGCGATGGGATTTAAGCTGGCTAAGCGAGGAATTTCAACCCAACCCTAGCCAGAAAAATCTCAATTTCGCTGGGATTGCGAATTTTCGCTATGATTGCAAAATTTTCGCAATCAGCAAAAATTCTGCTTTGCCTACTGCGATCCCGGCTTGCTCTTGCATCCACTTTCCATCCTCAGCTTCCTTGAAATCCATGTAATATATTCCTTCATTTTTATGGTTAAAAACATCGTGAATCTTCAGTATTCGGCACGTATCTTAACATCCGATTTGAACTAAAATGGTTGAGATGCATAAAGACCCTCTGAAATTACCAAAAACAAACTCGAAATGGCATCAGTGGTACTAAGTGGATCTGCACACGTCAATTGGCTTAATTGATATGATTAGTGCACAAATAGCACCCAAAACCTATCTTGAATAGGGTTCAAAATAGCACTTTTTGGGCACTAATCTTTAACCATTGATTGCTAGTCCCTTAGCAATCTTTAAAACAAAAAGACTATGTATGCGAGTGCTTTCTCAAAAGTATATGTGGTTCAAAAGTGTATATGCAGGTAAAGCTACCTTTAGCATGAATAATTTACCACGCATGAAAACGACGAGAAGACATAAACCATACAAGAACAAGTTTAGGGACGTGCGATTTCAAGGAAATCAACTTTGCAATTTCCACGAAAATCTAAATTGTTCCTAAAGGGAACCGAGTTTGAGCAATAAATTGCAAAGCTATTCCACTCCCACCCAACACTATATCTTTGCCATGGTCTTAGCGTGACCAACCTAAATAGGGCTAGCGGCTCTTATTTCTTCCTTGATTGCTATGTAAGGGTGCAATGCTAAAAACTACGACTTCACCAAAGTCTCAGTGTAGCGAGGTCCACGATGACTCCCCAGCAGTGGGTTTGGGCATCGAGCGAGGATCACTTGACCCTGAGCTCTGCCCGGGCTTCACCTGGGACTAGAATGACTTTGAGAATTAAGCACCTACAACACGCTAACTCTACCTATCCACGAATTATAACGAACACTAAGTCGATGACTCAGGAGCCAATGAAAGTTTAGGGCACCGGACTTTAAGGGCTTTCGCCATATACCCCTCTAGTAGTGTTAGTTTCAAACGAGATGTCACGGCTTTATTTTTCTTTTTTCTTTCTTTCTTTTCTTTTGCTTTTCTTTTCCTTTTTAGGAACTCATTGGTCTTCATACTTGGGTAACACAAACCTCTTATGGAGTCGTCAACAAATTTAAGGCCGCTTTGCAAAGTGAAAGGAGTACATAATTTCCACTGACCCCTAATGGCTGTCTGGTGTGCAGTGTGTGAATTAGCTCAAGGGGGAATGTTTAAGGTTGAATACGCCAAAATCTCAATTGACCAAAAACTAAATCATGCATGGAATTGTTCTAACATTAAGGTAATAAACAAGGTTTCAATTCTTCAATTAAAAGCAATTCAATTGTTCAATTAAAGGCAATTCAATTGTCGATTAAACAAAAGTAGATACATGAAACAAAGACACAAGTACTTGCACAAGTATAATAAACTGTAAATAGTGCTGTAAAGCTTTTGATATTACCAAAATGGCTAATACAAGAAATATAGCTAAACATACAAAAATATCACTGCCTACTATTGGCTAATACATGAATCCTAAACAAAATCAGTAGGCAGTTGATAATGCTGAAAACTATACAAAAGCATGATAGAAGACACTCCTAATTCTAACTTTCCCTCCCAGTAAGAGCATAGACATGTAATAGGGATAGAAAAGTTAGAGACAGGAGTGTGACCACCTCAATCTCGTAGTGGTGGAGGATCCGAAGGCTGGCTGGCTCTTATTGGCGACATGTCTAAATGGCCCTCTTTGCTGGCTCATCTCTATAATTCGAGGAACATGTGGGAGGCGGGGGTGACTGTGATCTATTTGGTGTAACACCCCAAAATATACTAGTCGTTTCGACATGTTTAGAATTATTTTGTAGAAGTCTTCAATTTGAATGTTTCGTGAGTTAAATGCGAAACATGGAAGCAGAGACCAGGAAAGTTACAAAACTTAAGGACCTGATTGTAATTTGTCAAGGGCGAAGAAATAATAGAATTGTTGTATAATTCCTAGAACATTAGAGCCAAAATACAATAAAGGGAAATTGAAGCCAAATAGTCAAGAGTTGAAGGACTAAGTTGCAAAAGTAAACTTAGCTTAAAGAAATGGTTTTGGAGGGCCAAACATGGCCTTAATAAATCCATGATTTAAAGGCAAAAATTGGTCTCATTTGGGGAAGGAGGCAAGCAGAGAATAGGAAAGAGAGAAGAAGAGAAGAGGAAGAGGGGAAGAGGAAGAAGAAAGAGGAAGAAGGAGGAATCAAGCCAAGGTATGGAACTACTAACTTTAGTATGGACTTGGATTTTGGTATGGATCCTTGGTTTTGTTTGGTTAATGGTTTGCTTACGAGCCTAAGGTTTGACAAAGTTCATCTGACATTGAGTTTCTGACTGAGTAGTGATTTCTTTTCTGGGGTTTGATAGAGTTTCATCCTAACCCAATGGATTAATAGGAGTAAAATTAGGTGAGCCCCAAATGTAAAAAGAAAACATGAATCCTCCTTTGAGGTTGGATTCATTGAGTTAATTGCAAGGGAGTAAAAGAGTTGGGTTAAAAAATGAAACCCTAACAAATCCTTGTGTTGGTTTGTATAGGGTTATAACCCATATTAGAGTTATTGGAGAGTAATTCATATGGTAGATTTTTTGAAGTAAAGATAAGTATCGGAAGAGGAATTTATGTGAAAAAGAGGTTACAAAATGATTATGAAATGGTTTTGAGGTGTATATGAAGTATGGAATTGAATTGGGTATCAAAAATATGGAAAAAGGGGAGAAAGAGACATACTGGGCGTTTCCGGGTGATGTGTACCGGTACACTTTGAAGGTGTACCGGTACACTTTATCATCTGAGTCGTTTTTAGCCAGGTATGTGCAGGCACACTTGCTGAGATTGTCTTAGAAGGCACCTGCCCTGTTCGCACCGAGTTTGACTGAGTTTTAAATGTTTGGCTATGCTGCTAATTTCTTATCCGATTTAGTGATTCAAATTTCAATGAATGAACTTCAAGGAGAATAAACTTAAAGAATGGTGTTGCCCAGAATTCATGTCTAAGTGGCCTAAAAAATTCACTTGAGAAATTGGGGCCATGTGCGAGCGAATTACGGTTTCAGACTTTGAACATAGAGTAGTCGGGTTGTTTTGGACATGCAGGGTTGATTACTCCAATTAGATGATTAGTTAGATAAAGACCCTTACTTTTATATATTTAAAGAGTACAATGACCTAGAGTCAAACATGAAGTTGAATCGGAAAAATTAGTAATACGAACTGTTCTAGTGTAATCAAGTTCATGAGCTAGTTGCATATAGAAAATATAACTGGTTGGATGATCCGATTGGATTGATTCCGCCCTAAGTAAAGTAGATTCATAGAGGAATAAAATATATGAATGAGGTGTGATTCCACATACATCATACTTCACAAGAATATAGTACATATGTAATAGGCATGAAACAGGGAAAATGAAATGAAAAATCTTAAAAGATGTGTTTCTTGAAACATGAAAATAGTTATAGGAAGAATGAAAGTAAGCAATTTGAAACATGATTGTGAACATGAGGGCAATATGTCATGAACATGTCCATGGATTAAGTGATATATGATTATTATCACCTTAACCGAGAAAATGATAACAAATGATAGGATCGTAAATGCAATTTATTAATGAGTATACATGAATGAATATCTGCAGATATGAGTGTATGAATGGTATACATGGTCATATGTGAATGAGTGTATGAATGAGTATACGTGAATAAAGTATCTATAAATAGATTTATGAATGAGTATACATGAATGAATATGAATGAGTATATGAATGAGTATACGTGAATAGAGTATCGTAAATGAATTTATGGAATAGTATACATGAATGAATATCTTGAATAAATTATATGGAATGAGTATCATTGAATAGTATCACGTAAATGAATTTATGAATAAAAGTATATAGATGACTATCGTGAATAAGTATAGGAATGAACATCAAGTGAATGAGCATATGAATGAGTATATATAAATGATCACATAGATGAGTATGTGATTGGAAATATATCTTTGAAAAGATAATACAAAAGTGATATGAATTTAAAAATGTGATATTTGAAAAGCTGAATGAATGTGAATGATAATAGGGATGGGATTCATCAAAGCGGGAATCCGTCATAAATGTGAATCACAGTGAATATGAAATCGAAATGTGATATTCGAAGGCGGAATGAGCGTGAATAATAATAAAGAAGTGAGATTCATTAAGCGAATTAAATCGTAAATGTGAGTGAATGATATGAAAATAAACACTTTGACGGGATGCACCAACGACATCCGTCACGAAGAGCACCCTAAATTATCAATATCCCACTTGGCCGGGGATTACGCAATGACATCGAATCCGCGATGGCGTATGGCATTGAAGAAATGTCACTTGGCGGGATTCGCAAGCACGGATCCGTCATGATGGCGGCCATGACATTTAATTGATACCCGCGTGTCGGAATGCACCCAGCGACATCGGCATGATGGAGGCAAAGTCGGTGATACCCGTCGTCCGGGTGCACCTGTGACATCCGAGCATGATGGGAGGCCGAATATTGATACCAAGTGTCGGGATGCAGCGGCATCGTCGCTGCGATGGGGCAGAATAATTGATACCACGTGTCGGGGTGCTGAAATGACATCCGTGTGATGGGGGCGAATAGTGATACACGCGTGCCGGGGTGCTGCCGGCATCGCGCCGATGGGAGACCGAATAAGTGATACCGCGTTGGGATGCACCAAACGACATCGCGTCATGATGGGAGAAGCCGAACCATTTGACCTTGCGTCGTCCGGGATGCAAAAGCGGCGTCCGTCATGATCAGGAGAACCAGATAATTGTTCCACGTGTGGGTGCACCCCAGCGACATCCGGCATGATGGGAACCGAAGAGTGATACCACAGCCGGGGATACCAACGACATCGAATCATGATGGGGCAGAATGTTGATACCGCGTGTCGGGATGCCGGCATGCGATGTGATGAGAGAGCCCAGAATAGAGTGATACCATTATTAGGGTGCGCAAGCGTTATTCGGCATGATGGGAGACCGAATAAGTGATACCACGTGTCGGGATGCACCAAACGACATCCGTCATGATGGGAGAACCGAATAATTGATGCCACGTGTCGGGATGCACCAAAGCGACACTGTCATGATGGGAGAGCCAGATCGTGATACACGTGTCGGATGCACCAAGCGACATCGTCATGATGGGAGAGGCAGAATAATTGATACCACGTGTCGGGATGCACCAAAGCGGCACCGTCATGATGGAATCGAATAAGTGATGATACCACGTGTCGGGATGCATAAGCATTTATCCGTCATGATGGGAGGCCAGAATTGTAAAATGAGACACATTGCAGGAATGATAAAAGGGGCGGGGATTCATTAAAGCGAGATTAGGTCAAAAAATGTGAATTGAATAGTCAAGTGATATAACCAACATTGGCCAGTGTAAATGGGATTTTTATGTGAATGCTTAAATCTCGCTAAATTGGTGTAGATTGAATTATTGCATTGAAAATGCATGTTGTGATATGATAAATGATGTAGTAAAATGGAAGCATGCGAAAATGAATAGCATGAGTTTATGTGGATAAAAAGGCATTATTTTGTAAATGCATGTTATTAAGTGTGAATGTTATGGGTCTTTTGAATTTGTAAGTGGTTATGGGATTGCCCGAAAAGAAGTGTTTTCGGGTAATTAAAGAAGTTAAAATGAATAACTATAAACAAAATGTTTTGGAAGATAGTAGAAAATGGATAGCCAGGGCTCCGGCTTGGATCCAGCCAATCAAGGGTCAAGTCGGGGGATTCGGGTTGCGACACTTTGAAAAATAAAACTTTAATAAAAGCGAAACAAAATGTTTGATTGAAAATGTCGAATGCAGGGCTCCGGCTTGGATCAGCGTAGAGATTAGTCGAGGATTCGGGTCACGACACTTTGAAAATGAAAATTTAATATAACGAAACAAAATGTTTTACACGGGCATCGGATCGTGAAGCGTAATTGCTAAAGGGAGTTGATTAATGGCCGGCTAGTGATAGTGATAAAGAGTAATATGTATTAGTATTAATTACGATTTGACTGTATGAAATTGATATGACTTTGATATGTTCCGATTTACCCTTTGTAGATGCTACCAAGTTGTTTTAGATATATGATCTGACATGCCATACATGTAGAAGATATGAATTGAAACTTCTTAACAGGAGCTATGGCTTATGGATGTGATACGACCGTGAAAATGATATGGAATCTTAAAAGGATAAAATCTACATGTATAATATGATATGAGTTAGAAGTCACATAACAATGAAGCCGTCCGATTGCATAAGGAAAAGTAAAAGTAAAGATAGTGACGGCGATTATTGTTATTAGTGCGTTCACTTGTCTATATATTCCCTTCTGCATAAAAACGCTTACGGGTGTTCAATCGTGAGTGCCCGAAGAGGAGATAAAGAGGGACCCGGGACATTCCACACGGTATGCGGACGTCACCGAGAGGCCAGTGCTCACCACCAGCCTTGTTCAGCGATCTACGATGTTGTATTAGATATGTGTATGTATGTATGTTGTATAAGAGGAGCTGGGACTTAGTATATGTGTATAAATTTTAATGGATACCACTCCGGTGGTAGTTCATTTGTAAATATAAATGATTGTTGGTTATTACAAAAATTGTTTGTATACCACAGATATAAGTTCAGCTCTGAAAAAAAAAAAAAAAAAAAAAAAAAAAATAAGGAGTCCCAGTATATGGTTTCGCACCCAGCCGGTTGGTCCTTGATCAAATTAGGGCCAAGGGATCGGGGCGTGACAATTTGGAGCATGGTATGACAACGCCACAAAGTAGACTCGGCTCTAGTCGATCTACGGTCCATCAATGCAGTATTGAGGCTAACGAGCAGGGGCAGCATCCCATAACCTTGCTATCTCCACTGATGCGACGCGAGCGTGCCCGGAGAGTCTTTGTCTTTGTGTATATGATGGCGGGAGTGTCGGCCGAGGATGTATGGGTGAAGCGGTGGAGGATGAGATGGAGGAGATATATCGGCCTTTGGATCCTCTCCATCTGGAGGCCTCGGAGGCATGATCATCTCTCCTCTGAAGTCCTCGGCTCCTCGTGCGGCCACCTCCTCCTGGTCTGATCTTCAGATGAAAAATCGGCATCACCATGGGGCCGGTGCAGGGCATACGATCCTCGCTCGTCAGGCTCCTCTGGAAAGTGATGCTCAGGGACCTGGCTCAAAGAAGTCGTGGTATCGACAGGGTATACTCTGCTCGACGAGGCCCTTGCGGTGGACCTTATCTTTAAAATGTAACAGGCGGTCATCCTGAAACTCGGAGGACTGAACCGGGATCCCTCAGGATCCGGTCTGAGAGCCTCGAGAATAGGCTCCTACGGCTTGGACGTAGTCTTTGTAGCGAGGAAGAGGCTAGTCAGGACGGATGATCAATAAGAAGCATGGGTGGGGCTGCTTTGAAAATCTTAGTACTGCTGATGTGTCTCGGCGAGACAATGGATATCTCTCTTTGGGGTCGGTGAGGTAGTCTAGGTAACCTCCGAGTGGCACGCCTTTGTGCAGACTTGATGCTGCTGAAATGTCTGGCGGCTGGTACTCGGGTGGATCAACAATCTGCGAATTGGGCTCCGGCAGTTTCGGGCTCCAGGGAGGTCATAGAATGGTGGCTGAAGCACCACCCGGGGATGGTAGAGCTGTCGTGGCGTCGTAAGCGAAGAGTAATGCTCAACCCGATCGCATGGAATCCACTGAACACGGGATCGGTCGATCTTTGGGGCGATCGTATCCCCGACTCTCCATGGGAAATCTCGGCACGTGGGCCGGCGTTCAGATGGGGTCCACGTAAAGAGGTCGTGCAATCCTCGAGCGAGCGATAATTGGGGTGATGGGGAGGCCTCATTTCTTTCTTTGGGGGCGGTGATGGCTCGGGCCTAGATGCTAAAGACTCCCCCGGGCCTGATGTAGGGACGCTTGGGAGGAGCGGGCCCTCACTGGATCTCCTCGCAGGCCTTGGTGAAGGGGCCGGGGTCCCATCCGGTCTGATATCCTCTGAACCCCCAGGGGCTTTCCTCCCGGGGCGCTCTAGGGCCCGGAGGCGGGCCCGGGGCTGCTCGCTGCTGCCGTCTTGGAACGACTCGGGGCCTCGGGGCGGGACCCTCGGGTGCGGACCATGTTTATGGTCGAAAGGACAAGGCGGGGCTCGGCCCGGCCAGGTGGACCGGAGGCATTGACGGCCCGTAGGGCGCACTTGGAAGCAGTCCTTTGCACTATCTGAGTGGCGCGGCACCGGTCGGGGCTCCGCAGGCGCGTGTTTGTGGCGATGCGGCGCGGCTGAGAAGTGAGGCAGCAGCGGGTCCGGCAAGGGCGGCAGTGGCTCGTGCCGGCGGCTGCAGTGACGGTGGCTCAGGGCGCGAACAGGGGCTGCGGTGCAGGGCTCTGGTGGCGGCGGCAGCGCAGGGAGCTGGGAATGGACGGGCGCTGAGCTCTGAGGGAGGGGGAGAGGCTGTTGGAACTATGACAAAAAAATGAGCCCCCCCCCCTACCCTCTTTAAATAAGCCCTAGAAGGGTAGTGAAAGTCGTGGGCACATTTAAACTATAATATGAAATATGATTCGAGCCTACCCGAGAAACCAAGGAATTTGATTTGTGATTTGAACCAAAAGAATCAATATTAATTAATATGTTTAACAAAATCTAAAAAAAAAAAATTGAACTTGAAGCTGCTTAAAAGGAAAGCTGCTAAATCGGGAAACTACTAAAAATAGCCTGAAATGAAAATTGACCAATTTAAAGAAAAAACCAAAAATTCTTGGGCTGCAATTCGGTTTCATTTGACACCAAATCAGCCCAAAGCCACTAAAATATTCATGGGGTGAGGAGGAGCTCATAGAAACAAGTGAGTGGCTTTGTGCTGCGCGTGATGTTTTAGTCCATGCTTGATTTCCTTGTCACAGGGTGATTTTGGGCTGGTCAATTGTTCTGCAGTGGTGACTAAAGCATTCAATCTTGCACCAGTTGTTTCATTTCCCTTAAATATGTTTTGCAATTTATGGGCAGTTGGCTTCTCTGCATGCTGACCAATTGAGCAGACTTCATCACTTCCTTCCTTATCACCCTCCACTGGTTTGTGCTTGTGATTCAAATGAAATATGTTGAGCTCCAATGTCATGTTGCCAAATGTGAGTTGCATGACTCCATTTCGGCAATTGATAATTGCATTGGCGTGTAAAAATGAATATTTCAGGATAATTATGGCACACCCAGTTGGGCCCACTTGCGATAGGCTCGGTGTCAAAGCACTCTGAAAGTCTCTTTGGGTAGTAGAATTTGTCTGCAACTACCAACACATCCTCAGCATTCCCTTAGGAATCTTCACTAATCTATCAGCCAACAACAAAGTGATGTTGTGAGTTTAGCTCTCTAAACCCTAAATGCTTATACAGTATGGCGACGGGTTTACACTGGCCCCTAAATCGAGCAATGCCTTATCTATGCAAGTCCCTCCAATGTTGACTGAAATTGTGGGGGATCCTGGATCCTTGTATTTGAATGGGGTCTTGCTTTGTATTATGTCACTAACTTGCTCGGTTAGGAAGGCTTTCTTCTGATACTTGATCCCTTTTGATTTATCTGAGATCCTTCAAAAACTTTGCATAGGCGAGGACGACATTGATGTCAAAGGGGTATGTTGTCCTTCACACTTGCTTAGGACTTCTAGGATGCACTGCTAGGATGCCTTCTTCTTGCTTCAGTGCACAGGGAAATGGAGGTGGCATGCGATTGCTTCATTAGTCTTCAGCAGTCACCATCTCGGGTTCGACTTCTTTTCCCTTGCATTTTCTTGACCATGGGCTAAGTTGTTCTATTTCTCTTCCGCTCTGGAGTGATTGGATTCTACTTTATCCATCCACTGAATTCTTTGGATGAACCTATCTCATGGACCCTTTTTGGATTTAGCAATGTTTGGGAGGAACCTTCCTTTCTCTGTACCTCGAATATTGTTGATCTTTGTGATCGAATCTTGCGAGGTTATTGCATTTTTTGATTAAGATTGCTCCTCGAGCCAATATTCTTTTGTTCAATGTACTTTCTACAGTGTCAATCCTTTGTGCCAATTGTGCATTGATCCCTTTTTGCTCATCCACAAAATTTCCCACCACCTTGCTCAAATTCAAGATGGCTTGTTCAACAGGAGAAGTGGATGATGGTGGATGTGGTTGAGATGAGGAACCAAACTCTTGTTTGGCACCAGGGGGCACATAGGCAGGAGGATTGGGTTTCCAGGAGAGATTAGGGTGATTTTTCCAATTGGAATTGTAGGTATTACCATATAGGGCATTGGGTTGTGGCTTATGTTGACCTCTGACATTTGCATATTCTGACATCAAATCCTTCAACGAAGGGGCACTCAGATAATCATTCTCTGAGAATTTAGCGTGGGTTGTGGCCCGATGAATGGGTTGGCACAGTAAGTGTTTCATTTTCACTACTGCACTTCATGGAGCCTCTTTCCTTCTAACTCCTCTACCTTCCTAGCTAGGGTCGAAATTTTTGCTTTCATTCCATGTCCTCCGAAAGTGTAAAAATCCCTCCCCTTTGGTGGGGCGAGGGCCTCATTTTCTCCACCTCTCTCGGGTTTGGCTCATCAATACGGAAGTTCGACCCTTTTTCGAAATCCATAGCTTAAATGCAGTTTTTATAAAAATCCACCTCACACATGGTTTGTAGTAATTGTTTTCATGGCGGGGGACATACCATTATAGAAATGATTCACTAGCATCCAGGTGTCAGGAAACCCATGATGTGAGATGACAACGATGGTCTCCGTGAATCTCTCCGTCATCAATTAGAATTTCTCATTGTCATGGCCAGGAGTAAGTGTAGATCTCTTGTCTCTTCAATTTGTTGGTCTTTGTGGCGTAAAAAGATTTCTTCAAAAATTCAGCGAAGATCGGCTCAATTTCCTGTCGTTCGGCCTCGGTAGATTGAGCCATGTTGGCTTTTGTCCTTGATGTCAGTGGAAATGCTTTCGAAGCTTGAAAATGAATCCATATCAGTTATACCCTCCTTAAAGTTTGTACGCATACCTCCTCAAAAATCCATTGCCGCGTGAATATAGTTCTCATTCTCCATACCATGAAATGTGGGAAGCCGGGGGCCTTAGGTAGAGATCTCTTGCTACATCCTCGTGGGAGGCTTTATGATGCGGAGGGCGTGGCTTCCCAGGAGGTGTATGTGTGTTTCCTCGTCGATCGTATGCCATTTGATTCATGGGAGGCGTTTGTTGACTTTCTTTATTCCTCGGTGGGGATCCATTCGGTCAATGTGCTGCGATTTCACGGCCTTGTTCAATTGGTGCACTCACTTTCTTTGCAAATCTACGATATCCCTACATCCCGATCTTGCATAAACACTTGTTACAAAATGAGACCTGACAAAGAACCTGAAACAAACTTGCGAAAAGGTTAGTGTTAGTTAAAACAAAAGCGGCGCAGAAACAAAAAGCAGTGCGATGACGCAAGTGAAAGAAGAGAAAACTTGCGGTTCACACTAAATTAAGACTAAAGGAGTCACCAACACTTGTAATGTGGATTACAGAGTATACATCAACTCATCATACATAGTTTGGCTTCCCCATCCGGCAATGGCGCGTTGATTCGTGCGGTAGAGTGATTCGGAATCAACAATATTTGTATCCTTGGTTCCTCCCTCTTTGTCATAGTCAGCTCACTGCGGCATAGCGGTCTAGGGTCGAACACGGGGATGGTTTTTCATCCCACGAATGATTTGCATCAGTGTTTGGAAAATGGTGAGGCTTTTGTTTGGATTTGTGGTTGGTTAAGCCGGGGAGGTTGTTTGTTCAGCTGGTTAACTATAAAGCAAATGAAAGTGTGAATGGTAACCTTTGGGGTTTGGGTCACTAGCTTGACAACATAGAGTGTGCAGTGTCCTCGGGTTACATTTCCACCGCATTAGGGCAAATGACATATGTCAAAAGTAAGCAGGATCTCTATTTAGCTATAAAACCTAACCTAGAACCATACTGTTGAGTGAACCAAATACTAAGCATTTAAAGTCCCATTCAGTTTGAAACCCTAGCATTTAACCTCATTCCCAAGGTTCGTAAATGACATCTAAAGGATATCAGTGCATCTAGTATTAAGCATCACCTTTGAACCACTAACATGGCAAGTATTATTGAAAGAAACAACATTAAATGGCATTAAACCTAGTTTGGAAAGGTAGGGCCATAAAATGCGATGCACAGCAGCATTCAGCGTATGAGGACAGCACAATGACCAAAAACCAAGCTAGCAACCCTCCTCTTCAAGGCTATGAGAGCAGCCAAGCATCCAACGAGTTGTCATCCTGAGGGGATGTTCAGCGACGAAAAATGAAAGAAAGAGGAGAAGAGAGAAAATAAAAACCTTAAATGAAAACTGGGAAGCATCGCAAAAATGAAAAATTGCTTCGGGTTACAAAGTTTGAGGCGCTTATATAGTCAACCCCAAAGTGTGAAAATACAAAAATGCCTAAAATATGAAATTGCATAAGGGTCAAAATGGTAATACATCAAAATGTGGTCGTTTAGAACCAAAAATACCAAAAACACAGGCGGCATTTTAACTATCACGGAAATTTAGCTAGCATGGCGAAAATTTAAGCTAGCCTAAGCGAGGCCCAGCTATATAGAGAAATTCTGAGAGATGTGAAATCAAGAAATTTCGCTATCAACGATAATTTCGCTAGTTAACGAAATTTATTAATGAGACCGCGAAGTGGGAATTTTAGCTAGGCCTGATGAAATTTATTTATTGCTTGTAAATTATTTAAGCTGCGAAAATTCTCAATTTCGCGAGGATTGCGAAATTTTCGCTATGATTAAGTTACTACGCAATCCTGGCAAGTCTGCTTTGCCCCTACTGCGTCGGCCTACTCTTGCATCCCATTTGCATCCTCCTTCCTTCAAAATCCACTTCATATATTCCTTCATTTTTTATGGTTAAAAACATCGTGAATCTTAGTCTATTGACCACGTATCTTAACATCCAGGTTGAACTAATGGTGAGGCACATGAGACTGCTGAAGTACAAAAACAAACTCGATAGCATCAGTGGTACTAAGTGGACCCTACGCACATTCAGTGGTAATTGATATGATTAGTCTTAAAAAGCATGAAACCTATCTTGAATAGGGTTCAAAATAGCACTTTTTGGGCACTAATCACATACATGTTTGAGGAATGAACAGAATATTGTCTCGACAAAGGAAACTCTATCACTACAAAGTTATCATACTGAAGTAAAGAAGAATGTCGCAATAAAAAATGATGTTGTCGCAAGTCAAGCAAGAATAAGCACAAGATCTTCTAGGTCGTGACAGACGACTGCTTGCTGTAACATAAACCTACAACAAAATTCAATAGTCTATCGCGACCTGACTTCCGGTCGCGTTGAGGAAAACAATTTAGACTAAAATTTAGGGATTCATAAAGAAGCATTGAAGTTAGGGGCTGACTTTTCAGGGCTCTATAAATAGAAACAACTTCACGAGGGCGGCGGCCCGGTGTAGCAATAGTCAGTGCCCCAAGGGAGCTGAGGACTCTTTTGTATTATATTTTCTTTTATTTTTATTTTTCTTATTTTTCATTTCTTCGTAGATTAGCGTAGCGTGATATTTTAATTTGTCACTGGATCTGAACCAGTGATTTGTTTAGAAGTTTGAAGTTGAAATTTAATGTTGAAAGTCATTTACGATTACTGTTTGAATACAATGAACTCCAGACAAACGTTGGAAATAGTTTCTTCAGTTGATTACACTTATAGTGAAATTTCCTTATCAGTATTTCAATGTATGTTGTAATCAAGTTTTGAGCCTAACTTCAGGAAAGATCTTATGTTAATTATAATGACACTACCTTGAAATGAGAAGAAAATTTCCTGAGTTGAATTTTGAGTTTATTTGAATGGTGTTGTTCTTGATATTAATTGTTCCCAATTTTAGTAGCTTATACCCATGAAAGGAATATTGTTTCGCTCTGATTTCCAAGAGGCCCTTTGAGTGACACATAGATGGAGATTCCTGAGAGCTTAGACAAGTTACTTGGGGGTATGTTAGACTAATATTAATGAACTAATGAGCTCTGAAAAGTTACTTAGATAAATCCTCAATTAGCTCATGGTTTGATAATAGGTTGAGTGATATATCAATTTCATCAATTAGAGATCTCGTTGGTTGAAGGAAGAAGTCCTTGATTATATTATGAGATCTAATCAGGAAAGAAAAGCTCTTGGATCTTAAGGATGGAGATATCATTCTTGTTGTAGAGAATATTCGATTTGCCTGTCTTGGGAAGCGAAAGAATGCAACGATCATAAGAAATGGAGTGCTATGAAATGTGGAAAGAAAAAATACCCCAGATCTTCTGAGGAGAAATTCTATTTACAAGTAATTGATTAGAATCATGTTTCAGGAATGAACATGGACCTCTACTCAGAGAAAAGTATGGTTAGAGGAGGAATCCAAACTATACTACCTTACCTCCTGACAAATTCAAATTCCACTAAGGGAAAAATAGAATGAAAAATAGGGTTCAACAGGGAATTGGTAATTTCAACAGTGAGAATCCACAGTGTTTACTTCCGGCAATGATGCGGTTTAGTCCTAGTGTACATTTAAGTTGCTTTTTCTTTTATATTAAATGTAGGATTCGAGTTTATAAAATTCTTATTGCAAGTACTAGAATTTTCATCTAAACTAATTCAAATAGGTGTAGAACTTGAGTAAGTTGGGGTAGTTGAAGTTTAAATTCCTTTCAATCTCTATCAGAGCGATATTCGGACTTTATAGGTCCTTTATTACTTGTCACGACCTATGCACTTGTAGTTTTAAGACGAAGTAACTTTTCAATTGAGTTTTAGTGATAAAATTAATGCCTTAGAGCATTGATGTATCTTTTGAGTGCGTATCCAAGTTTTTGGTGCCTTTACCTGGGATTAATTTTTAGTCTTCTAGTAATGGTACTAATAATTTGAATATGCACAACAAATTGGATAACAAGTTTTTGGTATTGTTGCCTGGGATTCTAGTAACTCCTTTGGTGATGGTGTCATAAATTTGCATAAACATCATTTGGTGGCCAACAAGATCCTAAGGAGAGAATTCAAGGCAGGAGAACAAGTTTTCTTATACAACTCCAAGCTCAAGCTATTTCCAGGGAAATTGAAATCAAGATGGAGTGGTCCCTACATAATGATAACTAGTACACCCTTTAGAGCAGTAACACTGAAAGATGCATTTGGAAGTGAATTCAAAGTAATTGGTCAGAGACTAAAGCATTACATTGGCAGAAACATAAATGAAGTAGATCCATATTTTAAAAAGGGAAAAGAGTTTTTTGAAAAGAAGATAATTTACAGCAAATGTCTGGCTAAGGACATTAAACTGAGCATCTTCTTGGGAGGCAACCCAATCAGAAATTAATTTGGATTGTTTGATTACTGATGATTACTTTTATAAATTTATGGTTTTGGTTGTAAATTTTTAGAAGTATATTTATGTTATTTGATAATTTGCTGAATTCTTTTTTTTAGGAACAGGGAAAAGGAATTGGAATTTGAGGTCATTAGAAAGCAGAATATCTCAAATTGAATTATGTAGTGAATAACTACAAGGGGGAGTATTTCTAAATCCATTAACTTGTTTTGAGAAGATGTTTTATGTGCATTATTATGTTATTGTCGATATGTTGAGTTTGGGGAGTTTGATGCGATTCCTTGAATGCCTTGTTGAATATTTGATGAATGATGTTAGTGTTAGAAGGGTTGTTTCCCATACTTGAATTGAGGTTCTTTGATGTTTAATATGTGTTTTCACAAGTATGATCTAAGGGGATGGACTTATTGAATGATGATTGAGTGGGTTTAAGGGTTAAAAGTATTAAAATGTGAAATTTTTTGAGGCATAACAGAATTATGTCGTGACTAAATAAGTCATGTCGCGACACTAATTAAACTTTGTAGCGACTTTGGTTATTGTCGTGACATGCTTTCTTTTTTCGCAACAAGGCCAATGCTAAAATGGAGTTGGCAAGAGATTGTGTCACAAAATATTTTCTCTATGTCATGACAAACAGCAACGGGAACCTTAGAATTTATGTCAGGAGAAAAAATTGCCCAAATTAAATGAAAATTTTATGTCACAATAATGATTTTCTATGTCGTGACATAAATTTAAAAAGGGTATAACTGTAGATCAAAAATTTGTCGCGACAATTAAAGAAGCAACATAATTCTTAGCTTATAAATAGAAAAGTTCGAAGACTGAAGAGTCATCGACCTCATCATAATCAAACCTTTTATCCTCCCTCACCAATTCTCTTACTCGTTTGAAACCCTAGATCTCTAAAAAAATCTCTCACGATGTCTAAGCCCACAACCTTGATTCCATACCTAAACGAAATCATTGAGGAGTATGTGGAGTTGGAAGATCAGACAGTTCAAACCACTCAGACAGTGGCTGAGCAAGCTGAGGAGAGGGTTGATGTAAACGAGGAACTTGAGTAGGCTTAGTGCTGGAAAATTACAGGAAGAGTAAAGAAGAAATGAAGCGAAAACAACGAACAAAAGTGATGGTAGGTCTCCTAACATGGCATATATTGCTTTAAGAGACAAGCTACAGCATAGAGACTTTATCGGGGAGAGAGGTTTTAACAAGTGGATTTCCCCATTCCCAGAGCTAATAGAAAGTAAAGGATGGCATCTTTTCTGCGAGCACAAGGCTCCTGGGTTCGTAGATGTGGTTAAAGAGTTCTACGCTAACATGATGGGAACTAAGGACAAGATGGTTTATGTTAGAGGGATATGGGTATCCTTCAGCAGAGAGTAGATAAATCAAACATTCAATCTTTAAGAGAAGAAGGATGGATCTAAATTCAAAAGACTAGTTGAAGCACCGAACTTCCAGAAGATTGTAGATATGCAGACTGATGGAAAAGGAAAGTGGAATGCCACTAGGAAGAACCCACATGAATCCATCTCTATGGGGGTATTGACTGAGCAAGCAAAGGTTTGGTTTTATTTCTTGAGTTCAGTCATTCTGCCCTCCAAACATTTATGCACAGTCAGGGAGAAGGAAGCAGTTATGCTCTATGCCATCCTTAAGGGATAAAAATTTAGTGTGGGCAAGCTGATTGAAAACTCAATCCTAAGCTACTATAAAGGAGGACATAAGGGATTAATCCCACACCTAGGACAGATATCAAGGCTGTGTATTTTGGGTGGTGTCCAAGGAGACTGGGAAGAAGAAGAAAACTACCTTAAAACATCCCCACAACACTTTCGTTGGAATAACAAAGGGCTGCGACGGAGAGGAAGTTAGGTGGAAGCTATTCGAGAAGAAGAAGAACCAGCAGAATTACAGCAACTATAGCCTGAAGATGAAAATCCTAAGCTCCCACAAAGGCAGAGAAGTGCAAGCCCAATACTACGCTACTCCCATGAGGGTGAGACCAGGTTATCATCGAAACATCTTGAAGGCTCCCGAACCTTTGGGAATAACTCTACAGTCCTTGAAATGCTTAATGTCATAAGGCTAGGATTGGAAGAGAGGGACAACCAGCTAAAACTTCAATTGTAACTCAGATATGAGTACATAAAGGCTAAGTTGAGAAAAAGGGACTAGAACTTAGAAGAGGCTCTAAAATAGAGAGATGAAGAATGGAGAAGTAGATGGCAACAAAGGGAACAAGAGCTCAGTGCAGAACTAAAGGCAAGAGAAGATGCCTTCATCTTTGAGAAGCTAAAAAGAAAGAGTGAGTTATTCAAGATCATGATGGAAAGGGAGGAGGCTATGGAGAAGAACATGCTGCAGAAGGCAGATGCCTTTGGGTATCTGTATAAGGAACATCAAAAGGAGATCAAAGCTTTGATCAAAAAAAGGGACAAGGAATTGGAGGGCACCTGAATTCTGAGGAGAAGTCTTTGAGACATAAAAGCTTGAATATGATCAGCAAAACTGATTAAAGTCTTACTGCAGGGGTGATTTTAAAGGGAACCTAGATTCCTGATGGGCAGAGACAAAATGATATGATCAGTAATAGCCTATCAATGGGAATTAGTGCATGCTAAATAGAAGTGGAGAAGTAGTAAATCGAGGCCGACCCTGAGTCGAATCACTGAGATTCTCACATGCATATTTGGATATAAACTAGACCCAATCAACTTACCCTCTTCCCATAGGCTTGATAGAAAAAGAAAATAGCTCACCTACTGTTCTATCTCCTCATCCTCTCTGTACTCAATGTCCAATCATCAAAATAATCAATAAAATAAAGAATTCTTTGCAAATTATGTGTTCATTTGTGTTATTGATTGTTTGTTGTTGTTGTTTTGCTTAATTTTCTTTGTTTCATGATTGATAATTACTTAGTTGAATAATTGAAGAAAGCAACTACCTAGATCATATTGTCTAATTGTTGCAGCATGTTTGGTTGAAATGAATTGATGAAATTGTGGTTGTGTTGGATTGTTTTGAGCTGAATGCATGATCAAAATGAACTTCTGGAATTTATTAAAAACAACACAACAACAAATCTCGAAGCCAAACAAACCATTGATAGATGCATTGAGGTAGGATGAAATGAATGGAAATGGATAGTTAAAAGATTTTGAATAAATGTGTTGAACTTCAAGAAAAAGGAAGGTTTTACTAAATTGATGGAACAGATAAAACTTATAATTTTGTTTGATGTAAACAGTTTGATCATAAAATCCTGATAACTTTGCACATGGTCAATAGTAACTCTAGAAAGAATTGTGCCAAGATTAGGAACATCTTCTAGGATCCATCACAATAGACTCTCCAATGTCCTAGAACTTGTTAGATTATTAGTCAAGCGAAATCCTAGGCAATACCACTACCGTGAAACATTTTAAAGCCATCTCGAAGCTCGAGCCAAAGCCTACTCCTACATATGCATAAGCATATACACTAGTTTTTTATTTGAGCCTAAATCAAAATCTCATTATCAACCAGCAATAGAGAAGCCCAATCCCTTCCTTACATCTAATCCTATAGTAAAGAACCCTTATTTTCCCATATTGCATGAAAAAAGACATCAATGAAAGAAAGAGACAAGTTTAGGGGAATATCATCTTGAGATGTAGAAAATGAGAAAATGGGTTGAGAAAGAAAAGTGCATAGAGATAATAAGAGATAAAGAAAATGATGAAAGAGGCTGTGAAGAAAGAAAAACATTAGGAGGAATGAGTTGGTCTTGTACCCTTCCTCCCTGGAACAATTATTTCCTTAGGGGTGTTCAACATCTAATACCCTAATGCTAACTGGTATGGGAGTTATTGACCCAAAGTTTGTTAAGGGTGGTAGAAAGCTTAAAAAGACCAACATTGCACCATTCCAAGAAACTTGATGAGAAATGGAAAGTGGCAAAGCTTCTAAAATAAGGAGGAAAAGTTATCTTTTAGGTGTGAACAAATTTAGCAGAAAAGATGATCGACCAAGAATATGCAAAGAGATGCACTAAACTTATTGGGAAGGTTAGAAAATCACAATCAAGAGAAATCAAGGATATATCAAAAGGAAAAAGTGTAAGTTGTCAAGAATCTGGGTTAAATTGAGCCTAAAATGTCTAATTATCTACCTCATTACCCAAGCCACACATGCTTCAAGGACTTATTTGATTATGAAGGTGGTATAATGTCACATTAGTGGAGACAATATGATAAACAAGCATATGGGACTTTAAAACGAAAGAGAGTATGTCAACTGAGTATATCCTTAAGATGAAATGATCCGCTAAAGAAAAGCAGCAAAAACCAACACACACAAAAAATCGATCAATGATTAAATTGTTACGCACTATGAATTATTGGTTAGATTAGTGAACTTAATTGAAAATCTTCCTGATTCTAGATTGGAAACATGTTTAGAAGTAATTCTACAACTAACTTATGCTTCCTACCCAATTGAGCTGTAAACAGAAAAATGTCCAAAAAAATAAAAAGATGAATTGTTTGAGGACAAACAAAATTTATTTCCTTTGCTTGGGAACAAGCAAAACTTTAAGTTTAGGGGAATTTTATGAGTGTAAAACTCATCTATTTTTAATCCATTTTTTTGGCATGTTTTCAACAATTTCAGATCTATTTGTATGCCCAATTATGGAATATTCACCAACTTTCTATTTTGCAAGAGTTAATTGAAAACAGAGAGAAAACAAGTAGAAAAGAAGCAAAAAGGTGGAAAAGTAAAGAGTCCTGTCATGACACAATTTTATATGTCATGACACAAAATTCAAGCAAACAAAGGAAATATGTTGTACCAAGAACTAAACAGAACAAAGCTCAGACATAACTTAATGGCTGAAGAAGAAATTTTGTCGTGACAATCCTTTACTTTGTAGCAACAAAGACAAAAACAGAAAGCAAGAAGTTGTGTCATGATAATATAATTTATGTCGCAACATGAAAAGTTGAAGGCTAACAGATGAACTCTATCATGATAAAAGACAAATTTTTCACGACATAAATTGCTCAGATTACAACACAAGTCAACTTAAGGAATAACTGCTATCGCAACAAAGAAAATCATGTCGCAACATAACAATCAGAATTCACAACCAAGAGTAACACAATCTCTGTCGTGACAGAGATTATTTCTGTCACGACAAACAAAACATGAAGGAGGTGAATTCTCTGTAGCAACAAGAGGATGAAGATCAACACAAGAACAATGGCGACAAAGAAATTCTTGTTGTGACACAATCAAGAGTTGAAGGAAAAACTTGTGTCGCGATAAAGAAGTTTTCTATCGCGACAATAAAAGCTAAGGAATGATAAAATACTGTCGTGACAGAGAAAAGTAGGTCGCGACATAAATTGAAGAAGACTTGAGAATGGCCGAGGCAATTGTTTCGCAACACATGATTCTATGTCACGAAAAAACAGTTAAGCAAGCTATAAGAACCAGAGAAGAAAAATATGTCACGACCAAAGAGTTTCTTGTCTCGACAGAAAATTGCTAATGACTTAAAGAAATCCTGTCACAATAGCGTTTGTCGTGACAAGGAAAATTATGTCGCGACAAACTCCAACAAAACAAAGACATGAGAAGCTGGGTGCAAACAAGTTTGGTGTCGCGACACAAGGCATTCCTGTCGCGAAAAGAATAAGACCTCTTAATACGAATTATGTTGTGACATTATCAAAGTATGTCACGACACAATCCAAGAGCAAGCCCAGAGAATATGTCACGACAGAATATACAAGCTAACGATGAGCTCACGACAAGGACTTAAACCATGTCACTATTATTGAATTTTTTTCGTCGCAAACAAAGCCGACCACTGGCCAAACTTTGTGGATCCACAATGCAATTAATGAAGTGCAGCCCAATATTGGAAAGTCTATAAATAGACGCATCTAGGGCATTGTGCACAACTTTCCGTGACTCTAGGATTTATGGGTGGTTGAAGACTCCTGTACATTTTTATTTTTATTTTTTTTTTATTTTCCATTTTAGTAGATTTAGCTCAGTATAGTTTTATTTTGTTAGTTTTCCTTTAATTTTTTGTATTTGGGTATTGTACTAAAGTGCAGCTTTGAGCTGGTATTTCTTTATAAATTCTTCTTTTCATTGTCTGTTTGATTTAAATGGATGATGGAAGGTTTCTGGAGTTCATTTATTTCAGTTTGTTTATGATTTCAGTGAATTTTCATGATCAGTTAGTCACTGAAATGAGTAAACCAGTTTTGATAAGTTGAGCTAATTGAAAATGGGTCATTTGTGATAAATACTTGGCGAATAAGGTGAAGAAAGTTTAACTAGAATTCTTGGAATTTATTTGATTGGTATTGTTTATAAATTTACTTGTTCTCAGTACTAGTACCCCGTACACAATGCGGTACTCAGATTCCCACTGATCAAGAGGACCTCTGAGTGACACAAAGATGGAGAATCCTAAGAGTGTAGAGCAGTTCCTTGTGGGTATGGTACACTAATACTATGGAACTATAATGAACTTTGAAGGATTACTCAGATAGATCACTAACGTACTTATAAGTTGAGTTAGGTTGAATGAAGTATATGTTTAATCACTTAGAGGTTTGTCTCTTTCTGATGAATTGATTCTGATCCCGTGTTAGCTGAGATCTAATCAAGGAGATGGAAATTTACATAAGAAGTGTAGGATGAGGTGTCAATCAAATTGGAGAAGGCTTGCAATATCCTGTCTATGGGGGCAAGAATTGTTTAGTCCTAAGATCTGAGTATGAAGTACTGTAAAGGAAAAATACTTAAAATCTTAGAAAGAGGGTTATATATTACAAGTAACTGATCATAATCATGTCTTAGAAATGAATATGAACCTTTAAACGGTGAAAAGTATGGTTGAGGGAGAAATCCAAACTATACTACTTTACATCTTTAACAAATTCAGTTTTCCAATTAATGGTTGAGCTATGAATCGAAATGATGTAGAAATTTATTATTATTATTTGATCCATGTCCAGTTATGCCTCACTCAATGAATCCTCAACCCCCATTTTATTAAACTTTACGCTTGTATATTTAAGATTTCAGTCCAAGACTATATTTAAGTCCTCTTATCATCATATCAATGGAGTTCAAATAGTAATGATCTTGAGTAGTTGAGTAATTAGTCTTTTGATTTATCATCTGTCCTCATGGGAACGATATCTGGACTTTAAATATCAACTTTTACTACTTTTACGACTTGTGCACTTGCAATGATCTAAACCACAAACACAAATTTTAAATGAGTCATTATCAAAAGAAAGATCAATTCCATCTTTCATGGAGGTGCTGGTCTTATCAAGTTTTTCGACAACTATCGAGGACTAGGTAATAGTCCTCGTAGTAGTGTCAGATTTGTATATATCATTTGGTCTTAAAAGTTTTAAGGCTATTGTTAGGGACTAGGTGGCTTAGGTCATAGATTTGTATATATCATTTGGTCTTAACAAACACCTTGCTTCCAAAATTGAGCAATTCCTACAAAACAAACACTGTAGTATCAAATAAAAACACGGGAAAATGAAAAATCAAACTACTATTAAGGTTAAATTAAGGAAAGAAGAGGGAAAATAAATGAAAATAAAATAAAATAGAATAATATAAAATAAAATAAAATATCAAACAAAAAGAAGTAGACTTTGCAGTCTTAGGAGAGACTGAGTCCACCCAAACCAACTCCTTAAACATTTGGAGGCTCAAGGAGGGAAAGTTCCTCGTTACCTGGTGTGAAGGGGACTGCATATGGCTTGAGTCTTTGGCCATTCACTTTGAAGAGTTGGTTGTCTTTTAAGCTGAGTAATTCCGCTGCTCCATTAGGGTAGACTTGATGGATAATGAAGGGACCAATCTACCTCAACTTGAGTTTGCCCGGAAAAATGTGAAGCTTGGAATCGTAGAGCAACACTTGATCTACTTTCTAGAAATTTTTTCGAGCTACCATCTAGTCATCATTTCTTCGATCTCTCTTTTGCAAATTTTGAGTTTAGGTAGGCATCATTTCCCAGTTTCTCTAACTCATTGAGGTCATGGAACCTCTTGAGGCCGGCTCTTCCTAAATCCAAATTCAGCTTCTTAATCGCCCACCATGCCTTGTATTCTATTTCTACAGGGAGGTGTCATGCTTTTGCCATACACCAGGCGATAGGGGGACATCCCCCCAGAATTGTCTTGAAGGCTATCCTGTATGCCCATAATGAATCTAGCAGTTTGAGAGACCAGTCCTTCCTATTGGAATTCACTACCTTCATCAGGATAGTCTTGATTTCCCTATAGGCAAGCTTAACTTGTCCACTAGTCTGAGGATTGTAAGTGGTAGCCACTTTATTTTTCACTCCATATTTAGCTAGGAGGGTTTCAAAGGATTTGTTGAAAAAATGTGAATCCCCATCACTAATTATGGCCTTAGGCACCCTAAATTTAGAGAAGATATTCTCTTTTAAAAACACAAGTACCACCTTGTGATCGTTTGCTTTGTATGGAATTGCCTCAACCCATTTGGACACGTAATCAAACCCACCAAGATGTACGAATATCCAAAAGACGTAGGGAATGGTCCCATGAAATCAATGCCCCAAACATCAAATAAGTCAACTACTAAAATTGGGTTTAAGGGCATCATATGACGACGAGAAAGCTTCCAGAGTATTTGGCATTAATCGCAACCTCGGCACATTGTGAGCATCCTTAAAGAGGGAAGGCCAGTAGAACCCAGATTGGAGCACCTTTATAGTTGTCTTCGGTGAAGCGAAATGACCTCCACAAGCATTTTCGTATAAGACCAGATCTCTATTGTTCTCCCCTTTCCGCACACACCTCCTAATGATTTTCTTGCATAAAAGATTTGAACGTTTAAAATGTTCCTCCCAATAATAGGAATGAATTTTGGTGAAGAAGTATTTCTTATCCTGTGCCTTCCATTCAGTTTGGACCTCCCCTATCGCTAAGAAATTTTCAATATGAGCATACCAAGGAGCACTTTCTACAAGCAGCAGTGATTCCTCAAGGAATTCATCAATGATTGGAGGACTGTGTGTGTTGTGGGCTATGGTCAGTCTAAAGAGGTGATCTGCCACTACATTCTCTACCCATTTCTTGTCTTTGATTTGAAGATTAAATTCTTGGAGTAGGAGAACCCATCTGATAAGCTTCATTTTGCATCTTCTTGGTTAGGAGGTACTAAAGTGGAGTAGTCTCAGAAAATGTTTGACCCCACTTATATGCTAGAATTTATCTGCGCATGTAACATCGCTACCAGCTCTTCTCTCGTGGTATTGTAATTTCTCTGAGCTTCATTCAGATTTTTGCTTGCATAATAAACCACATAGGGCTTTCCATCTTCTCTTTGCCCAAGGACTGCCCCGATAGCAAGATCACTGGCATCACACATGACTTCAAAAGGTAGCTGCCAGTTAGGTGCTCTCACTATAGGTGCAATGGTCAGGTGGGATTTGAGCTCTTCGAATCTCTTTTAACAAGTTTCATCCCATGCAAACTTAGTATCCTTTTCAAGCAACTTATAAAGGGGTTTTGCAATTTTTGAAAAATCATTGATGAACCTCCTATAGAAGCCAGCATGGCCAAGGAACTGTCTTACTGCTTTAACATTTACGGGGGGTGGTAGCTTGGAAATAAGCTCAACTTTGGCCCTATCAACCTCAATTCCCTTATTGGAGACAACATGCCCCAGGAAAATTCCCTGATTCGCCATAGAATGGCATTTCTCCCAATTGAGCACCTGGTTCTTTTCAATGCATCTATGTAACACAGTTTCAAGGTTGGCTAAGCACTCATTAAAAGTACTCCCATATATGGTGATATCATCCATAATGCGCTCCACCATATCATTGAAAATGCTAAGCCTACATCTTTGGAATGTGGCAGGTGCATTATAGAGGCCAAAAGGCATTCTCCTGTAAGCACAAGTCCCAAATGGACAAGTGAAGGTGGTCTTCTCCTGTTCCTCCGCCGTAATCTCTATCTGAAATATCCAGAATACCTATCCAAGAAGTAATAGAATAGGTGCCCGGAAACTCTCTCAAGAAGTTGATCGATGAAGGGTAAAGGGAAGTGGTCCTTTATTGTCAATGCATTTAGTCTCCTATAGTCTATGCATACCCTCCAACCTATGGTAAGGCGGGTAAGCATATCCTCTCCTATTTCATTATGCAAAGTGGTCACCCCTGACTTCTTTGGCACCACCTGAGTTGGACTCACCCAGGGACTATCGAAAATAGGGTAAATCATGTCGTCCTAAAGAAATTTGAGAACTTATGAGCTCACTACCTCTTGCATACAAGGATTCAGTCGCCTCTGTGGTTGTCTCACTGGCTTGGCTTTCTCCTCCATATAGATGTGATGAGTGCAAACCAAAGGACTAATCCCCTTTAGATCATAAATTTTCCATCCAATGGCCTGCTTGTACTTCCTGAGGATGTCCATAAGACTACTCTCCTGTGAGGCATTCAGTGATGAAGAAATCACAACTGGACATTGGTCACCCTCTTCCAAGTATGCATATTTTAATTCTACAGGGAGGGGCTTGAGGTCAAGCTTTTGGGCTCTACGCTTCCTTCTTTTTCACTATCCTCCCTAGTCAACAAGGGAAGGGTTTCTTCTTTTCTTCTCCAAGGCCAATAAACGGAACATAAATCTTGGTCTTCCTCCAACTCTTCAGAAATTTTTGTTGGTTTCTCAATCAAATCTTTCTTGAAGTTGCTACAGCTGCGACTGTTCATCCAGAATGGTGTCAATCAGACAAACCTCTTATGGATCCTCCTCCACTGGGTGCATGTCTTTTTTCTCAAGTGGAAAATGTTGAGTTCCAGTGTCATGTTCCCAAATGTCAGCTGCATAACTCCATTTTGGCAATTAATAATCGCATTTGAGGTAGCCAGGAATGGCCTCCCAAGGATGATGGGTACATAATTGCCTCCCACAGCAACTGGTTCGGTGTTAAGGACAATGAAGTCCATTAGGTAATAGAATCTGTCCACCTGCACCAAGACATCTTTAACGGTGCCCTTGGGAATTTTAATTGACTTGTATGCTAAAGACAAGGTGATGGTGGTAGGTTTCAATTCTCCCAACCCCAACTGCTTGTAAACTGAGTAGGGTAACAGGTTGACACTAGCTCCCAAGTCCAGTAATGCCTTCTCCACATAAGTTTCTCCAATATTCAACGAGATGGTAGGGTAACCCGAGTCTTTGTATTTCATTGAGGTTTTGCACTGGATGATGGCACTGACCTGCTCTGTCAAGAAGGCTTTCTTGTCGATACTCAACCCTCTTTTTATAGTGCACAAGTCTTTTAAGAATTTGGCATATGTTGGGACTTGCTTAATCATATTCAAAAGAGGGATGTTGACCTTCACCTGCCTTAACACTTCTAGAATTTCAGTTTGGTTGTTCACCTTCTTTTTTCCTCTTAGTGCTTGAGGAAATGGAGAGGGCATGCTCTTCTTCATCATATCTTCTTTGATCACAATTCTTTCCAGTTCCTCATTGATTCGTGCCACGGTAGGGTGAGCGGAATCAACAAAATTTGTTCATAGCTTCTCCCATCGCCGTAGTCAAGCCACCGCAAAGATATGGTCTAGTGGCCGAACACTGGGACGGGTTTCATCCTATGAATGACTCAGATCTGTTGAAATGGTGAGGCTTTTTAGTTTGGATTTTTGGAATTTTGTTTAAAACAAGGGAGCGTTTGTCACCGAATAACCGTAATAACCGAAATGAAGTGTGAATGGTAACTTTGAAGGTTTAGTTACTAGCTTGATAACACGTGGGCAAACAAGTGTCCTCTGTTATATCCTCGCATTACGGGCAAGCAACCTATAGCTTCAAGCCATAACCGGATCTTTGTTTAACTATAAAACCTAACCCTAAAAAACCACTTATTTGAGAGTCAACACAGCAACATGCATCCATGTTCTCTTTAGCCTAAAACCCCAGCACTCAACCTCATTTCAAAGTGGTCTGTGAAGACCATCTAAAGAATAACAATGCATCTAACAATAAGTATGCACTGTACCCTAAAGCATGGTAAGTATTGGCCAAAGTAATGACATTAAATGATATTCAACCCTAGTTTGGAAGATATGGAGCCATAAATACAGTACCTGTAGCATTTAAAACATGAGGACAACTCTGCAACTGCCACAAAACCAAGCTAGTAACCTCAGTTATAAGGCGAGGCTAAGCATCTCTTTGAGTTGTCATCCTCAAGAGGTAAGCCAGCCTAGAAAATGAAAGAAAGAGGAGAGAGAAGAGAGAAAAGCAAACCCTAAACCGGAAGTCGGGAGATATTTACATAAAATGAAAAGTTCTCAAAAGATTGCTTTGGTTACAAATGATGGGGGCTTTATAGGCACCCAATGCGTGAAACTACAAGAAACCTAAAAAAAAAAAAAAAAAAAAAATATTGGCTAATACAAGGGACAATAGAGGTAATACACCAAACGGTCATGGCATTAATTACACAAATTAATAGTATATGAATTTTGCTATGCAGGAAAATTTCATAGGTAGCTTAAAATTTCGCTAGCTCACTTAAATTGGGTACGTAGATAGCGAATCACAAATTTTCGCTTATACGTTGAATTTCCTCGCAGTTAGCTAAATTCTCGCTAGCCTAGCTTAAATATTTTAGAGATAGCGAAACTGAAGAATTTCACTAGGCACAAAGTGATTTTCAAGAGAACAGCCAATTTTCGCCAGTTTAGCGAAATTTCTCACTCGCTAGGATTGTTAAATTTTCGCTTATGGTCGGAATTTTTCTCAATCCCAAATAAATTTCCCAATCATAGCGTAAATTTCCCGAATTGTCGTTTTTCACTCCGGCTGTTTACGACTCCCATCGCATCCTCCATTCACTTTGTCATTTGATCACTGAATTTTGATATGTCGATGATCGGAAATAATTTCAATCTTCATGGTTGAAACAACATCTCATATCAAATTCGAATTTTAATGGACGAGGTACACAAAAACCTCGCAAAATAAACTACAAATAACCCCGAATGGCATGGCGATACTAAGTAGACCTGAACACCTCAATTGGCTTAATTGATATGATTAGTGCGCAAAAAAGCACTCAAACCTATCTCGAATAGTACTCAAAATAGCACTATTCGGGGCACTAATCACACTTCGAACCGACGCCACGTTAGTCCCTGAGCACGCCGTGTTATCAAGGACATGTATGCAGTGATTTACTCAAAAGTTTATGGTTCAAAAAGGTGTATATACAACAAGCATTACCTTTTAAAAAGAAGAATTGATACCAAGTTTGAAACCAAGATGAGAGAATTGTAAAACCATATAGCAAAAAAGTTTTAGGTCAACATCGGATCCATGGTTCTCAATCTAAATTTCCACCAAATTCTAATGATTCTAAATGTAAACTGTGATTAGCCAATAAATGCAAAATTATTTCCTCCCAACCTAGCTAATGTACATGGCCTTAAGTCGGGCTGAACAACCTAGATAGGGAAAGCTACACTCTTCTTTCTTTATTCAACTACATTGTAGGGTGTACGCTCAAACTGATTTCACCAAAGTCCGTAACGGGTCCACCGATGACTCCTAACCAATCAAGGTTTAGGCATCAAGCCAAAAGGGATCATCGACTCACAAAACTCTACAAGCCACCTGACCGAATGACTTCAAAATCAAGCACCACAATCTGCTAAACTCTACCTATCCACCCATGTAATCTTAACACTAAGTCGATGACTCCCAACCACTAAGGCTTAGGGCATCTAAGCCAAAGGTTTTCGCCATATAAATTTCTGACCGCTCGGGTTTTAAGGCAAAGTGTCACGACGACATTTTTTTCTTTTTCTCTTCTTTTCTTTTTCTTTTGGCTTTTCTTTTCTTTTCCTTTTTGGAAGACTACATTGGTTCAAATATGGGTAACACAAACCTATCATGGGTTGCCAACATACCTAAGGCCGACTATGCAAAGTGAAAGGAGGCAAATAATTTGACAGCCTATTGGTACAATCCGACATAGCAGTGAATTAGCTATGTGGAATGTCTGGGTATCGAAAGCATGATGGAACTTCAACTCGACCAAAAATTCTTTTCAAACATGGAATTGTTCTAGCATTAAGGTAACATGCAAGGTTTCAAATTTCACTAAAGGCACTAATTGTCCACTAAAGCAATTCAATTGTTCAATCAAGACAAAAACGACATACATAAGGTGAGGCACAAAAGTGATATGCAAAGGTGTAGAAACTAAATATATATAAGGTATATATATATATATATATATATATATATATATATATATATATATATATATATATATATATATATATATATATATCAGATAGCTTTGATTATGCCAAAATGGCTAGTACATGCATATCAAAGCAAACATACAAAAAATATCACTGCCTACTATGGCTAATACATGAATCCTACACAAAATTAGTAGGCGTTGATAAAGCTGATAACTATACAAAATCATAAAGAATCAAACCACTCACTTCCCCGTGGTGGTGGTGGGGCCCAGCTAGCCGTCGCCGCCAACATATCCAAAGAAGCCGCCGCAGCCGCCCAGTCTCCGGGTCGAACGCGCGAATACCCAAATGTGTCGACCGCAGCATGGAGTGACAAGTGACTAGAGTGGCCTCACCGAAGCACCTTCTGGTCCCGTCCGCCCGGGTAGTGGCCAAAGAACATACAACCATAACACGGCAATTTCTCGAACTGACGCGTATGTGCTCGAGTAGAGCAGAGATGGAGGAGAACGATCCGCGCGACTCTTCCATCTCGGTTCGTATTGACGACGATTTCAGGAGAATGTCGTCGAACAGAACTTCCTATCCCGGTCACGATATTAAACGTACGATCACGTCGATCGACAGATCCGAGGGCGACCGAACCTCGATCTCTGATCTCGGTCCCGAAAAACCCGCGCGGCGTCGAGATCCGCATATACCAGTCTCGATCGCCACGGAAGACTTCACGAGCCAGCCCCACGGATGATCCGATCCGGCGCACGTGATCATCACCACCGTGAGGACCAAACCAAGATCCCCTCCGGCACCGCAAAGAGCCTCAGACGCCCCACGCACATACGTCGCGAATATACGATTCATCGAAGATCGATCAGACACGAGGCGAGTCATTCAAGAGCGACCGTTCATTGGTGGAGAACCGGCAAGAACGCGGATCCGATTCCCGCGAGGTGGCGGAGACCGATCCGATAACTTTCAATCAATCACGATTCGACAACCGACCGGCACGGAAACCATTACTTCGGCGACCCGGCGATCGCCGATAGTGAACGGAGTCGAAGCGACCAGGGCGCCCCGAGGTCATCGAATGGTAGAACCGTAGAACCACCGGGGTATACACGCCGGCCCGCGAATGGTACAGGAGAAGCGCCAATCGCCGCATCGGTGTCCCGACGGCGGTCACCAACGCGGACGATCATACCGACCGACGAAACTCACGGCGAGTCGCGACATTCTGATTAGTTCTCGATCGAACCGCCCCGAT
This sequence comes from Tetrastigma voinierianum, assembly GCA_016808115.1. NCBI lineage: Eukaryota > Viridiplantae > Streptophyta > Magnoliopsida > Vitales > Vitaceae > Tetrastigma > Tetrastigma voinierianum. The sequence continues at coordinate 153,537 of JAEQBH010002830.1, forward strand.
CCGATATCGATATTAACCGATGCATAAGATATCGTCGGCACCGAGACGAGCAGATATCGAGGTCCGATGAGACGATCACCGTCGGCGACGTCATCGAGGATCGTCTTCCGAGATTCACGAGGCGACGCGACGTCGGTCCTGATCCACGTTCGGCACTTCGAACCGAGGCCCTCGAGATCACCAGATCGAGTCGGCGACGGTCCGGAACCGAAGTCGGAATCGGGCCTCGGCTTCCGCCCGGGTACCAATATGACCCGTATTCGAGGTCGACCACCTCCGGCACGCACTACAACCGTGAGGCGGCGCGGAAGCGTTCGGCGTCACATCGCGAACTGGAACAGTATTCGCGAATAACCATATTACGGATCGGCGAAGATTCGGCGACGCGGCGACCACGATCGATACGGCGGCGACGTCAACGGCGCGCGAACAAAGACCGAATATATCTACACAGGCGGAACGGCGAGTATTAATAGGACAGCGCGCGGATACGCGATCGAGTTAACCGGTCGGCGCACAAGATACCGGATCGCCACGGACGACATCGGTATTCAGTATCGCACAGAGCCCAAAACCGGCGGAAGACGAACGTGAAAGCCGGTCTCCTTTACGTCAGTTCCGGCGGGTCCTTCAATTTGATCACATAATGACCAGCCTTTTTCACCACCAAGACTTCAAAATCAAGATTAAAATATTGTTAATCATTAGAAATAACAATTATTATAATTAACGATTATAACACATATCCATCAACGACGACACGATAACGATAATATAATCATCGGTCAGCGAATATATCATAATCGAGGTAACGATACCGGTGGTTAATTATAGAACGATCAAAACAACGAATCAACGATCGAACCGCGACCGCTTCGAGAATCAAACCGGCCAATATCACAACATCACGGTATCGGCGATGGCGATCTCGAACCGCAGCCGGCCCGGCGATTCCTTGCGTCGATTCGGCGGTTAATTCGCCCTCACCGATTGAATTCTGAACCGGCAATCGTTCGCAGCGGTTTCACGACTGCCACACCACATCAACCGCACCGCCCCTGCCGGCCATCCCAAACTTGATATTCAGCTTCCTCAGATCCCGAATTAACTGAATCCACCTCGACGCGATATGATTTTCGGCTTTACCAAATTTGTGCTTGTTGTTCAAATGACATATCACCAATGTCAGGTCGGGCCGTGTTGTGACATCTATCTGGCACTACGATTGGCACATAGTGGCCGTGAAATGGTTCTCCTGTGATAATCGCACATGATCAGCCCGCTCTATATCAAGTTCTGTCAAGCACTACAAAAATCTATCGATAGTAGAATTTATCTACTCTTCACCAACACATCCTCAACTATCCCCAGGGATCTTCACCGATCGATCGCCAAGGATAGGTGATGTTAAGAGGTTTAAGCTCTCCCAAACCTAATCATTTATACACTCAGTATGGCAAGAGGGTTCACACCTGCCCCCAAATCTAGCAAGATTTATCTATGCAAGTCCACCACGTGTTAACCGAATGGTGATCTCGGATCCTTGTGGCTTGACCTGGTTTGTTTTGATTATGGTGAATCAATTTTGCCATTAAAAATGCCTTTTCTCATCACCCAACCCTTGATTATACAAAGATCCTTCAAAACTTTGCATAGGCAGGACTGTTTGATATGTCCAAAAGGGGTAGGTCTAATTTCTACCCGCCTTAGGACTTCTAGATGCCCGCTCATCGGGGATGCCTTCTTCTTGTTTCTTAGTACCAGGGAAATGGAGGTGGCATAAGGTCATCGAGTCCTCTTCAGGGAAAAAAAAAAAAAAAAAAAAAAAAAATATGTTCGCTCCACACCTCTCCTTCGGTTTCCTCAACAAAGCTTAAGTATCGTCAGTTAACCCTTTTCCACTCCGGGAGTGATTATAGCCTTCGCCATCCATTCCCGACACAATGAACTACCTCATGGACTCCTTCTCGGATTTGGCAATGCCTGAGGGGAACCTTCCTCCCGTACTCTGCATCGTTGATTCAGGATTGAATACCGCAGTTGTCTATTTTCTCTCGATTAAGATTGCTCGCCCATCATTCTCGTGTTCAAGGTACTCTACAAGATCAATCCTTGTGCTAGCTGCAGACATCCCTTTTTGTTCTTCCACAAAGTCGCTTCACCACTTGCTCAAATTCAAGATCATTGCTCAACCTGAGAAGCGGATGATGGTGGTTGTGGTTGAGATGAGGAACCAACCGGTTAGCACCTAGGGTACATAGCAGTGGGGATTGGGTTTCCAGGAGAGTGTTAGTGATTCCTCCAATTGGAATTGCAGGTACTACCATATCACACAGTCGTGGTGGCTTCAGACACCCCATGCATTTCAGGATGCTTCCGACATCAAATCCTTCACCGATGGGGCACTCTGATCATGTTCTTCCTGAATTAACAAGGTTTAGAAACTCGGTGAATGGATTGCTTGTGCAAAGTTTTCGCCATCAGTCAAGACCATGGAGCCTTTTTCCTTCAAGCTCCTTACTTTCCTAGTTGTATCGAGATTTTGCTTTCATTTCCATGTCCTCCTAAAGTGTAAAATTCCTCGTCTAGGGTCGATGGTAGAGGGTCTCATTCTTTCCATCTCTCTTGGTTTGGTCTTATCCTAACCCTTTGAAGTTTTAGCCACATAGTTCAAGAAATCTCATTGCTTCATCAAGAGGCTTGCTCGTAAAGTCTCCTACACACGTGTTTCAGCGCTGTTTCCACGGCCGGGAGACACTATCAGAAAATGATTCACTAACATCCGTGTGTCGAAACCATGACGGGACAAGCACCGATGGTCTCCATGAATCTTTCCCAAGACTGCAGAAGAATTTCGTTGTCATAAGGCGAGAAGGTGTAGATGCTCTTCAAAGCGTTGGTCTTTGTGGCGGGAATTTCTTCAAAGTGCACTGCCGATGACCGATTTCTTATGGTTGGGTCTCGATTGAGTTGGGCCACATTTTGGCCTTGTCCTTGAGTGTCGGTGGAAATGCTTTCGGCTTAGCAAATCCATATCGATTGATACCTTCCTTATGAAAGTAGTGCATACCTCCTCAAAATCCTTATATGCGAATATGGTTTTTCATTCTCCATACACATGAAAAGTGGGAAGCGGGAAATTTAGAGTAGGGTCTCATACTACTTCTGGCGGGAGGTATGATGCGAGGAAGAGAACCTTAACTCACAGGAGGGTGTATGTGGTCCCTCATCGATCTGTAATTCATTGGGTTCATTAGAATTTTGGTTGACTCTAGTTGTTCCTCGGGTAGCTAGTCCGTTTGGTCGCTTGGCACCTTCATTCTTGCCTTGTTCAATTGGTGTCTTGATTCTTTGCGATCTTACTGATGTCCTACATCCCGGTGGTGCATAAACACAATTACCTGGCCCGAGACACAGCCAAAACCGCAAACAAACTTGCGAAGGAGTTATTGTTAGCTAAATCGCAGCCCAGTATATGAAAAACAAAAGCGATGCGATTCTTGCCAGTGATGAAAACTTGCGATTCTGGCCGTAGATTCAAAAAGTGCAAAGGTCACTACACTTTATGGCCAAAGTTACAAGTACACATCGGCTCATCATAAATGATTTGGCACCATCCGGCCCGGCGGCGCCATTTGATTCGTGCCACGGTAGGGTGGCGGAATCAACAAATTTGTTTCCTATGTTCCTCCTGCTATGCTTTAGTCAAGCTACTCCAACATAGTGGTCTGGGTCGGCTGCGGAGGATGGGTTTTCATCCACATGAATGACTTCGCATCAGTGTTGAAAATGGTGAGCTTTTAGTTTGGATTTTGGAATTTTGTTTTAAAGCGATTGGGAGTTGTTTAGTTCTTGAATAAGCGTAATAGCTGAAAATGAAGTGTGAAATGGTAACTTTGAAGGTTTAGGTTACAGCTTGATAACATGGAAGCGAAACAAAGTGTCCTCGGGTTATATCCTCATATTATAGCAAGCAACCTATAGTCGAGCCATAGCAGGATCTTTGTTTAAGCTATAAAACCCTAACCACAAAACCACTCCTATTTGAGTGTAACACAGACGACATGCATCCATAGCCCCTTTTAGTTCAAAACCCTAGCACTGACCTCACATTTCGGTGGCTCGTAAGGGCCATCTAAGAATAACGGTGCATCTAACAATAAGTAATACCTTTGGCCCTTTTAAAAGCATGGTAAGTATTGGCCAAGTAATGACATTAAATGATATTGACCTAGTTTGGAAGATATGGAGCCATAAATACAGTACTGTAGCATTTAAAACATGAGGACAACTGCCAGTGCCCACAAAACCAAGCTAGCAGCCACTTGCAACTGGCTATAAGGCTTGCTGACATCTCTTGAGTTGTCATCCCTCGAGAGGGGGTGTTTAGCGACTAGAAAATGAAAGAAAGAGGAGAGAGAAGAGAGAAAAGCAAACCCCAATACTGAAAGCTGTGGGAAATATTTACATAAAATGAAAAGCTGCCCAAAAGATTGCTTAGGGTTACAAAATGATGGGGGCTTATATAGGCCACCCAATGTGTGAAAACTCTGAAAACCCTAAAATATTGGCTAATAGAGGACAGGTAATACACCAAGCGGGGTCGTTTGGCATTAATTACACAAAATTAACGGGGCAAGGAATTTATTTATGCGGGAAAATTTCGCTAGGTAGCGAATTTCGTAACCTAAATGATTTATATGTGAGTACGGAGATCGTGAAATCACAAATTTTCGTATACCGGTCAGATTTAAGCTGGCTAATTTCGTAGCTGGCGAAGCTCATATTTTAGAATGTGAGCGAAGGAATTTGGCTAGGCACGGTGATTTTCTCTATATAGCGAGGGAGATTTATTTGGCTAGTGAGAGGCTACCGATTTCGCTAGGATTGCTGAATTTTAAGCTATCTTTAGAAATTTTCACAATCCCGGTAATTTTGCAATCATAGAAAATTTCCTGGAATTAGCGTTCCTTCACTTTGCTTTGCCCTCTTGCACCCCTACTTTGCATCCTCCATACTTCACTTTGCCTTCATTTCATCTTTGAATTTTGATATGTTGATGGTGGAAATAGTTTACCATCTTCATGGTTGACATCTACCGATATCAAATTCGACTTTAATGGACGAGGTACACAAAAACCTGCAAAATAACCTCAAATAACCTCGAAATGGCATAAGTGATACTAAGTAGACCTGAACACCTCAATTGGCTTAATTGATACGATTAGTGCTCAAAAAGCACTCAAAACCTATCTCGAATAGGGCTCAAAATAGCACTATTTGGGCACTAATCACTCATCCTTTTCTTCTTTAGCCTCTTCAAAGGGTTTAGGCATTAGTTGCTTCATTTATCTTGGGAGTAGGTTCAACGGTATTTATTTCATGTAGGCGCCTTAGGGTTTAATTTGTGTTTGTGAAGAGGAAATTTGCCTTTCACACTTCTTTGTTGGATTTAGTTAGCTTGGAAATTGAATACTGCAGGTTGTCAATTTTTTTAGCAATTTCATTCTGGAACCCATCTAATCTCTTGTTCACAGTATTCTCCACAGTGTCAACCCTCTAGTTAACTTGGACATTAACTGCTTTATGCTATTCTACAAAGTTACCTACCACTTTGCTCAAATTTAAGATGGGTTGTTCAATTGGAGAAGTTGACTATGGTTGTGATGGATGAGAAGTTGAAGCATACTATGGAGGAGCAGGAGGTGCATACTATGGGGCTTGGCTTCGGGAGAGGAATACAGGTGATTTCTCCGGCCCCTAGGGTTGTAGGTGTTACCATATGGTGCATTGGTTGATGGTTTGAATTGACCAACAACATTAGCTTGTTTCGCTAACATCTTCCTTATTGCTGGAACAGTTGGGCATTGCTCTCCTAGATGTTTAGTATATTGACAGATGAAACATGGCTTGTTTGGCATAGGAGTCTCAATCATTGCTTGCACCTCTTGTTGGTTTCTCACTTCCAGTTCTTCCAACCTTCCAGCTAAGGTTGAAAGTTTAGCCTTCGTGTCCAAGTCCTCCAGAAAGGAATATATGCCACCCCGTGTGCTGGATTGAGGTTTCATTCTTTTCATTTCCCTCGGGTGAGGCTCATCCCAACTCTTTGAAGCTTTAGCTACATACCCCAGGAAATCCAAAGCCTCGTCTGGATATTTTCTCAACAAATCTCCTCCACACATAGTCTCCAGCAATTGTTTCATGGCAGGAGAAATCCTATCCAAAAAATAACTGACTAGCAGCCAAGTGTCAAACCCATGGTGAGGATAGGCGTCAAGTGCTTTCCATATACCTTTCCCAACATGCATAGAATTTTTCATTCTCATGAGCTGAGAAGGTGGAGATTTTCCTCTTCAGACAATTTGTCCTATGAGTGGAGAAAATTTTCTTTAAGAACTTAGCTTGCATCTCGGTCCAGTTTTGGATGGTCCTTGGCCTGAGGGAGTTGAGCCAAATCTTGGCTTTATCCTTCAATGTGAAAGGAAAAATCTTAAGTCTCATTAAGTCCACTGTGGTCGTATCCTCCTTGAAGGTGTTGCAAACCTCTTCAAATTCCATGATATGTGTATAGGGGTTCTCACTCTCCATTCCATGAAAAGTGGGAAGGAGTGGCACGGTAAGGCTGCTGCAACCATTTCCTCGATTTAAGGTCTGATTCGGGAGGGTGCACTCGGTCGTGGAGAGTGTATGTGGTCCTATGGACTGGGTGAGGTTCTTATCCGCTCCACTGCGACTTTCTTTGCTCTTTCACGTTGGATTCCATTGGATCAAAATTCAGGCTCACTATAGAATATGTTTCCTGTGATTCATGTGGTTCTTATAAGATACTGATTTTAACCAATCTGCCCTTTAAATTCCTAAACCACTGGAACATAAACTCCTACATGAAAACAAGACAACACCAAGAAGAAATAAAGAAAACTCTACCAATAAGGGTTAGTTTTAGCTAAGGAAAAATAAAAAGTATGCACAGTATAATGAATGTCAAGTAACCTAGTAGTAAACTACTAGAAAGAATGAAAATAGAAAATAAATTCACCAGAACTTGTGATGAGGATCACAAGTGTTTAGCACGTTGTCATTTTCACTAAGGCACCATCCCCGACAACAGTGCCATTTGATTCGTGAGCCTGTAGGGTATCCTAAATCAACAAAATTTATACCTAATACCTCCTACTGTTGTAGCATTTCTACTGTAGTATAGTGGCTCTAGGATTGTCCACAATGATGGGTTTTCTTTGTGTAAACGACTAACAGTGAGGTTAAACTAGTGAAATCATTTTGGATTTTGGGTTTTCATAAAAATGGAGGAGTTTTGTGGTGAAAACTAAAGGCAAAATGGGGAAGAAATGTGGAGAGAAGACCTTTGAAGTATCAGGACACTAGGCTTAGGTTCCTTAGGCAAATGAGGGGTTCCCAAGGCCTTTTCCTTGCGTTGGAGAGAATGACCTATAGTCATCTCCCGAACCGGTTCTTCATTTATCATAAGAGGCGACCATGACAACTATCCTCTAGAAGTGGCATTCACTGAGCATTAATGATCTTAAACAGTAGAAACAGACCTCTTTGACTCACCTTACCAATAGCCAGTAAATGGTAACTAACGAGCATTACTAGATCTAGCAATAGTATCCAATAAACCCTAAAAGATTACCAAGTAATGACCATTCATGGTGAATCGAAGGGGTTACAACTAAGATTTGAAGAGGAAGACCATTAAGAGCAGTGAATACCTACTTTAAAATCATGAAAACCGCTTCATTTCCTTCGGTTGCCTTGCCTAGTGCCTTTTACTTCAATGTAAAGGGGGTTTTAGCCACTCGTCCTCTGAGTTGTCATCCTCAGAGGGTGTTTAGCTCATGAGAAAATGAAGGAAAATGCAAAAGAGAAAAAAAATGAGGCTTCTCCAGGAAGCTTTTCCAATTTCAATGAATGAATCATTACAAAGTCTTATATCTGGCCTATATGCTATACTGCATATACAATTTACCAAAATATCAAAAGAGAATCACTATTACATAGGAACAATTTTGGAAGAGATAAAAAAAGTCAACAATAAGAGCAGCCCAGGTCGGGAGCTCAGAAAATTCCACGATACTGCTAAATTTCGCGTGGTGAAATTTTAAGGGTTGTGGGAATTTATGACCTTCTGAAATTTCAAGAGTACGCATCTTCTTCTGCCTTGTTTCTCTTGGCACCCGATTTTAATATGCAACTCTGATTTCAACTTGAATTCTTCGTGATTGAGCTGGCTCTCTAACCTTGGCATAACTGGCCTGTGAAAAGTATAAAATTCGCCATAAAATATGGTTAGTAGCATAATTAGGTCCTTAACATGCCAACCTGGTTAATCAGGTTGATTACTAAGCAAAAAGTGCTCAAAACCTGTAGTAATAAGAGTGTAAAACAACACTGTTTGGGTAGTAATCATATGGAATTTGAGTCAATGCCTCCGAGAAAGGGATGTTGATCTCTATATTCTTGAACATGTTCAAGAATCTAGAAGAGAGTACTCTTCAAGCTTGCCTTCTCTGACCTCACGAGGAATGGTACTTGATGATCATAAGCACAACCTCTTCCGCTTTTTCTAGATTTCACTTTTTGGTTCCTCTCTTGCTCCGTTTTATTGTACTTTCTTGTGGTTCCTAGAATTATGTTGTTACATTTCTTCTCTAATTTCTGCATGTTTCTTTTCCTTAGTGTCTTTCTCTTCAGCTCTCCTCTCTTCTAGTTCTCTGCCACTTCTTAGGATTCTGATATGCAGTCCTTTAGTTCTTCCTCGTGTCACTCGGGAATGAGATCATTGGGCGATTCTATGGTTAGGGCCGTCGCCTACACGGTCTCCCAGTTTTGAAAGAGGCGTGTTGAGTGGCTGAAACATTGTTGTGTTTTCCTGGAATGCTGCTAGCTTAGCAAACTTCTGCTCATGTATGTTTAACGGCCGCTTATTTTCCCCCATGAAAACAAGCATCTGGTTCCTAAAGGAATTAGATCTCATCTACCACTGATTTTCTGTTCTCTGTCCTACTTGCTGCTACTGTCGTTGTTGTTGGAACCCTAAGGAAGCATGATATTGCTACAAATTCTTTCTAGGTCTTTGACCTTGTAGTGGTCCACCTCCATATGAGAAATTCTTATGGTTCCGGAGTGTTGGTGTGTAGTGAGTGGCCAAGTTGAGGTTGGGCTTAAAAGTATAGCTCCTATTGGCATTAAGGTATTGTGCCTCCTCAACTTGGTAGGGATCCTCATGGTTTGGTCCCTCTGCCTTTTCTTTCTTCTCTCTCCTTCATCCCCTCACGTCCCAGCTTCAAGTGCAGTATGCATTCTTCTTTCATTGTTTCCCATCTTGTTCATTAATGCATCTAACTGTGCTTCAATGGTAGTCATTCTATTAAGCTCGATTACACCACTCCCCCTTGATCTGTTGTACCATCTGCATATACTTTTGAAAGCCCAAGCGTTTGCATGATTATACCATTTGGGAATAATTCATGGAATGGTAGAAAATATCCTATACAGTGGTCGGATCAATTCCGTACATGGGGCATCTTTTTGTGTAGTCTTTTGTATCTCCCATTACATTGTAGGGCTTTCATCCTCCCCGTTTGAAGACTATAATTTCTCCTCTTCTTTGAAGTCAAAAATTTGGAAATCTTCATATAGGCCTCACGATTCTTCCCGATTTGTCAACGTCCGACCAATGGTGACTAAAATAGTTGCTGCCACATCTCTCGATGAAAAGGAAGAACAACGATCATCGGTCTCACCCCATATTTAACTTTGATCAGATTGGTTGAATACATAAAAGTGCAACATTTATATATGATTTTAATACCCCTAGCTCATGTTTTGCTTTCATTTTGTGTAGAATATGTGCCTTTGATCATTTCTAGCGTTTTTATGCGTATGCAGGTTTTTTCGAGTCCCGTGGAAAATTTTTGTAGGGGTTGATTCCAGAGAACAAATGTAGATCATCGCTATTGATGACAACCACGAGTGGCCCTAGTAAAGTGCCATATGTTGGAGGAGATTAATATGAGGCGTGGTACAGACATATATCAGGTACCTGCATCTCACATGCGCTGAGTACAGTACCGCACTAATATATCGGGCATCGCACCCCAAGGCCGTGGAGTACCAAGACACTTTTCGTACCAAAGACTACACTTACTCCAGATCACCAACATGCAATCCTCTACTTCGATTTGAGCTGCATTTCCACCCGTGCAAGGGGCACGCTCGTCTTTCGACCACCACTTCGAGATCACTAATGAGGATGGTATTTAAGGCCATTTTGAGGGCAAAGTAAAGGAGAATTGGATTCTAAGGTTTGATTTTAGACAGTTGGAGTGTTTTCTCTCATATTTTTGCTAGGGTTTATAGAGTAGAGTACTTAGTTCTTCTTCGAATTCTGAGTTTTTAATTGCTTGTAATCTTTCAGTTGGTTTATATAACTCGGTATTTTCTGGCTGATCCTCACGAAATCCCAACCTCGCAATAAATGTTATTTCTCAAGTTTCAATTACAATTATGGTTTTATTAACCATGAATCTCCATTCTCGCTTCACTGAGTTCTAAACCCCATGATGTGGTTCTAACTATGGAAACTCACCTCCTTCAAGGTAACAACCTCAATTCCTCTTTCAGGCTTCAATGGGAGTGTATGATGCCACACTTGTGAAAATCTTATAAACCTTAGTTCGCATCTCTTGACAACATGTGAACGAGACTCCCTAAGATATCACGCCAGGTTTATCACAAACACAGGCTAAGAGTCCACACAAATCATCTGAACAAGTATTTGTTATCGCGCAATCGTTCTTGTCTTAAAAGAGTTTTTAATGTTACATTTTCCTGTCAAGACCATTCACACGGTCTTATACGTGGTCAGGAATAAGAGGTGTGGTATTACCTGATCGGCGTGAGTGGAAACCCAAGGACTCATCATTCTACTCTTTATTTTAAAATGCTTAATTTAATCATTACTTCCGATCAATCAATCACAACCCCTAGATTTATTTTTAAACGACATTCGCTGAGAGCAACTCTAAGGATCACCTAGGAAACCACTCCCGTGGAAATGACCTGACTCCTCATAGTAATATAATGCTTGGATTTAATTTTAGTTCCTACGCTTGGGAATAATTTCAGCATAGGAAATAGACGAAGCATTTTTGGCACCGTTGCCGGGGAGTTGCGAGCAATCTAGTTGATCTAAAGAGAGCTAGTGGTAATTTTCAATTGCATTAAAAACCCAGACGCTCTCTACCTTTCTTTTAATTGCTTTCCGTGAATAATCTATGGATATCTGGGTTCAGCAGGGTAAGGAGTGGTGCATGTCGGCTCGTCGCAACGAGCAACGCCGACTTGTAAGAATTCATACCCCAAGACATTCCTCGAAGAGTCCATAGTAAAGACATTTGTTTCAAGAGAACCCTACACTCAAATGGACCATCCCAGAGTCAAAGAAACTCTTTTTAATCCAAATGCCCAAGGTTTGTCGACCTACAAAGACTCCATGAACCTCCACAACAAGGAGATGGTGTTGCACCACCTAACCCTGGCTTACGTGGAGTGGGGAAATGTTAATTTCCAACAAATCAATATCGCTCCCGCCTTTACCTAATGTGGAAAGGACTCTCCGAGAGATTCTACAACCTCAAAGAACCACAACAAATTCATGTATTCACCTACCTGAAGAGGCTAACTAATTCCTTATGAAGTCGGAGATGATTCGCCTTCTCCCTGTATATCAAGCGGTCGATTCTAAGAACCCTTACTCTTTCATGAGAGATTTCGAGGATGTTTGCAGTGCTTTCCTTTCTACCGGATCGCCCCTCCATATAATTTGTATGGTGTTATTCCCATTCTCTTTGAAGGAAAAGGCTAAAATATGGTTTCATTCGCTTGCGCCCAACTCAATCTTTACTTAGGAGGACATGCGAAATGAATTCCTTAATAAATCTCTTCCTCCCGCGACGCATTTTCAATGCAATTCATGCGAGCAATCTAAAACTTTTCAAAACCAGAACCTCACGTTGTATGGGAAAGATAAGGACCTCCTCTATGTTAGTCCCTCATCATGGTTCGATGTCGACAAATTTATTCGTATTTTCACTCAAGGACCATCTTTGAATAACAAACAATACATCCAAACACGGTGCGAGGAGTTCTATGTGAGAAGAGAGTGCCGTGGAGGCAATCTTAATTTTTCAATACAACACAGCGTAAAAATGCTCGAACTGGGAGACTAACACTTCCTGGGGATAATTTGCTTAAAGTGCATAGTACACTTGGCTGTGTGAGGAATCCATCACTTAAGAGAGAATGATGACTCATGTTTAAAAATAGTCAACTTTAACGAGGAAGTCAGAGGCCATAGAATTGAAAAGGTGAATGTGGTAACCATCAGTACCCAAAGACCTCTGCATGCCTATGGATCAAATTAGAGGAGGAGCCTGATTAGTACCCAAAAAGTGCTATTTCGGAAATTCTATATCAGATAGGTTTGAGTGCTTTTTGCGCACTAATCATGTCAATAATGCTAATTAAAGTGTTCAGGTCTTCTTAAGATCACTTATGCCGCTTAGAGGTTATTTTCGTTGTTTTGCGTAAGCCAGATACTTCGAGAGTTCAATATCGATACGTATTTCGAACCATGAAGATCGAATCTCATTTATCACCTTCAAACATCTCAAAATCCAATGAAGGAATGAAGGCAAAGTGAGAAGAAATGATGCAAAGAGGAGGATGCGAAGAAAGTAAAGAAGTGAAGAATATAAACCCGTGGAATTCCTCGCTAAGATTGCAAAATTTCGGCTGGATTGCGAAAATCTCGCAATCATAGCTTAAAATTTTCAATCCCAGCTTAAATTCGAGAAATCTCACAGTCTTCAAAATTTCTATGCATTGTTCCTAGCGAATAAATGACTAAGAGTCTTCTGTGGCTCTCGCTTGTTAAGCGAATTTCGCTAGCTAATAATTGCCACTGCCTAGCTAAATTCTCCGATTTATCTCTCCTCGTGCAATTTCGCTACCTAGCGTAAATTTCGGCTAGCTAGCGAAATTTTTCGCTCTAGCGAAATCTCCCTCGCATTGTCATCCTTTTGTAATTAATGCAACCGACTCTCATTTTGGTATATTACTTCCTCGGCCTTTATTTTAGCCAAAATGTTAGGCTTTCTTGTATTTTCATACATTGGGTGGCCTATATAAGCCCCCCCCCATTTTGTAACCCTAAGCAATCTTTTGGCAACTTTTCATTTTATGTAAATATTCTCCAGATTTTCATTTTGTGGTTTGTTTTTCTTCTTCTCCTCTTTCTCTCATTTTCTAAAGCTACTCAAACAACCTCTGGAGCATGACAACTCAAGAGATGTCACAAGCTCCTTCTTGAAGAGAGAAAGGTAAAGCTAGCTTGGTCACAAGGCCATGGCAGTTGCCCTCATGTGTTAAATGCCATAGGTAATCGTATTTATGGCTCCCATCTTCTAAAACTCAGGTCGAATATCATTTAATGTCATTAATTGGGCTAATACTTACCATGCTTTGTGATACACGCATAATTATCACAGATGTACTGCGGTTCTTTAGGGACGGCCTTACGAGCCATTGAAATGATGCTCAATGTTGGGGTTTCAAACTAAAAGGGTCAGAGATGCATGTTACCTCGTTGACTCAAATAGAGTGATTCTAGGTTAGTTTGCTAGTTAAACAAAGATCCGTTATGGTCGACTCAGGTTGCTTGTCATAATGCGAGGATAAAACCCTTTGAGGACACTTTGTTTGCCCTATGTTATCAAGTTAGTGACTCCAAATCTTCAAAGTTACCTTTCACACTTCACTTTCGGGCTTACGCTTAATCAACTTTTCAACCATCAAGACTGCTTTTTGAAACAAATCCAAAAAATCCAAACTAAAAGCCTCACCATTTTCAACACTGATGCAAGTCATTCATAGGATGAAAACCCATCCTCGTGTTCTAACACCCTAGATGACTCACTATGTCGGCAGAGTTTGACTACCATAGCAGAGGAACTTAGGACTACAAATTTTGTTGATTCTCGAATCACCCTACCGTGGTACTAATCAAATGGCGCTGCTGTTGGATGGTGCCAAACCACGCTTGATAAGTCAAGTGTACTTCAGGATCAACATCACAAGTGAAGGTGACCTTTTAACCCTTTTGAATCTCAAGAGTCAGAATCGCAAGTGTTCATCAATTTGCAAGAATCGTGACCGTTATTGTTTTTGTTTACAATGCTTTTATTCGCTAATAATAACCCTTTTTAGCAAGTTGGTTTCAGGTTTTGTCAGGTCTCACTTGTAATACTTGTGTATGCGCATCGACGAGGAATAATGGTGTAGATTACAGCGATCGAACACCCGGGCCAAGATACATAAGTGAAAACATGGATCCTCCGCTTGAAGAACAAACAGAGTCAAGGTCCCCAATGAATCTAACCGTACATGTGTCAATGAGGGATCATCCACTTCCTAGAGTTGCCCCTTCCCGCATCATACCTCCCAATAAGATGTAGCAAGAGGCCCTATTTGCACCTCTACTCCCCCACATATCATGGTATGGAGAATGAAAATCCATAAACACAATATAAGGTGGGATTTTGAGGAAGTTTGTACCTACCTTTAAGGAAGGTATGATTGACATGGATTTGCTAAAGCCGAAAGCATTTTATCGAATTCTAAAGGACAAGGCCAAGATTTGGCTCAAACCCACCGAGGCCTAGAACCATAAGAATAATGAGCCGCAGCGCACTTAAAGAAGTTCTTCGTTGCTCATAAGACCAACAATTTGAAGAGACAAATTTACACCTTTGCAAACCAAGAAGGTGAGGTTCTACCGTTGCCGATAGATTCATGGAGACCATTAGTGCTTGTCCACATCATGGTTTCGATACATGGATGCTTGTAAACCATTTTTATGATGGTATGTCTCCAACCATGAAGCAACTATTGGAGACTATGTGTGGGGGTAACTTTTTGAGCAAAAACCCAGATGAAGCCATGGACTTTCAACTACGTGGCTGAAACCTCAAAGGTACGGGATGAACCGAATCCAAGGGAAGCGAAAAGATCAAGGCTCGAACTAACTGAGGGGGTATGTATGCACTTTCGAAGACACAGAGATGAAAGCAACCGACCACTTTAACTAGAAGATTGGGATGAGCCGAAATGAAAATCAAAGAGGAAATGCAAACGCTAATGAGTTATCTCGTGATCCCAACTTTCTCGGGCTTCAATTTTCGCTCAAATAATCACCCCGAGGAGACCGTCTAGAGTATGCCCATACATGTCCTAAATCAAATAAACCACCCATAGATGCTCCATATGGTAACACTTATAACCCTAACTGGAGAAATCATCCAAAACTCGTCGCTGAAGTTAAAACCCTCGCATACGCCTCCAGAGCACAAGAAGCACAGCTTGTTCCACTTCAATACAACAACAGCCTCCTTTGCTTTCTTCTCCTGTTGAACATGCAATCCTAAAATTAAGTAAAGTGGCAGTACGCTTGTAGAAGAAACGTATGTGCCGAATGTTCAAACTAATCAGAAAATCACAGCAGAAGCTCACTAAACAGTGAAATCGACAATATGCATTCAAATTTCGGCACTATCCAACCAACAAATTATGTGGTTCAAGAGGGGAATAGTTCTCCAACACAAGAACATAAGAAGGGAGTGCATGAAATAGGCCCGACCAATGATCCAAATGCAAGAACCATGAAGTTAAGGCGCAGACTTTAAGAAGTGGTAAAGAACTGAGACCACCAATCCCAACACTAGCCAAATCAGCCTCACAAAAAGAGGGTCGACCAGCCACAAGAAGATCAACAAGAATAGAGAGGAGAATGAAGATCGCTGCACTTTACCATTTCACAAGCTCTCCGTAAAAGGAAAAAAGTTCCGTTTAACCAATCGAAACGTTAGAGGCTCATGGCTAAGTGAAAAGCTAATATTCCTCTCCTCGATTACGATCAAGCAAGTCCCCACTTGGCTTGTACTCAAGGACTTATGCACAGTGATTCTGTACACAAAGAGGTTGAGCGGGAACAAAATTTATATCCTGTTCTCCTATCACAGAGTCAAGCTATCGGCAAGATACCGCTCAGTGGTCGAACACGGATGGGTTTTCATCCTAGGAATGATTTGCATAAGTGTGAAAAGGTAAGGCTTTATTTGGATTTTTGGATTTGTCGCAACAGTGTGAGTAGTTTGAAAACCGACAACTCAGAAAGACTGAAAGTGATGTGCGAGTGCTGGTACCTCAAAGATTTAGGTCACTAACTTGATAACATAAGCAAACAAGGTCCTCAAGCTTTATCTCGCATTGTGACAAGCTTGTACCGATAGTCCAAGCCATAACCGATCTTTGCTTTAACTAGCAAACCTAACTCCTAGAATCACTCTATTTGAGTCACAAGTAACATGCATCTACAAATTTCTTTCGCCTTGGGTAAAAACCCTAAATATTCAACATCATTTCAGTTGGGCTCATAAAGACCATCTAAACCACAAAGGCATCTAGCAACAAGTATACACTGTATCCCAAAGCATGGTAAGTATCACAAATTAATGACATTAAACAGATATTCAACTCCTAGTTTGAGAAGATGGAGCCTATAAATACAAAGACTGTAGCATTCAACATGAGTAATAACCTCAGGACCGCCCAAACTAAGCTAGCTACCTTCCTCTTCAAAGAAAAGAGGCTTGATAAGATCTCGAGCTGTCATCCTCAAGAGGGTTGTTTGGTAGCCTAGAAAATGAGAGAAAGAGGAGAGAGAAGAGAGAAAAGCAAAACCCTAACTGAGCTGCGGCAGATATTTACATAAAATGAAAAATTTTGTGCCAAAATTTCTTTCTTTTTCTCCTTTTTTTGGTTACAAAAACTATGGGGGTTTATATAGGCCACCCATTATGTGAAACTACAATAAAGCCTAACATTTTGGCTAAAATAAGGGACAAGGAAGTAATACACCAAAATGAGCTTCCGCTTGCATTAATTACAAAAGGACATACTTTGCATACCTCTCACAGATTGTGCCAATTTCGCTTAGGTAGCGAAAATTTCGCTAGCTAGCGAAAATTTTGCTAGGTAGCGAAATTGCACAGAGATAGCGAATGCAGAATTCGCTAGGCACCGGCAATTTCGCTAGCTAGCTAAATTTGCTATTAGCTAAATTTTTAGTATACGGTAACCGCATTTTTTCGCTAGAACAAGGGTTAGCGTAAATTTTTGTGTCTTGCGAAATTTATTACGTTTAGGATTGCTAAATTTTCACTATGATCGCTAATTTTCGTAATCCCAAGAAAATTTTCGCAATCTTAGCGAATTCTCGGAATCACTGATCTTCATCGCATTCACTCCGCTTCCTATATCGCACCAACTTCATCACTTTGCCTCATTCTTTCTTTGATTTTCGCATGTTTGATGGTCGATGAATGGGTTCAATCTTTCATATTTAGCATATGTCTCGAGCATTGAATCTCAAAGTACGCAAAACCTCGCAAAACAACCAAAATAACTAAACGATATGCTTTATACTAAGAAGACTAACACTTCCAACGGGCACTGCATGATTAGTGCAAAAAGCACTCAAACCTATCTGATATATGCCCAAAATAGCACTTTTAGGTACTAATCACACTCCCCCAACCGAAACGTTGTTAGTCCCTTTAGCAATGCAAAACAAAAAGGAGATGCATGCAAAGGATTCTGTAAAAGTTTATGATTCAAAAAGGTTTATGTACATATAAATGCGATTTTAAATCGAAAAATCGACACTAAGTTTGAAAACCATTAATGAGTGGAGCCAAACCATACAAGAACAATTTCAGGTCAATATTGGTTCCATGATTCTCAACCGAATTTCCACCAAAGTCTAATGGTTCTTTATGTAACCAGATCGAAACCAATAAATTGTAAATTTGTCCTCCCCAACCTAAAGATCGGCATGGCCTTAAGCCGCCGGGAACAACCTAGATAAGGATAGTTACGCTTTCTTTCTTTATCTAACTATCAGGGTGCAATGCTTAAAATTCGACTTCACCAAAGTCCGCAACGGGGGTCCACCGATGACCCCAACCAATTAAGGCTTCAGCATCAAGCCAAAGGATCATCGACCACAAACTCTATTGTGCTTCACCTCGACCAATGACTTCGAAAATCAAGCACCCACAAATCGTTAAACTCTACCTATCCAAGCACCCATGTAACGAACACTAAATCGATGACTCCCAAATCAATTAATTTGAAGATTTGGGTTTCAAAGGCTACCATACACCCCACTTTGAATCGTGCCTGGGTTTCAAGGCAAGGCTTCATGACTTTATTTTCTTTCTTCTTTCTTTTTCTTTTTCTTTTTGCTTTTCTTTTCTTTTCTTTTGGAAGACTACATTGGTCTTCAAATGCTGTAACACAAACTACTATGGTTGCCAACATTGCTCTAAAGCTTGCATATGCAAAATGAAAAGGAGGTAAAACCAATTCACACTCTCATTGAAACAACTGTGCGTGTGTGAATTAGCTTAAGGGAGAAATGTTCAAGTTAAGCATGCTGGAACTTCAACTGACCAAAAATTATATCAAACATGGAATTTGTTCTAACATAAAGGTGACAAACAGGGTTTCAAATTTTCCATTTAAAGGCAATTCAATTGTCCAATTGAAGCAATTCAATTGTTCAATTGAAGCAATTCAATTGTCCAATTGAAGACAAAAACGATTACATAAGATGGAGGTACAAAAAGTATATGAAAAAGTGTGTATATATATACTGAATAGCTTTTGATATAGCCAAAATGGCTAGTACATGCACACCAAAGCTAAACATACAAAAATATCACTGCCTACTATGGATAATACATGAATCCTAATCAAAATTAGTAGGCAGTTGATAAAGCTGGTAACTATACAAAATCATAAAAGAAACCTAACCACCCCACCGCCAGGCGGGGTGGTGGGTCTCAGATCGCTGGCCAAGGTAAACCAATACATCCAATGATGCGGATGCCGCCAGAAGTGCTCCTCACTGACCGAACAGGAAGACCTGTGTGAGTCGGCACCGCCGCAGCATGGAGTGACACCGAGTCAACTCGATCCCGGGCTGCCCGATGAACCGCCAATGAGCAAGAGTGATCCATCACTCCAGCCCATTCCCCCGAAATGGGCGGAACATACCAGTGAACGGTGCGAAAGTAAGATGGGCCAGCGACACCGGCAATTACGATGTATCGGAGGAGAAGATGGAGGGGACAGACGCGAGCCGACTCCTCAGATCCTCGGGCTCAGGGCATGCATATCGTCTCCTCGGGGTGGGGAGTCCTCGGCCACCTATCTTGCACTCCTCCCAGCCCCGTCACGGAGGAGGAAAGATACAGCATGGTCATCACTCATCCAAAGGGGCGTGACTAGAGGGCATCGGATCCCTCCTCCAACCCCGGGCTCCTCCGAACCCAAATGCCCGAGAACCCGGGCAGAGTAGTCTCAAGATCGCCAGCCGGAAGACTCTACCGAACCAGCCCTTCCGATGGACCTTCTCTCGAAATGCATCAAGGAGGTCATCACCGCCCTCGCAGGGATCGAACCAGTATCCCTCCTCGAGATCCAGAAGAACTCCAGACGCCCTCCGTTGCATATACGTCGCACGGAATAAGCCGGTCCCACAGTGGTCAATCAACAACATCTACTACGTGAGCCGCTCCGAAGAGTAATCGTCCCACGTGATGTCTCGGGCCAGCATGCGAACCATCTCCCGCTGAGGTGGGTGGGCCCAAGCTCGATAACCCTCGACCGTCACGGTGATACGCAGCCTAAAGCCGTTGAAATATCCGCGCCTCGAGGACTCCGCGACCATCTATAGAGAACTCCGGGGCTTCGCGCTGACCAACCGCTTCCCGAGATGTCATCGAGCGATAAAACTCGCAAAGATCACCCGGGGTAATAATACCGTCTCTGGCCGCGAAGGCGCAGGAATAGTCCTCGATCAACCGCATAGAATCCCTGAACTTGGGATCAGCCCTCAGTGCTGGGACGTCGTAGAATGACTCCTGATGAAAATCCGAATGTACAAGATCTCCTGAACGGGGTGCCCTACGAACAACCCGCCCTGGTCCCGAAGCGTGCGACAACCCAGGCGATGATGTCGCCTCCGCAATCACGTGGCCGAGACGGCGCAGGCCTGGATGAGTGATGACCTCACCCGGCCCGATGTGCGGGCCCGCCTGGAGTGGCTCCGGGGCCCTTAGCTCGCTACCGTGGTACAGGATTCGGGCCCGGGGTCCCATCCGTGTCTGATATCGTCGAAACCCCTGAGGCCTCGTGGCCTCGCCGGACCAGCGATGGTACCGGAGTCGACCGAGCCGGGCCTTCACTCGTGTGTATCGAACTGACCATACCGGGCCGGGACTCACTTCTAGTACGAACTATAACCGGAATCCTAATAAACACCGAAGAGGGCTCACGATGAAAATGTAACTAAGGTAATCAGGAGGATCGATTCCAGGCCATCAAGCCGATAACCGAGTCACTCTAAAATAGAACACTGATAACTCAGGGCTCGCTCGCTATAGCTACACTCCGCCTATATAATAGCTAAACAAGGCTCGGCATAGCAAACCCGCTTGGGCAGGCGCGCCAGCGTAATCCCACAAGGTGAGCACAAACAGTCCCAAGCAGCTGGCTACTACGCGGAACAGACAATGTGATCCATTCTACTGAGCTACTGATGGCCTGAGGTGGCTAAGGCAAGCAGGGCCCTGGCAATGATCAAAGGGCATAAACGTGGCTCACGGCAAGACCAACCACAGTGGGCAAAGTGGAGGCTCTGGGTGCTCGAGTTTCGCTACGGGAGGGGAATATGAAATGACTAAATGACTAACCCTCCCATCTTTTATAGACCACGAGGTAATTCGAAGAGTCCAATTCCACTATTTTTCGCTATAATAGCGACCAGCTCAAATTTCCATCTCCTTCGTAATTCAAAAAAATTTAGATTAAATATTAGTAATATATTAAATAAAATTTATTATAATAAAATTTATTATATGATACTATAATTAAAATTTAATACAAAGTACTATAATATAGACAGTTACTAAAAGGGAAAATCGCTTAATTTAGGGAAACTTTCAAAAAATAACTAAATTATTGAAATCGACTAAATTGGGTAAATAAAACTAAAATTTATCGAACGCAATTGCTCAGGAGGAACACCAACCACCAATTTCAAAATTTACTCAAGGAGGGTCAAGGAGAATGATCTCTCAACCCCGCAAAGAGCCCGGGCCGACTCCATGGTGTCAAGTCTCAATTGTTGACTCCGTCCTCACCGATGGATTCGACTCTGGTCAATCGCCTCGGGCAGCGTGTCGATGGCGTGACCAAAATCTCTTCACCTTGGTTGACTATTCCTTGCAATTCCTGGACACTAAGCTTTCCTGCATACTGACCATTTGAAACAACTTCATCAGAAATTTGATTTTCATTTGCTAGCAGTTTGTGTTGTTGTTCAGATGGAATATGTTCAACTCCAAGGTCATGTTACCAAAGGTGTTGCATGACTCCATTCCGCAATCGATGATTGCATCGTCGTGGGCCAGAATGGTCTTCCTAAGATGATTGGCATGATTGCCCACTCAATCGCCCAAGTCAAGCATCACAAAATCCACTAGGTAGTAGAATTTGTCTATTTCACTAAGACATCCTCAACTATCCCTTTCAGATTTTTACCGATCTACGGCCAATGATAAGGTGATGTTAGTGTGTTTTAAGTTCACCCAAACCTAACTGGCTTGTACGTATCACGGCAAAGAGGGTTCACATCATCTCTAAATCAAGCAATGACTTGTTCATGCAATTCTACCCCAATATTGACTGAAATTGTGGGAGATCCTGATCCTGCATTTGACAGGTTCTTGCTTTTGATTATGGCATTTGACTTGTTCAGTGAGAAATGCCTCTTTTTCTCTAATACCTAATCCCTTCTTAATTGCACAAAGATCTTTTCAAAATTTGCACAGTGCACTTGTTTGATTATGTCCAAAAGAGGCGTCGACCTTCACCGCTTTAGACTTCTAAGATACCCACCGGGATGCCTCTTCTCGTCTGGCGCCCGTGGAAATGGAGGTGGCATGCAAAGGCTTCATTGAATCCTCCTTCAGAAAATATGTCTCGCCCAATTCTTCTCCGTCTCGGTTTCTTCAACCGTGCTCAGTACGGGCTGATCAACCCTCTTTTCCACTCCTCATGATTATACCTTCCACCTCATCCATTCCCAATTGTTGGATGATCCTACCTCATGGATTCCCTTGGTTTAATCAGCTTTGGGAAGGAACCTTTCCTTCTTTGCACTTCCAGCAACTTGCTTGATCTTGGTGATTGAATACTGTAGGTTATCAATTTTCCGGTTCAAGTTGCTCTGTACCCATCTATTCTCTTTGTTCAGTGTACTTTCTACAAACATCAACTTTGTGCAACTATGTGATTAATTCCTTTTTGCTTTTCCACAAAGTCAGCTACCACCTTACTCCAAATTTAAATGGCTTGTTCCACAGGAGATGAGGATGGTGGTGGTCAGGGTCGATATCGGAACCAACTCGTGGCGTTTGGCACCCGGAGGTACATAGGCAGGGAGGGCTTCCGTGAGTTGTTAGTGATTCCCTCCAATCGAATTGTAGGTATTTCCATACGGGGTACTGGCCGGCGGCTTGTATCATTCTGCCAATATTTACATTCCGACATCAAATCCTTCATTGAAGGGGCCATAGACACCGTTTCACTCGGGATGC
The DNA here is from genome assembly GCA_016808115.1 of Tetrastigma voinierianum. NCBI lineage: Eukaryota > Viridiplantae > Streptophyta > Magnoliopsida > Vitales > Vitaceae > Tetrastigma > Tetrastigma voinierianum. The sequence continues at coordinate 176,348 of JAEQBH010002830.1, forward strand.
ATGCAGGATTGGAAATTGCAGTGTGGATCGGGCTTGTGTAGATTTTCACACCGTCGCACTTCACGGAGCTCTTTCCTTCAAGCTCCTCTACCTTCCTAGCTAAGGTCAAATTCTAAATTTTCATTTATAGCGTCTTCAAGCAGTTGTATAAATCCCTCCCTGGGGTCAATGAGGGCCTCATTGTTTCCATTTCCTGTATTCGCTCATCCCAACCCTTTAGTTTCAGCCACATAATTTAAAAAATCCATGGCTTCGTCAGACGCTTACTTAGAAAGTCTCCTCCACACATGGAGCCAAAAAGCCGCCTCTACGGCAGGAGACATATCACCATAGAAATGGTTTACCAGCATCCATGAATCAAACCCATGGTGTGGGCATGCACCGATAGTCTCCATAAATCTTCCCAACACCCATAAACCTTCACCATCTCGGGTTTCAAAGGTATAAATTTGTCTCTTTCAAATTGTTGGTTCTTATGAGCACTCGAAGAACTTCTTCAGAATTCCCGCCTCGCAGCTCACCTCAATTTCTAATGGTTCTAGGCTCCTGAGTTTAGCCAAATCTTGGCCTTGTCCTTAGTGGTCAAGGAAATGCTTTCGGCCTTAAGCAAATCCATGTCCATCATTCCTTCCTTAAAGGTAGTGCATGCTTCCTCAAAATCCCTAATATGGTGTATGGGTTTCATTTTCCATGCCATGATATGTGGGAGTAGGAATTTTTGCCAAATGGGCCTCAACTACATCTTGCGAGGAGGTATGATGCGGAGGGCACTAACCCTAGGAGGTGGATGTGAGCCACTCGTAGTTCTATAGGCGATTGTTGAGGGCCCTTCTTGACTCTATTTGTTCTTGAATTGTAGTGGATCATGGTATGCATGTGTATCTTGGCTTCTTATCTTGTATGATCAAGTTATTATGCTTGATTCTATGCGATCTACCTAGTATATATATCATAGACATAGCCTGTTACAATTTCAGAAGGGTGAAAGCAAAGGCACCAACAAACTTTAAAGGTTAAGATTGGCTAAAACTAGCCTTATGATAAACAAAAACGGTGAGATTCTTGCAAAGTGATGGCTTGCGATTCTTGCAAGCTGAGTTCCTAAGGATTAAAAAGGTTACCTTCACTTGTGAGTAGTGACCGCTAACTCATGAAGCGTGGTTGGCATATCGAAACATGATCATTTGATTCGTGCCACAGTAGGATGAGCGGAATCAACAAAATTTATATCCTAAGTTCACTCATAGTAGTCAAGCTATGATATGCGATCTAGGGTCGAACACGGGGATGGGTTTCATCCTAGGAATAGTTTTATAAGTGTGAAAAGGTAAGGCTTTCTATTTAGATTTTTGGTTGTTTAAGCAGTGTGAGTAGTTTAGTGAATAAGCGTAAAGGCGAAAGTGATGTGTGTGAAAAGGTAACTTTGAGATTTAGGTCACTAACTTGATAACATAGGGCAAACAAGTGTCCTCGGCGGGTTTTATCCTCGCGTATGATGGCGACTTTATAGTCGAGCCATAGCCGGATCTTTGTTTAACTAAATGAGCCTAACCACTAGAATCCACTCCCCATTTGAATTGACGAGGGGTAACATGCATCTGACCTTCCCGGTTTAAAACCCTAACATTCAACATCATTGATTATTAAGAGACCATCTAAAAACCACGATTAATCTAGCAATAAGTATACAACGTAATCACAAAGCATGGTAAGTATTGGCCAATTAATGACATTAAATGATATTCAACCCTGGTTTGAAGATGGGAGCCATAAATCGGTGCTGGCGATGGCCACAGAGGACAACTTTATGCTTTTGCCCGCGCCTGGCTAGCTACCTTCCTCTTCAAAGAAAAGAGGCTTAGCCAAGCATCTCTTGGGTTGTCATCCTCAGAGATTTGTTTGAGTAGCCCTAGAAAATGAAGAAAAGAGAGGAGAGAGAAAGAGAAAAGAAGCAAAACCCTAAGCGAGTGCGCGGATATTTACACATAAAATGAAAAATTTTATTTTTAAAGATTGCTTCCCAAAATTTCTTTCTTTTCTCCTTTTTTTGGTTACAAAAACTATGGGGGGTTCTCGGCCACCGATATGTGAAACTACAATAAAGCCTAACATTTGGCTAAAATAAGGGACAAGGAAGTAATACACCAAAATGAAGTCGGTTTGCATTAATTACAAAAGGATGACAAAATGAGACAATTTATAAGACAGACCAATTTAAGCTGGCGACATTCCGGCTAGCTAGCGAATTACATGAGTGGCGGTACGAAGATGATAGGAAATTTAGCTGAGCGTTTAGCTGGTAGCGAATTTTCTTAGCTGTGAAGCCACAGGTGATAAGCGCATTTTCGCTAGGAGCGATGGTTGGCGAAATTTTTTTAGTCTAATTCCTGAACTAAACTAGGATTGCGTACCCCGTATGATTGCGAAATTTTAGCAATCCAGTAATGCCACCGCAATCTTGAAATTCCTTTGGGAAATTCTTGATCTTCAACGCTGCATGGCACTCTTTGCTCTATCTTTGCCTGACTTTATCACTTTGCCTTCCATTCTTTCTTTGATTTTTGGCCATGTTTTGATGGGTGATGAATGGGTTCAATCTTCATGTTTTAACTCTCAAATATTAAACTCTCAAAGTCTTAGCAAAAACACCTTGAGAAACAGCAAAATAACCTCTTGACACAGTGATACTAAAGACTTGAACACTTCAGATTGGCATACATTGGCATGATTAGTGCATAAAAGCACTCAAAACCTAGATGTAGTCAAAATACTTTACTAGTTAAATCACCACGAGTAAAAGGGGTCTTAATGTGAACAAAGACACTTGTTGGTAGTGGTGCATTAATCAATCTGAAGACTTGAGTGAAATACAAAGACCGGGATTCATGCCTGATCTAGGTTAATATTGGAGAGGCTTTGTGTGGAAAGCCTTTATTAGATTGGGAGCTAGTGTGAACCTTTTGCCTTATTCCATGTATAAGCAATTGGGTTTGGGTGAGCCCCAGCCTCTTCCATCATACTTGTCATTAGATGATAGATCTATAAAAATACAGGACCATTGAGGATGTTAATCTGAGTGGACCCGTTTTATCCGAGTGGACTTTGTTGTGCTTGATACAGGGGAACCAAGTGCGATTAGGACTAACTCCAATAATGCCCATTATTTTGGGAGGCCATTTTGGCCACTTCAAATCTAATAATGCGAAGCGGGGATTATCAAACTCACGTTTGGACGTGACCGCTAGACTCAACCTGTTTCGCCCGAAGCAAAAGTGCCAACCATAGGAAGATAACGATGAAAGAATACGTATACGTAGATGCGATCACGGGAAGAAACGGGGCTAATGAAGCGAAGAGCAAGATTTATTAACTCCGGGTATGCGGTGCCCGGAGGTACCAAGAACCTCGAAAGCACGAGTTTGGTACAGGTATTGGAGAAGAAAAGCGAAATTTTACCTCGCGATGGCGGTGATGAACCGGAACCTCAACAGCTAAGAGCTCGAGCCATCTGGTGAGGTTAAAGTATGCATTTGGAAGACAATGTTGGTATCCGGTTAATGATTTCATCAGCATTGACGCCATAAAGAATAACTCTTTTCCTTCTGAGAAAGAATTCAAGCGACATTGGGGTGGAAAACTACGATTTAAAAGGCATAAACCCAACAATAACACCATCATTTTACAGATGAGGTCAAAATTTGTTAGGCAACCACGTGAGTTGAACCCCCTGCACGGGAGACCAGTTGTGGTCTGTAGGTAACCGAAGCGGTATCATTTACCGCACCGAGATAGTACTTGGGTGAGTCCAAACACGGTGTGGTGCCTAAGAAGTCGGGGTGACAAGCGTAAAAATGGAAAAGAATTGAAAAATTATCTACCGCATTTCTGTTGGGGGGGTGTGCACAGATTATAGAATAATCAATGAGGTATGAGAAAAAGATCCACTTCCGTTGCGTTTGTTTATGGATCTTCTCGCGCTCCTTGAAAGGGTTCCGGGACACGGATTATTGCTTTTTGGATGGGTATTTGGGGTATTCGAGATAGGTTGCCACTAGAGGATCAGGAAAAAGACCACTTTCACTTGTCCATTTAATTTTTATATGTATAGAAGGATGCCTTTTGGTCTTTGCGCCCCTGCCACTTTCGAGATCTTATGCTTAGCATGTTATTTGATATGGTGGAGGCGCATAATGGAGTATACATGGATGACATCCTTGCCCAATATATGGGCGTTTTGCTGGAATCTTGGCTAATCAGAAGAGGCCATCTGAAAGGTGCATAGAGAATAACACGGTGTAAGCGGGAGAAGTGCCATTTTATGGTTAACCCAGTATGCGGGGCGCATTATTTCGGCAAGGGAATAGAAGTTGATAAACAAAAGATTGAACTTTAACTGAACCGCTCCAGCGAATGTAAAAACAATTAGGCAATTCCTTGGTCATGCAGGCTTCTATAGAAGGTTCATAAAGGACTTCTCGAAGATTGCTAAAGCCCGTAATATGAGCTCTGAAAGATGCTGTGTTCATTTGGAATGAAGAATGCGGGAAGTGAAGGCGAAATCCCATTTGACCTCACTTTGATAGTGCAGGCACCCAGCGCGGTTGCCTTTTGAAGTAATGTGTGATGCCAGTGATCTTGCTATCGGTGCAGTTCTCGGCCAAAGAGAAGATGGAAAACCTCATGTAATCTATTAGGCAAGAAAAACCTTGGATAAACCTGAAGGAATTATACTACTACGAGAGAAGGGTGTTGGCGGGTAGTCACATGCTTTAAACGAGTTTGCAGTATAACCTGATCAGATTACGATATAGTCCATTTTACGGACCATTCATCTTTAGTATCTCTGACCAAGCAAAATCGAATAAAGGCGATGGGTTCTTTAGCGAGGGGTTTAACTTGCAATTAAAGACAAAGAAGGAGTGAAATGTAGTGGCATATCATCTATCGGGTTATACATTGCGTATGTGTACCTTTTATCGTGATAAAGTCGTTGTATAGTTGTTTGATCATGATAATATGCTGGACATTTACTATGATTCTATGCAGGATATCATTGTGTCGATAGAAGCTTGCTGGATATGGACATTTATTGCAGCGAGATGAACTATTGTTGAAGATATCTTCTTGAATCTCTTTGGCTGCCTCTAACTCTTAACCAGATGCGTGCTGGCGAGAGCAACGGGGAATTAGTCATGCCGTAGGCGTCTGTGGCGGTCATTTTGCTTCCCAGAAGACAACAATGAAGGTCTTTGCAATCACGGTTTCTGGCCTTCCTTATTTGGGAAGCTCACCAAATGTGTCGTGTGTGATAGATGCAAAAACTCGGGGGTGTCTGCCGTCGGATGAAGTGCCATTGAACGATTTAGTAATTAACTTTTTGATGTTTGGGGCAGTTTCATGGACCCTTCCCATCCTATGGTCACACGTACATATTGTTGGGAATTGGACTATGTGTCATGGGTAGAAGCAATCCCCTGCCAGACCAATGATGGTGGTACTTAAATTTACGAGGCCCCGGCATATTATTTTCGGGTTCGAATGCAGAAATCATTATTAAGCGATGGAGGTTCACATTTTTGTAACAAACCATTTGAAACCTCATGGCTAAATATGGTGTAAACCTGAGTGGCCTTACCATCCTCAGACAAGTGTCAGGCGACTTGCCAGCGAAATCAAGACCATTCTAATGAAGGTGGTAAATACAGCCCAGGAAGATTGGTCGTCATTGCCGAGTTCGACGGCGTAGACCTACGGTGACTTTTTAAGACAATCGAGGTGCTCGGCGGTTAGTCTATGGTAGGCATGTATCACCTTCCGGTGGGAGATCGAGTACAAGGCATGGTGGGCAATCAAGGCGGGCATGGACTTTGACAGTGGGAGTCGAAAGGTTCTGCGGATCTGATAGGTTGGAAGAAATACGGAATTATGCCTATTTGAATTCGAAGATTGCAAAGAAAAATAAAAAAATGAAAGTCAAATGATAAGCGGGAAGAATTTCAGGAGATCACGTTCTATTATCGACTCCCGAAACTCCATCTATTTCGAGGCGGCTTCGAGTACGATGGACAGGTCCGTTTCATTTGTCCACGAGGCATGCCCGATGGTTGATGATCTAATCAATCCAGGATGATATGAGTGTTCAAAGTCAATGGGCCGGGTGAAACCTTATGTGGTGCACGGCCCAGAGACCATCGGGGAGGAAATTCTCTATTGGACTACTCCCAAGTCTACAAATCCATCTCATTAAGGGTATTTCTTATTTCGGCGACGGCTGTTCTATTGTTAGTTTTTGATTAAAAATTCACTTTGTTCAAAATTTGGGGTTACAATCTGCGTCACGGGCATTTGATTTCACTTTAAGTTGACAATTGCGATAACACTAACAAATGAAAATGCCCTTTTCGACCCGACATGCGCGAGGAAGTACAGTTATCCCTTAGTTTTGCATTTTCATGACAAGCGGTTAAAGGTAATTTTCATGCTCTATGTCTGATTGTTCAAATTTTGTTTTTCTTTTGCCCATCACTTTTATGCCCCCACTTTGTTGTTTCAAAAGCGTTTTTGTCTTCGAACAATTGAATTGCTTCAATTGAACAATTGAATTGCCTTCAGTGAAAATTTGAAACCTTGCATGTGCACACTTTATGTTAGAACAAATTCCATGTTTGAAACTAATTTTTGGTCTCGGGTTGAAGTTCCGGCATGTAACTTGAACATTTTCTCCTTAAGCCTTCAATTCACACCTTGCACACAGTTGTTTCAATAGGGTTTGTCAAATTAGTTTGCCTCCTTTTCCACTTTGCATAGTCGGCCCCTTAGGCATGTTGGCGTTCAGGATGGTTTGGCATTTACCCACATTTGAAGACCAATGTAGTCTTCCAAAAAAAAAAAATTAAAGAAAAGAAAAATAAAGATGTGACACCTTGTGAAACCAGTGGTCCGAGGGGTGTGGTAGTAACTGACTTAGATGTAGCCTTAATTGGTTGGGAGTCATCGATTTGAGTGTTGATTACATAGATGGATAGGTAGAGTTTGCTTGAATTGTAGGTGCTTGATTTTTCGAAGTCATTCGGATCGGGGTGAAGCCTAGGTTGTGGTCAAGAGTGATCCTTTTGGCTTGATGCCCTAAACCTTAATTGGTTGAGGTCTTCGGTGGACCCCAGTTACGGACTTTGGGCGAAAATCTGGTTTGACACACTTTACAATGTAGTTATAAAGAAAAGAAAGTGTAAACTATCCTATCTGAGTTGTTCAACAACTTAAGGTCATGTCGATTAACGCTGGGTTGGGGAGGACAATTTGCAATTTATTGGCTCGATCTGGATTATAGACCATTGTTGACTTTGGTGGAAATTCGAGTTGAGAATCATGGAACCAATGACCTCGTGTTCTTGTATGGATTTTGGTTCTTTCATGCGGGGTTCAAACTTGGTGTGAATTTTTCCAGTTTAAAAGGTAAATATTTATTTGTTTATACACCTTTTGGTCATAAACTTTTTGAAAATCCTTCACGCATCGTACCCTTTATTATTTTGCATTACTGGGACTATATGTTTCGGTTGGGGGGTGTGATTAGTACCCAAAGTGCTATTTGAGCCCTATATCGGATGGTTTTGTTCTGCTTTCGCACTAATCGTAATGCCAATTAAAGTGTTCGGGTCTTCTTAGTATCACTTATGCCGTTTAGGGTTATTTTTGGTTGTTTTGCGAGGTTTTTGCATACTTTGAGTTCAATATCGAGATGTCTTCGAGACAAATGAAGATCGAACTCATTGCTCCGACCTTGAAGCATCTAATTCAATGAAGGAATGAAGGCAAAGTGAGAAGAGTAATCATTAGAGGATACGGTGTGCGGCGTGAAGAATATCTTAGAAACCGAGAATTTAAGCTAAGATTCACGAAAATTTATTTGGGATTGAAAATTCGCAATCATATGGCGAAAATTGTAATCTAACGAGGAAAATTAAACTAGGCTTCAAGGAATTTGGCTGTACCTTGTTCTATTCACACTAAGCTATCTTAAAAAATTTATTAAGTGTGGGGAATTTATTATATTCTTTGAAGTGTGATTTACTAACAGAGATCTAGTTGTTCATCTGCGTTTGTTACCCTAACGATTTTAGGCGCTACCTAGCCAGGCCCCCACCCCTGCCTATCTCTGCATTGTCATGTTTTGTAGTGTGAAACCCTGACCTCATTTTGGTTGCTTCATATCACTTATTTAGCGGTGAAATGTTAGGCTTTCTTGTATTTTCATACATTTGGTGGCCTATAAGCCCCACCCCTGTTTGCCAATACTATCAAGCGATCTTTTGGCAACTTTTCATTTTATGAAATATCTCAGTAGCTTTCATTTTAAGGGTTTGTTTTCTCTCTTCTCGTCTTTCTCTCATTTTCTAGGCTGAAACAACCCTCTTGGGGATAATGACTCAAGAGATGCCCAGCCTAAGCACTCTTTTCTTTGAAGAGAAAGACAACTAGCTTGGTTTTTAGGCGGAGTTGCGAGGTTGTCCTCATGTGTTAAATGCTATGATCATGTTTGTGGCCATCTTTCAAACTAGGATTGACTATGTTGTAATGTCATTAATTTGTGTACCATGCTTTAGGATACGGTGCATACTTGTTGCTAGATATCTTGTGGTTCTTTAGATGTTTACAAACAGTGTAGAAGTAAATCTTAGTGTTGGTTTTAGGCTTAAAAGGGCTGTGATCTGCATGTTACACAATGTTTGACTCAAATAGGAGTGATTCTATGGTTTGGTTTGCCTTTCTAGTTAAACAAAGATCAGGTTATGAGAAGGCTGAATGAGTTGCTGTCATAATGTGAGGGATAAAACCAGGGGACACTTGTTTGCCTAATATTATCAAAAGGGATTGGTGACCTAAATCTTCAAAGTTACCTTTTCCACTTCACTTCCCGGTTTTACTACAGGTTAATGGGTTTTCAAACTACTCACCTTGTTTTGAAACAAATCCAAAAATCCAAACTAAAAGCCTCACCATTTCCTTGATGCAAGTCATTCATAGGATGAAAACCGCCCAGTGTTCGGCCCTAGCCACTCTTTGCCGGTAGCTTGACTAAAGTGGAAACAGGCTACAAATTTTGTTGATTCAGCATCTACCGTGGCATAACATCATTACAATGACCCCACTCAACTATTAAGCGCCTAACCTTCCTCAAGTCAAGGGAGTAGTCAAATGACAAGCTATTCTCTTTAATTACCAAAAGGCTTCAATTCTCCATACTCCAAAACTTATAATCCGGGATTGGGGTAAGCACACCAGAATTTTAATTGGAGGAGAGGAGGCCCACACAACCAAGGCCCATTTGAAATCAAGGTCCTCAAGGGTCCTTGAACCCTAACCAAGGTTTCCACCCCTCTCGTCTCAAGGACTTAAACCAACCTTATCTTGTATAAAGAAGCTTGGAAGATATTGTGCCTGATACAGTTTGTCGGACCAATCCCACCAACATTGAATTTAGCACCGCGAATGATGTGAGATCCCAAATCATAAGCTAGCCTCTTATATGGAAATTTTCAACATGAAAAGGGGGGAAACTCCTTCTCAAACTATCCAAAACCCCCAAGGTCAAATAGTATTTGAGTGGGTCCAGTGGCACCTTTGAACATTGCAAGGTTGTCGCACTCTTGAGTGGAATAGTAATTGCAAAATGAACCATTCCAGGGATGTGGGTGTCGACAAGCCTCATGTTCCTAGAGGCGAGATGTTGTTGATGTTGAGCAGAAAAGACAAGGCCTCCCATGTCCCTCTGCTCCACCCTCACTTAGGTTGAGCCCCGAGAAAGTGAAACGATCATTCGAAATTTAAGTTGAGCGGGTTAAAACGAGGTTAAGCAAATGAGTTAAGTTAGACATTACTGTTGGATGCCATTAAAAACTTGAATCCGGTATATGCCAAGTTTCTGAAAGATTTGTGCATTGTGAAAAGAAAATTAGGTGTCAACAAGGAGGCATTTATGGTAACAATCTACCTCCTTGATCGGAACAACGCATGATACAAAGACTTTGGGAAGCCTGTCTTGCAAAGTGGTAGGGGTCAGAATTAGGACATGCTCTAATGGATTTGGGGGCAAGTGTTAACTTGTTGCCATACTCGGTATATGTTAAGCTGAGTTGGAGATTAGAGCCAGGCCAATATTACCCTCGAGCAGTTGTAGTAGTGTGAATTCTTCAGAGGGATAGTGAAGGATGTATTGGTGCAAATGCGACAGTTCTTCTTTCTTGTGGTTTATCGTTCTTGACACTCAACTTGTGGTGAATCAAGGGACTTGATGATTCTTGGTAGGCCCTTCTTAGTACTTTGCTAATGTCTGCTCCTTCACACATGGGAGGCTAATGACTTGCACTATCTTTTGGTAACATATTTGTTAATTTTAATATCTTCAATACATCAAGAAGGAAATAGGGGTGTGAGGAGGGACGTACATGAGGGTGTATGATAAACTACATTGTGCGGGAATTACACATAGAAAATGTTTCATATGATGATCCTCTCATGTCTTGTGTGCAGCCCCGAGTTGGGTCGGGGAGTACTTATCGAATCAGAGTTCACTAAATCCACATTGACTGGGCGATCTTGAAGCAAATGGGTGGGCACCTAAATTTGAAACATTGCCACCAATAGAGGACAGGGTGTTACCCTCGGAAGAGAAACAACCTAAACTTGAGTTGAAACCCTTACCATCGCATCTCAAATATGCATTCCTAGGGGTAGAAGAAACTTTCCCGGTAATCATATCTTCCTCTTTAGAGTCAGATCAAGAGAATAAACTTTTGGAGATATTGAGAACCCACAAAACCTCCATAGGATGGACAATTGCAAATATTAAAGGAATCAGCCCCTTGATGCACTTTACGAGGATTCACTTGGAAGAAAGATATGTCAAACCCTTTAAAAACTGACCTGGCGATGGCGAACCCGTCATGAAAAGTGGTTAAGAAAGAGGTCTTAAAAGCGTATTCGGACGTGGTGTTATTACCCCGTTGCAAATAGCAAATCTTAGTCCAATGATGATTTCAAAAAATGCGGGTCTTTTGTGATGTAATCAAACTGTTGACAATTACTCTGGATTCACCACGAGTTGGAAGTTGCGTAAACCATGGGGAAACTGATGTATTTTGGAAGATCGTTTCTCACCTTTATGGATAAATCTTTGGAGAGGATTCACGAAGGCATGAATTTTATTGTTTCTGGCGTTTTCAAGGGTACAATCAAATTGAGATAGCCTTAGAAGATCAAGAGAAAACCACGTTCACTTGCCCTTTTGGCACATTTTCCTTCGAAATGCCCACTTTGAGTATGTCATATTTAAAGGAACTTTCAGTGCATGATAGGGATTTTTAGTGATATAAATGAATATTTGGAGATTCATGGATGACACTTTGTTTTTGATTAAATGAGGGATGTCGAAGAATTTACAAAGGTATTGGAGGTGTCGGAGAAGAATTTAGTGTTGAATTGGGAGAAGTGTCACTTCATGGTGACCTGAGAAGTTAATGTTGAAGCCACATAGTATCGAAAAAAGGAATAGAGGTGGACAAAGCCAAAGTCGAGTTGATTTCCAACTTACCTACCCCTCAGTGTGTTAAAGATATACGATCGTTCTTAGGTCATGTAGGATTTTATAGGAGATTCATACGAGATTTCAGTGCCATAGCCCATCCGCCAATACGATTACTTGCAGATTTGCATGGTGCGAGGCTTGTGAGGATGCCTTTGATGAAGTAAAACATGTTAGTTTCCCTACCTATATACGATCTCCCAGTGGGGAACTCCCTTTTAATATCATGTGTGACGCTAGTGATGATTATGCTATAGGGGGGCTGTTTGGGGCAAGGGAAGATAAAAAGATTTTGTGATTTACTATGCCAGCAGACTCACAGATTCCACTTAATCGATTACCTGACTCACGGAAAAAGAGTTTTTAGGCTGGTCTTTGCCTAGGATTCCGGTCGTACATTGTAGGGTCTCCTGTAACCATTTTCACAAATCATGCAACACTGAAGTATTTGCTCTCTAAGCAGGATACTAAGCCTCGTTTGACTAGGTGGATCCTACTGTGTCAAGAATTTAACGACTAAGGATAGGGAGTTGAGAATGTGGTAGGCGACCACATGGTTGATTGGGAATCCACTTATGAGGCACCATGGCGACCGGTCCTATGACGTTTTGCTCTTGTGCTGCCCATGGTATGCGAACATAGTAAACTATCTAGTGATAGAACAAATTCCACCCCAATGGACCTCTTAACAAAGAATTTTGGTGGACGATAAGAAATACCTCTTACTGATGATATATTTGTTTTTAAATACTATCAGACGATTGAGAGAAGGTATCACTTATCCAATGGCAGTCAAATTGGAGTGCTCACCTTCTACCACTCGAAAGCTTGTGGTGGGCATTTCTCCCTTGAAAAAGCGGCGAGACAAAATCTGCCAACCCGGGTTTCTTGTATTTCTTTTTAAAGACTACTTTGTTTGCAAAACTTTATTGCTCGGTACCCAACAATTAGGAGGGTTACAAGAGGAACATGATGCCTCTTACTCATATTTTAATCATTGAAATTTTTTTCGATTCTTTGGGGTTTAGACTTCATGGGGCCTTTTCCCTCTTTCTTGTGAGTCTTAACATTTGTGAGTTGATTATCATTTAATTGATTAATTCCAACGAACTATGACCATAAGGTTGTTTGAAATTTTAAAATTTACATTTTTCAGTTTGGGTACTTCGTGCGATCATGTGGTGATAAGTGGAAATAATGTAATCGATCCTTTGAAAACTTGTTGAAAAAGTATGGAGTCTACCGCAAAGTTCCAGTGTACCACAGTTGATAGTGGTCGGGTGTGATAGGGAGATCGAACACTATTTTGGAAAAATACTTCGCCCCAATCTCAAGGATTAATTAAACCACCGACTAACCAACGCTCTTTGGAAACACTTCTGGAATCACTGCTTTTAAGACCATTCTTGAGTATGTCTCCTTATCGAACGCACTTTGTTTATGGAAAGGCCACATCATCTGGCTGGTAGGGAGGACCACAGTATTGGGCCATTAAAATACCGATTTTGATTTGGCTCAGGCAGGTAAACAGCAACTGCTGCAGATGAACGAGCTTAATGAATTGCGGGGTGAATCGTATGAGAGCTCACAAATCTACGAAGAGAGGCTCAAGCTATTCCATGACAAGAACATTGTTAGGAAGATCTTTCAACCTGACCAAAAGGTGTTATTGTATAGCTCACGTTTGCACATGTTTCCAGGTAAACTCCATTCTAGGTGGACTGGCCTCTTCATCATCAAGGTAGTTTACCCATATGGCGCAGTGGAGATTGAGAACCCGTAAAATGGGAAAACCTTCAAAGTCAATGGCCAGCGCTTAAAGCCATTTCTCGAGAACTTTATTTGCACATGGTATGAGTGGTAGATCCGCTCTACCGGGATGTTCCTTCAGCGTAATCTCTATCCTACCTCTTTTGTATATAGTTTTTCTTTTCTTTTCTTGTGACTTACTTTTATCTGTGTTTTTTAGTCGCCTTTGTTTGTAAATTTAATAAATACTGTAAATCTGAAAAATAATTTTGACACAAAACAAATAAACCCCATATTTTCTCTTTCTCTCTTGGGTGTGTCCTATGTGCATTGAGGGCAATGCCTACTTTTGTGGTGGGGGTGGTCATACACTAGTTGGAGCCAATTAAGTTTTATTAAGTGCATCTGAATTTTCAATTTAAGCGAGTCTTTGGGTATGGTAGGCACGTGAGGTATTCGTGTAACCTTATTACCTCATATCGTCTCCCACTTTGCAGCTTCTGATAACGGGCATACCACAAACTTTTTTTTCATATTTGGGACCATACGACCCCAATTCTATTCTATTCCCCAGAGTCAATCTTGATTGGTATCCCTCTCATTTATGCACTACACAAGTCATTGATTTTCTGCCTCAAGCTCATTTTTGATTGTTATTGCTTCAGCTTATGCATTGTTTTAGCATTCCTTGTTAACTACATGCATTGTATTCTCTGAGTTTTATATTTGAAAGATGATTTTAAGCCATCGTTTCTATATTCTGGCTAAATCATATTGATTCAACCCTTTGCACCCATCTTAATTTGGATTATAGTCATTCGGTATGGGAATCGTGATCCGCAGGAAGTACGATGGTTTACAAAAAGAATTACAAAGCGTGAAGGTGTAAAGACGATTGTAATTACCGGTTCACGAACACAAATTCGAGACTGGAGGGTATGGAAATTGCGGGAAAGAAGTGGCGTCTAGTGGAATCAGGATGGGCGATGCGGAAATTTATATAAATTAGTACTGTTGTTTCAGAGTCAAAATAAAAAAAAAAAAATAAATAAAATAATCAAAGGACAGTGAATGCGGGTACCACTCATATTGAAATACCGATGCCCGGTTAAGAAGCTAAATCAGTTTTTAATGGTACCGTTTTACGCTTCTTGAGTGGGTACCGCCGTGTCGAAGGGCCATTTGAGGGCCTTTTCTTCCCAAAGTTTGAACCCTTTCATATCTCCACTCCCTAACTCCTATATAAGAGAAACTCTAACCTAATTTTCCCTCTCACCATAGCAAACCCTAGGTCGGAAAGAACCATTCCTACAATTAATTTGCATTTGGGGCTGGGTTCTTTGCAGTGGCGAGTACCAGCGAAGTGTTGACTCACTCATCTCTCTTTGAGCAATTTGAATGAATGTTATTTCAACATGGATTTTGTTGGGTGGCTTTGGTTGGTGGTTACGTGTTTACTGGTTGTAGGGCATCCATGGTATGGTATGGTGTCTAACTAATCTAGAAGGGGTGAGTGAATCTTGCAGGTGGTTTGTGAAGGCGCGTTGTGTGTGTATGGGCTATTCTCGCTATATGTACCATTTTGGCCGTATCTATGGCTAGATCGAAGAACATTGGGATAGGCAAAGTTGCTAGCTCTTCTATGGAGCGAGCTATAAAAAAACGAAAGGCCGATACTTCACATAGTGTAAAGAAAGGAAAAGGGAAGTGGAAAGGTTCCTCATCTGAGAGCGAGGAAGAAAGTGAAAGTGAAGATGAAGAAATTAAAGCCATGTTTGTTGTGACCATCTAGAGATGGGCCGAGAAAAGTGGATCGATCGATTGAAAGGCGGGGTTTCTTGAGGCGGGAATGAGTGACCGTTCTTGACCTGCACCTGCGGGTTGTTATTCAGGAGCAAAATCTACAATTGTTGATTATTCCTTGCTGACTCATCAGAATCAGAGCGAGAAAAGTGGGTCCAGTCAATTGAAAGGCAGGGTTTCCATTGTGAGCGGGGAATGAAAATTGACATGTTCTTGTTCACCCACCCTATCCGGGTTGTTATTCAGGAGCAAAATCTACAATTGTTGGTGAAGAGGTAAAATGTTATTTACCGACCATGGTTAGGGATTCCACTCCAACTTGAGAGAGAATCAGAATGTCGACACCCTGTTGGAGACTATTATTTTAGGGAAACAGTTAATGGTCATCCCTTACTCGATATCATCCAATTGCTGAATTATCATGCTGCCACACGTGACCTTACCCTCTTAGGGTTGGTTATTACAAAATTTGATGCCGGTCACATTTGCAAGTACCATGTGCGTGACCCGGTGCCCATGGGAGGTTTTGTGCTCGAGGAGTTCATTCTCAGGAAATTAAATCCACGAGTATGCATTGTTGATGGTGGGTCATTCACAACAAATCGGGCGAAGGGGAAAGAAAGCTTCGCGAAAGGAAGAAATCCGGTTACGTATGGTAATGGCCGGAAAAATTATTGATTATTCCTTGGTAGCTCTTGTGTATTATGAGGGACTTTACGGGGATTTGACTGAAAATAAGCATATTCAGAGCTTTAGTTACAAATGTGGTGGAAGCTGCGGGGGGATAGGGGGCTGGTAGAGGAAAAAGGTTCTTCCTAGGGTGATGAGGCCCATCACAGGCTTGAATATAAGCAAAGCCGAGGTGCTTCCCTGAGGCCTCGGTCGTCCACATCGCAGTTCACGGGGCTTCATAAATCGTCGGCTCGCCCGGTCCCGATGGTACATCCCCCTTGAAAAGGATGGGCGTAGAATCAAAGGTGGTTCAAGTGTGTATCTTGAAGCAATTGGATCACAGGCTCTCAGACTTGAGAGTCCATCTTGCGGAGAACTGTTGGAGATGACCTTCCTCGACTTAAAAGGGAATCGATTGTATTTGGATAGTGTGAGTGAATTACATTCTCTTCGATTGATGATGGGAGGCGTAGAGTAGTAGCCTTGTGGGTTAGAATAGGGTGGTGTTAGCATTCAGTGAGATACCTCTCGACCACTCATGCCAACACCCATTTGTTTACATGTAAGCCATTTGTGTAGCCATGGTCATTACAAGCTTGAAAGACCTTTTTGATTTTAGTTATGTTGGATCTGTTCCATCACCACTGGATTTGTGCATGTTAGTTTGCTTGGTTATTCTTAAAATGTTTACGATGATAATGAAGTTCATTTCGAGTTTGGTGATCTCTTTGCGACCTTTCTTCTCTCAGATCATGGTCCTTTATAGGTATCTACGTTTTGCTTAACAGGTTTTTTATTTTGTAAATCAGCTTTGAGGTGTAGTATTCATTTAAGTTTAGATGGTTGCATACTCTGTCGGAGTTAAAGCTTGTGCTCTGTTACGCTATGAAACTTGCAATGCCCTAAGCGCACCTAGCGCATTTTGTTAGGCCTTCATAATCGATGGGTGTTGCAATTCAAATCTTAGCAGGGACTAGCAAGTTGTATGAGGGGGGTGTGTTGGTCTACATAAAAGCACCTTGTTTATATATGATTTTAATACCCCGACTCATGTTTTGCTCTCATTTTGTGTAGAATAGGTGCCTTTATCGTTTCTAGTGTTTTATCGCATTATGCAAGTTTTTAGTCCGTGCACAGACGGATTTTGCCAGAGGTTGATTCTATGAGCTCAATCACCAGATCGCCGTGATGACAACGACGCTCAGTGGCCTCAGTAATTATAGTGAGGAGGCAGTCGCGAGGAGAGCGTGGTACCGGTACCACACATACTGGTACCAGTACCCACATGCAGTGAGGCAATGGTGCGTACCCGATATCTTGGTGCGATGCCCTGGATGTGATTTTCAATACTTGCGGTGTGGTACGCTTGCTTGGTCTGGAATACGACATCACGATCACGAGTTTGACCAGTTCAATCTTGGGTGCAAAGAGCCACGCCGTCCGACCACCCTTGAGATCACTAATAGGATGTTTAAGGCCATTTTGAAGAGGCGGTAAAGGAGAATTCTGTTCTAGGGTTTGATTTTAGACAGGTTGGAGTGTTTTTCCATATATTTTGCTAGGGTTTATAGAGTAGAGTGCTTCTTCGGATTCTAAGTTTTAATTGCTTGTAATCTTTAGTTGGTTTACTCTACTTTGTTATTTTCACTATGGGATCCTGTGCTTTGAAATCCCAACCTTACAATGAAGTGTTATTTATAAGTCTCGAATTACAATTAGTGTATTATTAACCATGAATCGATTCTCAGTTTCAATGGGTTAAGCCCCATGATAGGGTTCACGGGACTTCGCCTCCTTCAAGGTAACAACTATGTGACTACTCTTTTTATTGTTAGCTTCAATGGGACTGTATAGTCACTAACACTTGGCCAAATCTTATAAAACCTTAGTTTGGCATCTTCTTGACAACGTGTGAACGAGAGACTCTCGGTATACGTTGTGCTTTATCACAAATGCAGGCTAAGAGTCCACGCAAATCATTTGAACAAGTGTTTGTTATCGCGGAATCGTTCTTGTCTTAAAAGAGTTTTTAATGTTACATTTTCAGTCGAAGACCATTCATCAATGGCTCCTAGATGTGGTTGTAAATAAGAGGTGGGTATTACCTGATCGGCGGTGAGTGAAAACCTAAGGACCCTATCATTCTCCCTTTTTGTTTTAAAATAGTTAATTTAATCGGTTACACGATCAATCCAATCCTGACCCCGATTTTACTTTTAAACACACATTCATTGGAGAGAAATCCACAAGGATCACCTGAAACCACTCCGCAATGGAAATGACCTATGGACTCCGAGTAATATAATGCTTGAAGCTTTAGTTCCCTCACGGCAGGAATAATTTAAACATCTGAAATAGACGAAGCATTGGCCATCCTCATGAATCTTCCCATATGCTCGTTGGGTTCTTCAGAAGGATGACCAGTAAACTAGTGTTGTTGTACCATAGTGATCTAAGTTGGCTTCAGTTCAAAATTATTGGCTTCTATGGCAGGCTATCTCATAGTAGAATATTCATCTTGAATATCATGCCTCTAAAAGTCTTCCCTAGTCATTTGCCTTTAAGGTATTTCTGTTTCTGCTTCTTCTGGAATAGGTTGTTGTCTTTCTCTTTGATTTTTCATACTTTTAGATTCAGCACTTGTACTCTTCCTCAGATTCCTCAGTGTTCTCTCAATTTCTGTATCCAAAGGCAACAGATCTACTTCTGGTTTTATGTGCATTTACTATCTTCCTAAAATAGAAACACTTTGAGATCAAATGAAATATGTGGGAAACAACTATGATAATTTTGGCTCATACAATATCTTCAGTAGCTTATTAAGCTATTGCAGTTAAAAATTATTTTTTTTGTTTTTAATTTATCTATGATAAAATAATGAAAAATGCCCAAATTAGAAATTCTCTCTTTGGTTAGAATATTGATATTTAAATTCATCAATCTATCCCCGACAACGGTGCCAAAAACTTGTTGACCATATTTTCTCTATAGACCAAAATTTCCAAGTAATTAGCACTCTTTCCAAAGACTAAATAAAGTCTCCAACAATGTCACCAAAAACTTGTTAATTGTCCAATTTTTCAAAATATGTGTTTATCCTTTTTGTAAACTGGATTCATGAAAAATTGTGTTTGGTCTAAATTACTACAAGTGCACAAGTCGTACAAGTAATAAAAGTGGATTTTAATAAGTCTAGATATCGTTCCCACGAGGATTGATGATAAATCAAAGGCCCAACTACTGACTTCTCCCGAGATCCTTACTATTTGAATTCCAATATTAAGATGATTAGAGAACGAATAAAATAATAATAAAGTAATTTCACTAGTATACATAAAAAAATAATAATAAGAATGGAATTGAGAGTTCAGCGGTGAGATGACAATGGGGAAATAGACGATGAATAATTGCCCGATTTCTCGTCATTTTGAATCATAGATAAGTCATAAGTTGGAAAGTTGGTTGTCAAAGATGCATTGTGGTATAGTTTGGATTTCTCCTTAACCATACCTTTCACTAATTAGAGATTAATCATTTTTTCTAACTCATGGATCTAATGAGTTACTTGTGGGCCTATAATCATCTTTCTAAGATTTGGGTATTTTCCTTTTAGTACTTCACGATCTTAGGGTAGAAAAATTCTTGGCCCATGGAAACGAGGATATTGCAAGTCTTCTCAATTTAGATGACACCTCGTCCTTGATACTAATGAAATTCTCCATCTCCTTGATTAGATCTTTGCTAACACGGGATCGGGAATCCTTTCATCGAGGAAGAGAGAAACCTGCGAGTGATTAAGTGATGCTTCATCAATCTATCCTCAAACCATGAGTGAGTTAGTGATCTATATGAGTAATCTTTTAGAGTTCATTAGTTCCAAAGTATTAGTCTACCATACCTACAAAGAACTACTCTATACCCTTAGGATTCTCCATCTCTGTGTCACGCAGAGGGCCTCCTAGAAATCAGAGCAAGATACAATACTTCGTTTGGGTACACAGTACTAGTACTTGGAAAAATTAAGTTCAAAATTAATACTGATCAAATAAATTCAAGAATTCTAACTAAGGTGTCTTTCCACTTGTGTAGAAAAATAACAATCATCATCAACCCATTCCCATAGGGAGCTCTGACCTTTAGCGGTTCATCCATATCGGTGATAACTGATCGGGAAAATTCAACGAAATTGTAAGCAGGCGAAATAAATGAACTCCATAAAATTTTCCAAACTCCATTTTATTTAAAACAGTAATGAAAGACAAAATTTACAAGAAATTCAAGCTCGAAGTTGCACATCAGTTCATTACTCAACTCCATAAAATCAAAAGAAAACTAAGTACTACGCTCAAACTAAATCTACTAAAAAGGAAATAAAAGATAAAAAGAAAAGAAAAATAATATACAAATAGTCTTCAACTACCTAAAAGTCCTAGAATTTGCGGAAGCTACACACAGTGCCTTAGATGCGTCTATTTATAGACTTTCCAATGTTGGGTCGCACTTCAAAACCGCGTTGTGGATCCCCAAATATTTTAGCCCAAATTGGTCACTCTGTCGCAACATAGAAAATTATTTCGCAACAGAGCTTTTAGTCTTTGTCGCTGGCTTCTATCGTAGCATGCAGTTTTCTGTCATGATCAATTCTCTGAGATTTTTCTTGGATTCTGTCATGATAGATTTTAACTATGTTGCGACATTTTTTTGATACAACAATCTTATTCTTGTTGCGACAAGGATGTCTTGTGTTGTGACATGTAATTTGTTGCAACTAGCTTCTCATGCTTTTCTGCTTCTGGAATCTGTCGCAACATAAATTTCTTTGTCGTGACAAGAATTTTCACCTCCAGCACTTATACTTTGTGGCAACATTCTTTCTGTTGTTCTTCAGCAACTTTATCGCGACAAAGTTTTCTTATGTCTGTTGAACTTCATTGGTTACTCAACAATCTCAGTAGTGACAGAGTTTTCTTTTGTCGTGATAGACTTTTCTTCTCTAGTCCTTGTCGCTAGCTGAGTTGTTTGTTGTGACATAGAAATCTTTGTTGCGACAGACTTGACTTGGCTAATCTCAATTCTCTTTCAATTTCTGTGGCGACCGAATTTTCTTCTGTCGCCACAGAATTCTATCACTCTGCAGCTTTTATTGTCGCGATAGAAAACTTCTTCTATCGCAATAAGATTCTGCCTTCAATTATTCATTATGTCGCAACATTAATTTCTTTATCGCCATTTCTCTTGTATTGCTCTTCAACTTCTTATCGAGACAGAGATTTCCTTATCGCGACAGAGTTCACCTCAACCTCATGTTTGTTTGTCGCGACAAAAACAACCTTTGTCATGACAAAGTCCTGTTTCTCTTTGTTGTGAACTCACGAATGTATGTCCGCGATAGATTTTCTTTATCGCGACATAAATTCTTCCTAAAATTTGGTCCCGTATTTGAAAACTTTGTTGCAGCGTAAAGCACCCTGTTCTGGTGACTTGTGTTTATGCCTGCCATTTACATCACGCCAGGTTGGCTTTTGTCATGATAGAGTTTGTTTATTAATCTTAAGCCTTTTATGTTGCGAAAGAGTAAGGATTGTCGTGACAAAGTTCCACTGCCATTTTCCTTGCTCAATGTTGCAACAGAGTAAAGAGTGTTGCGACAGTCTTCTTCACACTCTTCTTCAGCAATGTCGAGATAGAAAAACTCTTTGTCGAAAGTTCTTCTTCTTTCTTAAATTATAGTTGGACTTTGTTGTGAAAAACTGCTGATGGCTGTGACATAGCTCTTTAGGTCTCCTTGAAATTTTGTCGCAACAAAAAAAACTATGTTGCGACAAAGAATCCTGCATTTACCACTTTTTTTTTCTTCTTTTCCTACTAGAATCATCTATTTTTCAATGAAAACATGCAAAACACAAATTTTGTGAATATTCCATAATTTAGCATTAAAAATATATCTCAACTGCTAAAAATATGCTAGAAAAATGGATTAAAAATGGATGAGTTTAGGACTCATCAACACAAGCTACTAATATTCTGAACAAGTAGTTTCAAAAACAATATCAATCAAATAAATTCACAATTTTGAATAATGACATTCTTTAAAGTTGAGCTGAAATCAATAATGAACATCGATCCAATCCCAAATGAAGCTCAGTCTTCCAAAACTGGTTTACTAATAATAGTGACTAACTGATAAGGAAAATTCATTGAAATTGCAAACGACCTGAAATAAATGATCTCCAAAAAATTTCGAATTCATTCGCCCAGTGATAATAGGCTGAATTTTTATAATAAATAAGTCGAAACTTCCCACGGAATCAACTTTGTTCAATCCTTAAAAAAAAAAATTAACTAAAATGCTAATCTAAAATGACCTAAAAAGAAAAAGAAAAAGAAATAATATCTGGAGTTCCCGGCTGAAGTTCCTCTACGTTTTGTGGAAGCTCCACCTGATATACTAGATAATGTCTATTTATAGATTTTCAAATGATGGAGCATTTCTAGAAATTTGGAAATTGTGGATCCCCAAAAAATATGGCTCAATTGGTTACTTTGTCGATACATAGAAAGTTATGTCATGACATAGTTCTCATCTTTATCGCCCAACTCTTGTCATGGCCTGCAGTTTCTATCACGACATAATTTTGTGCATTTCCTTTTAATTCTGTCGCGATAGAATTTTCTATGTCGCGATAGAGTCTTACTGAAGCAGTCATGTTCTTGTCACAACAGGGATGTCTTGTGTCACGACAATTCTTGGGTGCCTTGCGGCAGATAACGAATTGTGACACCCCTGAAGCTCGAGGTCCGGGTTGACCATGATGACGTGGAAACTTGTGTGTCTCATTATCATGAGACCATTACATGAATAAAATGACCCTGATAGGGCCCATCGTCCATACTTGTCCATCGGTTCTGAGACCATACATTTCTATAGATCCAAGGATTATTACATCACTCACCAAAACATATATTAAAACTAGTTCGTTACAATATATACCTGAACGAGCTCGAGCCACGATTAGGCCGCCATAATCCGAACTCCCCAGGAGCGTTGTGCACTTTTGTACATCTATGCCTAAAGGGGTCCCCTGGCGGTATTAACTCGATGAGATAAATCCTACAAGGGCTATTCTCACCCCTAGGTGCACATGCAAATAATCATTTCATGATCAAACCAACAACCAATTCGTGCATACATGTTGTCCATCATGAAACGTCTACATTACATGTATGAGGCGACCTCTACATGCCCCAATCTGGTCGACCTTGACCCACCGCCCAATCCACCAAGTGCGATGGGAAATCAATAAGTCAATCCAGGCTCCCATCTGGCAAGTAGTCTATATGATATTTATTTAATCATTCGTGTCTTTTCGGCTTATGAAAACTTTTCGAGGTCTCACCGCGGGTCATACACCCTCAGAGCATTTTTCGGCTTTCAGGTGGATATCTTTGTCTAACTAGGTTTTGGGCTTTTCACTGAGGGGGAATTATCTATCCTGCTTTACTTTGTGGAGCATATTTCATTTCCATTTTCGTTTAACCTTTGTGGAACTCAGGTGGACTTAGATCCATTTCCACGGCCGCGCGATTCGGCACGAGGCGTAGTGCGAGCCGATTACCATGTACACCCATGTAATGCGCTGTTCACAGCACACCCGATGCAATGCAATTTGTGCCACTGCACTCAAACCCATGACCAATGTATGAAGACCTCTACATTGACATTCTACACCACACACTATGTGTGTGCTATGAACACTCATGTCTAATGCACACAACATTCCATATATTCAGTTTAACATAGCATACATGTAGTCATGTTAATATTCCATACATTCAAATCAGTACATCACATAAGCATGCACTACATCTTTTCTATCATTCAGTTCATTCATGTCAACACATCATTCAAGCATATATTAACATAATTCCAATATTATAGGAAAGTAACGCTATAATTCATATTCAGTGAGACATGGTGTGTCAATCCATCTGACCCAATGCATATAAATTATTTCCATCTTCATCGCATATGTCACATAATTTCACATATTGATTATGTCATTGAATTTATGGCAATAACACACATTAGTCATTCAGGCCATAAATCCGACCATGCTTGGCTTAAAAATAATACGGACTTAGTCGAAAGTCTAGTTTTGTAAATCTGCTTTAAAACATCCAACAGGCAATTCCTTGCTCAGGCCATATGCAAACCCAAGCATTTCGGTTACAAATCGGTTCAGAAAACAGAATTTCTGGAAACTAGAATGGACTATTCCTCAACTGTCCGTGACCTAGCCCAATTTTCAGCCTAAATTTTTACTAAGGACTTTATCTTATTAAATTCTAGACTCGACGAGCTTTCCATAGATTCCAAGAACGTGTGAATCGGAGTTCGGATGTGAAAGTTATGGCCGTCCAAATTTGAAGCGGCCGATTCACAAGTGTGTGCGGAAATTTGTGCACACCCCTGTTTGCCATTCTACTCGGGATTTTGTTGTCCTGAAACACATTGTTCTATTTCGGACAGTCCCAAAACCCTATGAAACCAGTCTTTAACCATCACACAATCTGGAAACAAAACCACCTGACATACAAATTCGCGGAAAACTGAGCGAAACCCGGTAAAATTTGTCTACCGGCCCCTAGGCGTAAAATAACCCAGTAGGAGGAAACCTACCTCTTGTAAAGCGCGATTCCAGGTTCTTTTCTTGTGCGGGTCCGCTCACTCCTCTTTCTTTTCCTCTTCCTCCCCTTTCTTCTTTCCTTTTCTTTAACTTCCCCTTTCTCCTTTCCTTTCCTCCGGCTCTCTTCTCCTTTCCTCCTTTCTTTTCCTTTCCCCTCCTTACTCCTTGTTGCTCCCACGAGCCCGAAAACTTCTTGCCCGCTTGCTTGTATGGCGGCCCATGAAGTCCTTATATAGGCTTCAAAGGCATGCATGTTGACACATGGCATGCCATGTGTCACACATGCATGCCTTTGCCATGCATTGTGACACATGGCTTGCCATGTGTCACCCACATGGCTAGCCATGGGTCGCCGACACCCGTTGCCTCGAAATACGTGAAATTCCAACTATCTCGAATTCAGTCATTGGGTAGCTAGATTTACGTGGGGAGCGATTCCAAACGGTGCGATTCATTTCACCGTCGAGATCTAGAAAAATCCTACTTTTCTCTGGACTATTAGGTAAACTACGGTTGCCTTTTTATCACAGAAAAATTCAAATTTAAAATTTTCACGGGTTTTATACTCTTCCCCCCTTAAAATAATTTCGTCCCGAAATTTTCGCATACATACACATTCAAACACATGCATATGTAATAGTCATTTAAAACATTAATGACTGGAAAACGCACCTTCCCCATCGAACAATAAGGGATAGTTGACGCGCACGGTGTCTTCACGCTCCCATGTCGCCTCCTTGACTCCTCGGTCTTTTGCCACAGCACATACCACAGCCCTCACGGTCTTGCTGCCATGCCAAAACCTACTCATTATCCATGATACGCACTAGTCCCTCCTTGAAGGTCCTATCCGCATCAACAACAAGCTCACCCCAATGCACTATATGAGTTGGATCTGGAATGTACTTCTGGAGCATAGAGATGTGAAACACCTCATGAACACTCGACAAACTCGGCGGCAACGCTAACCGATATGCAACCGCGCCAACCTGCTCGAGTACTTCAAAGGGTCCAATGTACCTCGGCGACAGCTTCCCTCGTTTGTCGAATCGATCCTCCTCTCTTGACATCACGCCCGAAGGCCTGATCTGCACCTCGAACTCTAAATTAGGTAAATTATGTCCAGTAGTAACTCTTACGCTTGCTACGGCGGTAAGGAGGCAGCTTAGAATCATACCCACCTTCTTTGAGGTGTCTCTAATCAAATCTGGACCAGTGATGGAGCTCTCTCCCACCTCTGTCCAATATATCGGTGATCGACATGGCCTCCCATAGAGAGCCTCATTGGGCGCCCATCGAGATACTCGCTGATAGCATTATTAGGCAAACTCTACGAGGCGAGAGTGCTTTCCTCCCGGCTACCCTTGACATCGGAATGCGTGCTGCGGCATGTCCTCTAAAATTTAGATAGTCGCTCACGATTGACCATCCATCGGGATGAAGCGGTACTCATCAACATCATGTCCCAGTGGCCCAGCCCGAAAACTCTTCAGGCGAAGTATAAACTAAGGATCCCAGATCCAATACTATAGGCCTTTCAAATGCAATAGTACTATCTTCAGTATATATAACTTTCTTGAATTCCTCTAGTGTGAAGGTCATCCATACGACCGGAAAATGCGTCGACTTATTAGTCGGTCCACTTTATAACCCTGCAGCATCATGCTTGCGATGTCCATGGCAAGTGAGTCACAAAGTCCATCGCGTGTGCTCCTTCGACCGCTATCTCGATGGTTGGGTAGCCCTGCGGCCTTTTGTGCTCGGCCTTACTCTTTGGCACGTGAACCATACCTGTCGGATAAAATCACGACATGCCTGCTTAAGTCCCTCTCGGTGATCTTGGCGGCAGTCATGATACATCTTCTTGCCACTGGATGTGCAGAATTGCAGAGCAATGGAACTCCTTAGGATCTCACTCCTCCGATTCCGTCGATTGGGGGACAACCCAAATCCCTATCTGCGAAGACTACCATCTATGTGGATGGCCCGAGCCAGCCGTCACGTTGTGCCCGGGCGTACTCAGTCCACACGATGGATACTAGTTGCGTCTGCCCCTGGGACTCTATCACTCTGCTCAGTAGAGACGGCGTAGCCATCAAACTTCCCAAGGTACCACTGAGGCACGCTCATGTACTGCGATCTAAAGCGCCGGTGTCTCGGCGTCCGCCACTCCGGGAAGCTATGCTATTAGTACTCCGCCTTGACTTTAAATTTAGCGCCGGCCACCACATTTGCCTTCAGGGATGGTAATGCGAAATTAGTCATCTTCAAAACTCCATCCACATCTTTGCCTGCATGTGAGGTCTCATTTGCGTGAAGATGTATTTCGGACTTTTATGAGTGCAGAAACACCTCGAACTACTCACCATATAAGTAGTGGTGCGAATCTTCGGGGCGAGACTACATTTCAACTCCATGTCATGCGTGGGGTAGTGCGCTCAAGTGATTCTTCAGCTGAGAACCGCCAAGCCCCGCGACTTTCCGAGCCTGTCGGAACACATCCCAGTCTGATCCTTCGAAGCATCCACGGTACATTCTTTGCACCTCTTTGTCCCTTTCCGGGACTATTAGAATAGGAGTTGAAGTAAGCCTCCTCTTCAATTCTCAGAATGCTTATTCACATGAGTCATCCCACACAAACTTGACCTCCTTCCGGGTCAATCTCATCATAGGCGTTGCTAGCCGGGAGAAATCCACTATAAACCTTCTGTAATACCCCACCAATCCCAAGAAACTACGAATCTCAAAAGCCCGGCTTCGGCCTGCTCTAACTTTCATCCTGACCTCTCAGCCTTCCCAATTACACTAGCACGCTGGCGACACCACGTGTCCTAAACCCCCACCTCAAATAAGCCCAGCTTCGCCTCACCCGAACTTGGCATACAATTGATGATCCTTAAAAGTTGTGATACGATTCTCAAGTGATCCTCATAAACCACTTTCAGTGGGAGTATATCGGGATATGTCATCAGCAAAGACCACGACAAATTGATCTAAATAGGGTTGGAATACCCTATTCATGGGAATCATGAATCTTTGGTCGTTCGTCGTCAGGCATCATCGTAAACTAAATTCTTACATACCGCGTCTGAATGTTGTTTTAGGGATGTACGCACTCCACAACTCTCAGGCGTGGTAGCTTGGTGCAAAGGTCACATCTTGGGTAGACTCACACACCCCCTCGGTTGATCCAGACAAGTCATCCGATCGTCGGTAATGGATACCAATTCTTGATTGTAACCCTATTCAAGCATCGCCAATGTCGATGCATAGTCGAAGGTTTTATCCTTCTTCTTCGCCAAATAGAGCCAGAAGCGCCCAGTGGTGAAGTGCTCGGTCTAATAAAAACCCTTGCCCGATAACTCCCATATCTGGACATGAGCTCCACGCAACTCAGCGTATCCTATGTGGAGTCATAGAAATGAAGCTGACGTCTTGGGATGCAACTCAATCAGGAGTCTATCCCTCGGTGGAGTAATCCGATAGCTAACACGGAAAAACATCTCGTACTATAAACCACGGAAATGTAGACTCATATCTGTCTCACCTCGTCCTCCAAAGGTGAGGCTAGCTTCTTGACCTTGTCAAATTGCAGTGCCATGCGTGAATCGTACGGTATGGGGTGAAACATCGTGCCTATTCCCTTCTGACACAACCTGATGCAGATCTAGTGTGTGGCGATAACTCTCATACGATCACAATCTAATGACAACGGAGTATCTTGGTAAACCCGGAGTCCATCCAGGGATGACTAGAACTTCGACATGTCCATGACAGAAGGTCCACCTTGAGTAGAATCCTGGAGATCTTTAACTCACATCCTCTACATATCCGATCAATTCTACTTGGCCTTGAGTCCTAGGGAGAACTCATATCTGAGTGGCTCGTCCTGAGGTCTCGACCTCCCCAAGCCCTGATCTCTCACCTGAGATCGTGATAAAGAGATGTGATGCTTTTTGGAGTCCAAATAACACCCTTGCCCCACAAGCGAAGAGTAGAAATGTACCACTGGATCATAACGATCTTGCTGCCTCAACTACGAGGTAATGGCATAGACACGCCCACCAGGCCCAGAGAGTCGGCTGTACACTCTTGCCCTCGACCTTAACCCCGTACTTTCTAGCCTTTGGCTGTTTGTGAAACACTCGATGCTTTCGGGTCGCACCACCAAGGCGATACACATTCACGGCCCGTGTTGAGGTAAGGAGGAACATCTTAGGCTCTGCTCATGTCCCATAATAATCCGGGACTATGGTGTCCCACAGTCTGAAACACAATATCTTAGGATAGTTAGCCTCTTGTGTCCGGCCGATGGCGGTGGAAACATGTCATCTTCCCGGCTTGTGTGTGGCCGGACTGGCCTTGGCCACGGTAGCCTTGGCGCGCCCTAAAACCCTCGTGGAGCAGTCCTCACTTCTTTCAGGAGCACGAAGAAAAAAGCTTGGCTCCCCCTCTTCTTATCACTAGCACTCGCATCCCGGATCATACGAGCGTCATCTACCTCTTACTTTCAGTAGTCAAGGAGTATCGCAGCCATGTCGAGTCATATCTTATAGGTTATGTCCCTCTGATCTTGCCGGATGAACAACTTCAACCCATCCTCGAACTTCCTGACCTTGGCCACGGAGAATCCTCTCGTCGGCGGAACCCCGATGGTGTTTACCATCAGTCCCTCCTCCCATAAACGTCGGAGGATGTTGTGCCTTGAACCTCACGGAGTTCTGCTTGCCCGCGGACCTCTAGTTGCATCAGCTGTCACCGAATTTGTGGCTATCGCAGCACCTATGGCCTCTATGAAGGCCTGCTGATCAAAAACAAGTGGTGGTCGACCATCGCCCCGTGGACGACCTCTACGCCCCCGTCCTCTTCTTGCCATCTACCGAGTCAGCTTGGCAAGTTTAAAGTCATTTTGCGTGTCCAACTAAATTAGCGCACACAGCTGGCCAAATATAGACTTAATACTCCGAACCATCGTTCTGTTTCGAACTCCTAGGTTCGTTCTCAGCCTAATGTTCGCATTTCCCATATACATCCTACCACGTATATAATTCACGTAATTTGTACACGCAATCACGCACATACAATCAAAGCATAAACAAGAAAACACATAATGCATGTTGTGATCTAATCCTATCCCATGGACTCCTAGGTAACCTCCTACCTAAACCTTGATACGAGCTATAATACGGATATCAATTTCGAGCACTAGGTAATTCTAACTGACTCAGACACGAGCTATACATTTTGTGGTGCTCCTATACCTTAATAGTATGGCTAAGCCCGAGTCCTCGACCACCCCAGGTGCTGGAGTGTACTGTGTTTACGTCTGGTTGTGACACCACAGAGCACAGGGTCCGGGTTGATATAGTCGACCTACGAGGAAACTGTGTGTCTTATATCCTTGAGACCCATTACGAGTAAAATGACTGATAGAGACTGTCGTCCACATTACTCGTCGGAATGCGGTTACAAGACCCGTACATTTCACATAGATCGAGTTATTACATCACTCCTAATACAAAACATATATTAAAACTAGTTCATTCTAATATATACACAAAACAGAATCAAGGCCCGCAGTTCGGCACGCTTTTCGTAATCGAGCCTACAGGGCATCGTCTGCACAGTACCTGTCACGTACTGAAGGGGCTCCCACGATGGGGTGAGCTAACGCCCAGTAGAGATAAATCCAACAAGGGCTATTCCCCAGCTGGAGTGCGCATGCAAATGACCATTTCCACAGTCAAACCAACAACCAATCCTTGCATACATGTTGTCTATCATGGAAAAAAATCTACATGCATGTAACTGAAACAACACTCTACATGTGCCCCAGTCTCAAGATTGACCTCCACCACCCACCACACAATGCAAATTGTAATGGGAATCAATCTTGAGTCAATCCTGACTCCCATCTCACAACAGTAGTCTATGTGATATTTATTTAATCATTTCGTGTCTTTTGACATAGAACTTTTGGGGTCTCAGCGGTCTCTTACACCCCTCCAGATATTTTGGGCTTTCCAGCGGTGGATCTGTTTGTATAACCGGTTTGAGTTCACTTGAGGGGGGTATCTATCCCCTACTTGCTACGCCCGACATATTTCATTTTCCATTTTCGTTTAACACTGTGGAACTCAATTGGACTTTGTCCCATTTCTAAGCCCACACGATTTTGCACCAAACGCAGTGCCAAACTAGTACTATGTACACACACCCATGTAAATGCGATTGTTCTGCTTTTCAAATACGATGCAATTTGTGCCACTTGCCTCAAACCATGACGATGTATGAAGACCTCATGGACATTCTCGCCCCATACACTATGTGTGTATATAGTTACTCATGTATAACGCACACAACATTCCATATATTGATTTAACATTAGCATACATGCGGTCATGTTAATATTCCATACATTCAAATCAGGTACATCACATAAGCATACACTATCTTTTCTATCATTCGGTTCATTCGTATCGACACATCATTCCAAGCATGTATTAACATAATTCCAACCATTACTTAGGAAAGTAGCGGCTATAATTCATATTCGGTGAGACATAGTGTGTCGATCATACGATATGCATTTAATTATTTCCATCTTCATCACACATATGTCACATAATTTCACATATTCAGTATGTCATTAAATTTATGGCAATGACACACATTAGCCATTCCGGGCCATGCTTGGCCTAAGAAATAATCTGGACTTAGTCCAGAAAGTCCAGTTTTTGTAAATACCACACAAAACATCCAACACACAATTCCTTGCCTCGGGCCGTATCGGTCGAGCATTTAGGTTACAAGCGGATTCCAGGAAGCGAGTTAGGAAGCCATAATGGACTATTCCTCGACTAATAGTGACCCGGTGATTTTCAGCCTACATTTTGGCTGAGCACTTTGTCTTATTAAATTCTAGACTCGACGAGCTTTCCTTAGAGTATAAGAACTCACGAATCGGAGTTCGGACGAGAAAGTTATGGCCGTCCAAAGTTAACGCAACCAATTCACAAGGGAGTGCGGAAATTTGGGGCACACCCTGTTGCCATTACGCTCGAGTTTTCAACGTGAAACACATTGTTCTATTTCGGACAGTCCCAAAACCCTATGAAATCGGTCTTGGACCATCACACAATCACAAACAAACCACATAACATACAAATTCATACGAAAATCAAACAAAACGTGAAGCCATTACGGCCTATGTCGTAAAATAACTAGAGTAGGAGAAACCTACACTCTTGTAGCGCCAATTTCAGTTCTTTGTCGTCGAGATTCTGCTCCTCATAGCCTCCTTCCTTTTCCTCTTTTTTTCCTCTCTTCCTCCCCTTTCTTCTTCTCTTTTCTTTCCTTTTACTTTCACTTTTCCCTCCCTTTCTCCTTTCACTTTTCCTCCTTTCTCTTTTCCCTTCCCCTCCCTTCTCATTGTTGCTCTCACAGGCGAATCTTGCTGCCTTGCTTGTATAGACGGCCCATGAGTAGGCCCTTATATGGGCTCAAGGGCCATCCCGTATTGACACATGGCATGCCATGAGTCACACATGCATGCCTTTTCCATGCATTGTGACACAGGGCTTTCCATGTGTCACTCACATGGTTTGCCATGGGTAATCCACATGGCTGCCATGGGTTGCCCGACACCCGTTGCCTCGAAATACGTGAAATTCCAACTATCTCGGAATTCAACGAAATTCGGTAGTTAGCCTTCGATTTCGTGAGACGATTCGATGGTGCGATTCTGACCGTATCGAGGTCTGAAAAATCTGACTTTTCTCGGACTATTCCGATTAAACTCTGGGTTTGCCCCCTTTTTATCTGAAAAATTCAAATTTAAAATTTTCACAGGTTTTATATGAATAGTATGTCACGACATCAAACTTCTTTGTCGCGACTGATTTTCCTTCTCCTGCTTTGCTTTGTGTCGCGACATAGAATTTTTGTGTCATGATAGAGTTTCTCAATCTTCTGCTTGTTTTATGTTGTGACATGATTTAATTCTTTCTTGTTCTGACTGTGTCACGACACTTTTCTGTTCACTTTCGAGCGTTCTTCTTCAATTTTCTGTCATGACCTAGCTTCTAGTTGTGGTGACAAAGAATCTTGCCATGAGTTCTTCATTCATTGTCGCGACATAGTAAAGACTATTGCGACATTCTTCTTATGGTTCATTTCAACCTTTATCACGACATGGAAAACCATTTTTGCAACAGAGTTTATTGTCTTGCACTACTGAGGCTGAACTTTGTGTCGCGGCAGAATTTTTCTTTGTAGCAACAATATTTCCTTCTTTGATTCTTATAGCTGGTTAAACTGTTTGTTACAACATTGAAATCCTTGTCATGACAAACTTATCTTGGCTGGTTTCATTTCTCTTCCATTTTCTGTTGCGACATAGTTTTCTTTTGTCGTGACTGAATTCATCTCAACCTCAAGTTATGTTTGTCGCGACATAAAACTTCCCTGTCACAACAAAATCTTCTTATCTTTCATTACTCACTCTGAATGTTGTGTCACAACATAGTTTTCTTCTGTCTCGACATATAATCTGCCTTAGTCTTGTCATAAGTTGAAATGTCTGTCGCAACATAGAAAACTTTGTCTTTACTTGTCTCATTGCTTTTCCATTTTCTAGCGCGATAGAGTTATGTTTTATCGTGACAAAATTTCACTGCCATTTGCTGGATCAATATCGCGACAGAGTAAGGAATGTCACGACATTCTTCTTCATGAGCTTCTCCAGCTTCGTTGCGATATAAGAATCCATTATCGCCACATAAATCAGTCAGTCTATCTAAAACTATGTCATGATAGCCTCCATTTCTGGCTTGAGTTCAGCTTGATCCTTGTTGCGACATAACTTTTGCAAGTTCGATTAGGATTCTGTCGCGACATTCTGAAACTGTGTTGCGATAGAGAAATCTGCCCTTGGCCAATTTTCTGTTTTTCTTGTTGGAATTGTCTCTTTTTCTTTTAAATCCTACAAACCACAAAGTTGATGAATATTCCATAATTCAGCATAAAAAAGAATCATAAATTTCCAAATTATACGAAAAAACGGATTAAAAATGGATGAGTTTAGTGATTTGTGCCACGGTAGAGTGATCAGAATCAACAATATTTGTTTCCTATGTTCCTCCTACTATAGTGGTCAAGCTCTTGCCCGGTATAAGCGATCTAAATTCGAACACGGGATAGGTTTTCATCCCACCCCGAATGATTCTCATTAGTGTTTGAAAATGGTGAGACTTTTGTTTGGATTTTTGGATTTGGTTGAGAAAGCGGTGGGATTGTGTGTTCCTTGGATTCTTGAAATAAGCAAGTAAGTGTGAAATGCTAACCTTGAAGGCTTGGGTCACTAGCTTGATAACATGGGGTATCACAGTGTCCTCGGGTTATTTCCTCGCATTAGGGCAAATGACATTTAGTGAAAGCCAAAACCGGATCTTTGTTTAAATTTATAAAACCTAGCCTAAAAACCACTCCTGTTGGAGTCAACGAGTACTAAGCATTCAAAGTCCCGTTCGGTTTGAAACCACAGCATTTAACCTCATTCCCATGGCTCGTAAAATGACGTACAAGAATGGGTGCATCTACCATTAAGAATGCTGAACCACACAAAAAGCATGGCAAGTATTGACCAAGGGGAAGATATTAAATGGCATTAAACCCTAGTTTGGAAAGTTGGGAACCATAAATGCAGTACCTGTAACATTCAAAGCGTGAGACAACTGCGGTAGCTGAAACCAAGCTAACAACCCTCCTCTTCAAGTTATGAGGCTTAGCCCGAAGCATCCTTGAGTTGTCATCCTCGAGGTGTGTGTTTTGGCCCAGAAAATGAAGGAAGAGTAGAGAGAGAGAGAGTAGACTTCGTGATAAATACCACACCACTAAAAGAGTGTGAAAAATTTGTGGGAGCTTGTCTTAAAATGAAAAGTTTGCTTCGGGAGCGCATCCTTGCATCCTTCACACTTCTTATTCATCACTTTGCCTTCGGTCTTCCTTTGCATCTTGACATTTCATCTCCTCAGCTCGGTGAAATCATCGAGGATTCTCGCATTCGGCCTGATAAGAAACCATGCTTCTTTGAAGTTCCCCGAAGACACGCAAAGCGCTCCAAAACAATCACGAAAACAAATCAAAAACACTAAGTGGACATGCACATGACAATTGGCTTAATTCATATGATTAGTGCGCAAAAAGCACTCAAAACCTATCTTGAATAGGGCTCAAAATAGCACTTTTTGGGCACTAATCATTTAGGACTAATCAAATTCCCACAAACTTAAAGTTTTGCTT
The DNA here is from genome assembly GCA_016808115.1 of Tetrastigma voinierianum. NCBI lineage: Eukaryota > Viridiplantae > Streptophyta > Magnoliopsida > Vitales > Vitaceae > Tetrastigma > Tetrastigma voinierianum. The sequence continues at coordinate 211,145 of JAEQBH010002830.1, forward strand.
GTCTCTAAGCAAAGAAAATAAAATTTTGTTTGTCCTCAAACATTTTAGCTTTATTTTTAAGGACATTTTCTATCGAATCCATAATTTGGCAGGAAACATAAGTTAGTTGTAAAATTATTTCTAAACATGTTTCCAATCTAGAATTAGGAAGACTTTCAATTAAGTTCACTAGGAAGCCAAATAATTTCTATAGTGTAAATAATTCAATTATTTAACCCTGATTTGTGAGTGTGTGATGGTCTTCTCTTTTCTTCTATGGCAAATTAGTTGATCTTTTGGGATAATACTAAGATAACATACTTCTCCTTATCTCTTTAAAGTCTGATATGCTTGTTTGTCATATGAATCTCTACTAATGTAAGCATACACCACCTTCAGAATCAATTAGGTCTTTTAGGCTTATAATGTGTGGCTTGGATAATTGGGTAGATAATTGGACAATTTAGGCTCAATTTTACCCAGATTTCACTTACAACTTGACATACTTGCCTTCATTATGCATCCTTGATTTTATCTTTTGATGTCAATTCTCTAACATCCCCATTTGTTTTGGTGTATCTTTCTGCATACTCTCTCTTGTGGTATTTTTCTTGACCACATTCAAACTGTAAACTCTCTTCCTTGTCTTAGAACCTTTTTACTTTTCATCTTCTATCAAGGTTTCTAGAATAGTGCAACCCTTAACAAACTTTTGGTCAGCAACTCCCATACCAGTTGGCATTATGGTACTAGGTGTTGAACACCCCTAAGGACTTAACTGCTAAAGGGAGGAAGGCTATAAGGCCAAACTCATTCCACCTTGATATTTTTCTTTTTATAGCTTCTTTTCCTCATTCTTTTCATCTTTCCTCATCTCACTAGATTTTCATGTCTCAATCCTTCTTATCCTTTTTTTTTTTTGTACTTTGAAATAATATCCCCCAAACTTGTCATCTTCCATCATTGATGTATTTGTCATGTAATTTGGGCAAATAAGGGTTCTTTACTATAGGATTATGTTTAAGGGAGGATCTAGGCCTTTCATTTTTTGGGTGATGATGGAATAGGCTAGTGGCTCAAATAAGAAACTAAGGTGTATGCTTATGCATATTAATAGGGTAAGCTTTGAAAGGCTCAATCTTCAAAGAATGGCCTATACCAATTTCCTATCGTCAGGACATAGATTTCGTCTTCGACTAATAACGAACAAGTTCATGATTCAAGATTTAATTGATAGATCCCGTAAGATGTCCCTTAACCTTGGGACAATCTACTCTACGGATACTTTTAACCATTTGTAGTGTTTATCAGAATTCTTAGTAACTAAACTGTTTACAAACATAATTATAGGTCTTATTTATTCCATCAATCTCTTACAATCTTCCTTATTCTTGAAGTTCAACATATTCATCAATATCCTCACAACTTTCTTGAATATGTTGTTATGCTATTTGACAAGTTAAAAGCTCATTTAAATCAGCCATTCAATGTAGGGAAATTTAACATATCAACATTTCAATTCCACCAAAAAAGTCTACAGTTATGCAACAATTTAAACCAGAAAATTTGGTTTCTCCATTATTCATCAAGCCATACACTGATAGTCATCAAATTTCAATAATTTAAAGTAAAAGAAAGAAATATAAATGATAATATTTAAGAAAATGGCAAAATGAGAGGAATACCAATTCTGTAAAGTATTTTCATCAAGTTTTAGTGTGACATTTGGTTATATGAGGGAAAGAGGAAGAAACTATTGTAAGTAATCTATTTTCTTCTTCCTGGTCATGCTCATGGAAGGGAGCTGCAGATTCACCGGTTCAAACTTGTAACCAAATGCAAAGGAGTAGAACTCCGTGAACTGGACTTACGTCAGTTGACCCCGCCTTTCCTTCTTCACTTCTCACACGTGCACCACTCACGGAAATGGTCATTTTCGATGACATTTTCTCGCCCACGTAGTTCAGTGGTTCCCAAACTCCATCCCGGGCGCAGTACATTTTTATCGGGACATGGTTGCTGATCATATCTAAGCTTTTTTTTGTCCAATATTTCATAGTTTGTAGCTTCCAAATCCTTGCCTTTCTTGGCGAGAGCCTTATCTCCTTCTAATGTTCTTTATGCTGCAATCTGGCTGCATCTACCTTTGGTGTTAAAATTTTCTCCATGTCATCTTCTCTCCTTCATTACTATACTTCATCGTCCTCGAGCCGATCTAAGAGGAAGGCATCTTCCTTTGCCTTGAGTTCTTCACTCAATTCTCTTTCTCTTTTTTCCCATTTGCTCTTCCACTTTTCATCTCTCAGTCTGAGGGCTTCTTCCAATTTCAGATATTTTTTTCTCAGCTCAACATCCATGTACTCATCCATGAGTTGGAGTTGGATTTTTAGCTAGTTGTCCCTCTCCTGCATCTCTTGTCTCATAACCTTTAACATTTCCATCAATTCAATATTGTTACCTATCGCCGTGAGCTTAATTTCACTCGATGGACTTTGTCTCAAATACGGGAGAGGGTCGACCGCTCAAACCGTTTCATTCTGCTGCTTCTCTTGAGTCAGACTTATCAACCTGGTATCTAATTGATTTCAGTTCTCTTCTTCCTCTCAAACTCAACTTCTCTTTCTCAGCTGTTTCTAGGCCCTTATTCCTGTCAATGTTAGAGGTGAAGTCCTAAGTCAGGTTTCTTCTCTTCCTCCGTACGTATCGACGAGGTACTGTAGTCCCTGTTCTCCGTGGAATAACTCAAATCAGTTTTCTATCATCTTTCCAAACACCAATTCAGACTCCTTCAATAAGGGCATACAACAAATACCCTTCCTCCCTTATAGTACTCAACTGTTTAGTTGGTAAGATAACTAAGAAAATGAAATAAAACCACACCTTTATTTGTTAATAACGTCCTTCATACGGACTCCGGGATTTTTTCCGCACTCTCTACACAATCAAAGAAGTCTACAATTTTCATATGCCTATTTCTTCACCAATTCACTCAACCATTCTTTCTCTCATCTCGCATTGAAAGCCTGATCAATGGTCCTCCCTCTCGAATGATACCCCATTCGCTCTCCAAGTGTTGTCCTTCATCCCTACCATGTTGGCATAAAACTCCTTTACTACATCTACAAATCCTGGAGCCTTGTGCTCACAGAATAGATGTCATCCTCTTTTCTCAATGACTTCTTGGAATGGAGAGATCCACTTGTTGAAACCTCTTCGCCTATGAAATCTCTGTGTTGTATTTTATTTGTCCACCCGAAATAGGCTAGCTCTGAAACCCAATTGCTTGCTTGTCCATCACTACGCTAAGCTCCAGCTTCTTCAGCTTCTCTCTTCCTCTTTCTTATTCTTTGCTTGGTACCTTTCAATTGATTGAAGTACATGATGGGTGATAGAATCGAAACAAAATTTGTATCCTATATTCCTCTGCTATAGTAGTATTTCTGCAAGTATAGTGGTCTGAAGGTCGAACACGAGGGATGGAGTTTTCTTGTTACCGATATTGGTTAGTGAAGTAAAATGGTGAATTTTGTTTGATTTTAAGGTTTTTGGTAAAACAGGAGTTATGATTTGCAAATTAAAAATAAAAATAAGTAAAGAAAAATTTGTAAAATGTAATTCTACAGCTATTAGGTCATCAAGGGGTCGTATAACCTGAGGTTCTCCAGTCTTTTCTCGCTGGGCTGGGAGATGACATATATCATCTCCTCAAACCGCTTCTTCATTTAACTGTAAAATCGACCCTAAATAACTATCTTTGAAAAATTGGGTATTTTCTCCCATTGATAGTCTCGACAGTGAATAACATCAATTGATCACTTTCCAACAAATTAAATAAATGATAACTAATGAATGTCACTATATCTAACAATAAGTATACAATGAACCCTAAAGCTTACCAAGTACTGGCCGCTATAATGAACCAAAGTGGGACTGGGAACCTAAAATTTGGGAAAATAAAATATCCTGAATCGCCTTTCAATAACCCATAGATGATAACTAACGGGTGTCCATGGATCTAACGATAAGCATCCAAGGAACCCAAAAGCTTATCAAATATTGATCATTCAAAGCAACGGAAGGGATTAAAGCCTACGTTAGACTGAAACCATAAATGGTAGGAAACACTCTGCTGGCAACATGGAAAAACCTCGCTTGCTCTTCGATTCCCTCGTCTGGGCTAATGGGCCCACTCCAAGGAAAATGGTTTTACCGCCATCCTCTCAGAGTCGTCATCCCCAGGATACCAAGTGCCCATAAGTGAGAGAAAAAAGAAAACAAAGAGAAGAGAAGACGAAAACGAGAGAAAAACGCTAAAAGCTTTATTCCTAAAATTTTATTGGTTAACCTCCTTCAATGCTGTTCGTCTTTGGGGCCTTATAACAAATCCCTTTACAAATTACAAAAAACCAAAGCTAAAATCAACACATGGGACAAATTTGGAAGAAAATCAAAAATGGAACAAAAGGCAAAAACGGGCAGCAGGAAGTCAAATGCAAACAGTGGCAGTGGCAGGATGGTAAATAGTGCCGCAGGAAGCCAATTTTGTAGCCGTCTATATCACTCTTGTATTTTCTTCTTATTTCCTTCTAGCTCTATCTAATGTTGAGTTTGACCCACTCATGCTTGGATCGACTAACAATTCTCTGGGCAGATAAATCGCATGCGAAACTCGCAAAATTTTCCACAAAATGCGATCGTAGGAATCACGTGGACCTTAATGTGCGTTGAAAGTTAATTAATGATTAGTATACAAAAGCACTCAAAACCTATAATAAATAGTGGTTCAAAATAAGACTTTTTGGGCACTAATCATCAGTTCGCTCTAGTTTCAAATTTTTCTTTTCGCTCGCTTCTTCGAAAGGTTTCGACCGCTTTTCCCGCTTCTCACATACTTCCCAGAATTATTTCATTCAGATTTGGCAACAGGTTCGACTACCGTATATTGTCGTAAGAGGGCTTGGGATCTAAGGTTTTCAAAGGAAGGGAAGAGATTTAAGAAGAAAGGTGCGCGGTTGAATGTTTATAGAGGTAGTGACCTGTGTTTCAAAATTCATCTATTTATAAGCCAAATATTTGTTTGCATTCATCATTAAATGTCGCGAAAAACTAACTCATGTATGTCATTCCTTTAAATTTTATGTCGCGACATATTTTTGAACTCATTTAAAATCCAGGCTACCCCCTTTGTTGCGACAAAGTAAAATGTGCCCCTATTATAAAAATGTGATGTTCATGTGTACTTTTGTTGCGAGAAAGAGAAGATTTTGTCTCGACAAAAACTCTCTTTGCAATATCAATCTAAAGCCAACTTGGTCGCGATATAGAAATATGTTGCAATATATATAGGGATCAGTTCAAAACAAATGTTATCGTGACAAGGAAAAACATTGTCTTGACACAGTTTATTCTTCTCTCGTTAAATGATGTTGCGTCATAAAAAATTGTGTCACGACAAAATTTCCTATGGCTTCTAAAAGACTAACCCAGTCTTTGTCGCGACATTAAGAAACAATGTTCCAACAGAGTTTTGGTAATACTGTCACGACAAAGAGAAATATGTTGTGACAATGAAAAAAAAATAATTTTCTCAAAATTTCACAATTCACATTTTTCAATTAAGTAACATTCAAAGCAATGTGCATTTGTTTTTACCAATCATAATATATTTGCGCAAACACACCTAATTATCAAAGTACCTCAATTCAAGCATGAACAATCACATTTCATTTTTTCACTCAAGATGATTCCACAAGATGATTTTCAGAATATTCAAAGAATGAGAACAAAAAAGCTAATATTCATATCTCCGCCTAAACAAAATTGAAGATCTCCCAAATCTCAACCATGCATTATCACAAGAAAGCGCTTAGGGGAAATCAGGGCATTCTCTTTCAGAAGGCATTTTCTCTCGTATAATCGCCAGAGTGTGCTTTCTAATAAAAGCCATTTCAAAATTAGCTTCTCTGTACCTAAAAAATCAACAAAAACCACTAATAAAATTCAAACAAAATTAAAAGTGAACTTCAAACATATCAATTTTAAAAAAATCAAGTTAACTATGAAGATTAAAATTTTCTTGGGTTACCTCCCAAGAAGTTGCTCAGTTTAATGTATTTAGTTTGACATTTGCTACAAAATGTATTCTTTTCAGCAAAATTCTCCTCTCTCTTCAAATCTAGATAAATCTTCATTTAAATTCCCTCCAAGGTAATGCTTCGCTCTTGATTCATTCACTTTAACTACTTGACTAATTGGTGTCACTTCACTGCGCGTGGCTCAGCCAGGTCAGCATGGGAGGATCGTAACACACTCCATCTTGACTTCAGCTTTCTTGAAAATGTACTTTTGAGCCTAGAATCTGCATAATAGACTTGTTCCTCTGCTTTGAATTCTTCTCGTGATCTTCCATTATGATATTTCTTAAAATCTTGAGCCTAGATTCTCGCATTATCATAAGCTTACTCTTCGTCTCTTCCGCCATTCAATCGAGTAATCTTTATTTTTTGGCAACTTGAAAGTCACAATTTAGTTTCTTGATGGCCCACAGAGCTTTGTATTCCAGTTATAGAGGGATATGACAAGGTTTTCCAAATACAATTATGTATGGGGACATTCCAATAGTAGTTTTGTAAGCAGTTCTATAAGCCTACAATGGATCATCTTGCTTTATAGACCAATCTTTTCTACTTGTATTCACTGTTTTCTCCAGAATTTTCTTTATCTCCCCATTGGAAATTTCTCCTTGCCCATTTGACTAAGGGTGGTAAGCTAATCCCATTACATGTATGATTCCATATCTGCTCATGAGTTTTGCAAAATCATTATTTGCAAAATGGCTTCCCTCACCACTAATGATTGTTCTGGGTGCTCCAAATCTCCTCAAAATATTTCTTTATATAAACCCAACAACTGTATTAGCATCATTTCTAGGACAAGCTAGTGCTTCCACCTATTTGGATACACATTCCACAACTAGGAGACTGTAAAGATTTCCAAATGATGATTGAAAAGGTCCCATAAAGTCTATTCCCCAAACATCAAATATCTGCACCACCAGGATTCCTTGCAGGGGCATCTCATTCTTCTGCTTATGTTGCCCATTCTATGACATTTATCACAATGTTTTACCCATTCAAAACAGTCTTTGAATAGAGTAGACCAATAAAAACTTGATTGTAGAATTTTATGGGTTGTTCTATCTCCTACAAAATGTCCTCCATATGGTGACATATGGTGATGCATGGCATTTATCAATGATTTCACCTTGTTCTGTTTCTGGTACACATCTCCTGATAATTATATCCTGTCATCTTCCAAAAGTAATGATTTATCCTGTAATATGAACTCACATAGTTCTTTTCCACACATTTGACTTATGGCATAATCTCACGGCCATAATCACACACGTGATACTCACAGGTCAGACCCATAACAAAACTGCTGTCAAGAGGAAAATTTGGGAGTTATTTTACCTCCTTTCTCAAGAGTTTTTGACTGTATCAAGATCAAATACAATATCACTACCCTTCTTGTCTTTAATTTCTATATCAAACTTGTTACAATAATACCCATCTCGACGCCTGGTCTGGCACCTTTTCTTGCCATAAGATATCTAATTGCAGCATGATCAGTGTGTATTATGACATGGGACCCCAATATGTAAGGCTTGAATTTTTCATAAGAAAACACCATTGCTAACATCTCATTTTCAGTTGTAGAGTAGTTTTCTTGTGCTTCATTGAAGGTTTTGCTAGCATAATATATGGCCTTGGATATCTTCTCAATTCTTTGTCCCAATACAGCTCCAATTGCATAATTACTGACATCACACATAATTTCAAATTCCTTGTTCCAATCAGATGTTACCACGATAGGTGTTGTAACTAATTTGGATTTAATTTCATCAAATGCAACTTTGCATGCTTCATCAAAATCAAACTTTGCATCTTTTTCAAGCAGTTTGCATAATGGTTTAAAGATTTTTGAGAAGTCCTTTATGAATTCCTACAAAACCGTGTAATATCCTAGAAACTTCATCCCTTTAATCACAGAGGCGTGAGAGTGTTTATGATAGAAACCCTATCTCGTCTACTTAATCTAGCTACATAGTCCTTTGTGTCCCAAGACACCCTCCTCGTTACTATAAATGGAATTTTTCCCAATTTAAGGCAAGATTTTTGTCTTGGCACCTTTTAAGTACTATTTCCAAATTTTCCAAACAATTCTCAAAACTGGATCCATATACTGAGAAGTCATCCATGAAGATTTCCATAGCCTCTTCCACCAATTCTAAAAATAAAGACACCATACATCTTTGGAAGGTGGCAGAAGCATTACATAATCCAAATGACATCCTTCTAAAAGCAAAGATGCCATAAGGACATGTAAATGTGGTTTTCTCCTGGTCCTCATGGGCCATAGCAATCTAGTTATAACCAGAATATCTATCAAGAAAATAGTAACGGGGATGTCCTACTAACCTATCCAACATTTGGTCAATGAAAGGTAGAGGATAATGGTCCTTTCTAGTAGCAATATTTAATTTTTTGTAGTCTATACACATCCTTCATCCTGTCATAGTTCTTGTAGGAATCAATTCATTCTTCTCATTTCTGATCACAATGAATCCACCCTTCTTGGGAACCATGAACCGGGCTGGGTCTCACCCAAGGGCTAACCAGATTGTGATATATGAAGCCTCGCATTCAGCCCATTTCTGCAATGTCCGATAACTTCCTTCACACGGATTTAGTCTTCTTTGATGTTATTTAGAGGTTTTTGCATTGTTTTCCAAAAGGATCTTGTGCATGACAATAGAAGGACTGATTCTGTTCAAATTTCTATAGACCAAGTAATTGCTTCCTTGTACTTTCTAAGAGTTTCAGGCGGTTTTTGTTCTTCAGGCTTAGTCAATGCAACTGAAATAATAACAGGTTTTGTTTTTTCTTGTTCCAAGAAGGCATACTTTAAATGATTGGGTAATTCCTTCAAGGTTAACCCTTATGTACTTGTTTATGTTTCTTCTACCTTCTATTCATTGCTGCATTTTTCTCTACTGTTTTCATTAATACTTAGTACTGTCTCTTTTGATTCAAAATTGGAGTTATGAAATTCAACATTAAGAACATCAAGGTATTGGAAATTCATCTCTTTTTCATTAATTGAACTTTGAATCTTACAATCCTTTATTAGTTTAGAACTAATGGGTACTTTTGTTTCTATAATCTTACAATCAATATTTTCAAATTCTGACTGTTTCAAACTGTGATTGAGATTGAAGTGCACTACCTCATCTCCAACCCTTAGAGTAAGCTCTCATTTCTTCACATCTATCAAAGCTACTCCTGTAGCAAGGAAAGGCCTTCCTACAATACCGGACTTGCTGTCTCTCTTCAATAATCACACAAAGTCCATTGGAAAAATGAACTTTCCCACTTTGATAAGCACATCTTTAAGAATGCCCTCAAGTTGAGCTAATGTTTTGTCTGTCATCTGCAGGGTCATTGCAGTGGGGGTTAGCTCCCCCAAACTTAGTTTCTTGACTATAGATAAGGGCATCAAGTTGATGCTGGCTCCCGAATCACACAGTGCTTTTCCCATTTCAGAATTCCCTATTGTGCAACGAATAGTGAAGCTGCATGGATCCTGCATTTTCTATGGTAAAGACCTCTAGATAACTGATGAGTCTTAAAATCACCTATTTTTCATCCATTTTTCTATCATGTTTTTAACAGTTTCAGCTCTATTTGTAAGCTAAATTATGGAACATTCACCAACTTTGTGTTTTGCAAGTGTTAATTGAAAAATGAGAGCAAAACAAGCAGAAAAGAAACAAAAAAAATGGAAATTGCAGTAGTCTTTGTCGTGACATAGTTTTTTACTGTCGAGACACGATTTCAAGTAGGCCAAAAGAACTATGTCGTAGCCAGCAACAAAATGTCGCAACAAAGCTTAGGCAACACTCAAGGCTGAAAGAGCAGTTCTTTCACTACAAAGAGTTTTTCTCTCGCGACATTATTGAAGAAGATTGTGAAGAAAACTATCACGACAGTCCTTAACTCTGTCGTGACAATGATCAAGGTAGAGAGCAAAGGAGCTGTGTCACGACAATATTTCCTCTCTCGTAATAGAAAAAGCTGAAGACTAACAGATAATCTCTGTCTCGACAAAAGACAATTATGTCGAGACAGAAAATGCTAAGACTGCAACACAAGTCAACTGAGACAAGTGTTTTTTTTATGTTGTGACAAAGTTTTCAGAACCAATCCAGCTCAAGGAGGAATTTATGTCGCAACAAAGAAAATTATATCGCGACATAACATTCAGAATTCACAACTAAGAGAAACAAAATCTTTGTTGCGACAAATATTATTTTTGTCGCGAAAAACAAAACATGAAAAGGTGAACTCTCTGTCGCGACAAGGAGCTGAAGAGTAAAACAAGAGGAGTGACGACAAAGAAATTCATGTTGTGACATAGTGAAGAATTAAAGGTTGAATCTCTGTCGCGACAAAGAAATTTTATATCGCTACAATAAAAACTATGGAACAAGAGAATTCTGTCGCGACATAATAAAATTAAGTCACAACATAAATTGAAGAACTTAGATTGCCTAAGGAAATATCTGTCATAACAAAGATTTCTATGTCGCAACACATAACTCAGCAAGCGACGGGAATTAGAAAAGCAAAGTCTGTCGCACCTGTTGAGTTTCCTCATCACTACGTAATCGGGTAAGGATCATAAATTGGTCGACAGAAAGCACAAAGCTGAAAAGGAAAAAATTTTGTCACGACAAGGAAAAATTATGTCACTTACTGCACTCTAGGCTGCATGACATGAGAAGCCGTCAGAAACAGCCTGTGTCTCAACATAATACATTCCTGCTGCGATAAAAACAAGACTGCTACACCAAAATTCTGTTGCAACATTTTCAAAGTCTATAGCTACAAAATCCAAGAAAGATCTCAAAGCACAGTTCGGGACAAAAGACTGCATGCTACGATAGAGGCCAGCGACAAAGACTAAAAACTCTGTGGCGACAAATCTTTCTATGTTGCGACAGAGTGACCAATTTGGGTGAGAATTTTGGAGATCCACAATGCAATTAATGAAGTGTGGCCTAACATTGAGAAGTCTATAAATAGACGCATCTAAGGCATTGTGCGCAGCTTCCGCAACTCCGGGACATCTAGGTATTGATTAATTTCTATATATATATATATATATATATATATATATATATATATATATATATATATATATATATATATATATATATATATATAGTAGAGTTTCTTTAATGTAGATTTGGAATTTATATTCCTTGTGATTTCTGGATTTGGGTATTGAACTAAAGTGTAGCTTCGAGTTGGAATTTGTTTATAAAATCATATTTCTCATTACTGTCCGAGTTCAAATGAAGGATGGAAGGTTTCTGGAATTCATTTATTTCATTGCCTACATTTCAAGTGACTTTTCCGATCAGCTAGTCATCGATATGAGTAAATCCGCTGAAAAGTTGAGCTCTTTTGGAATGGGTCAATGATGATATTCATTTTTATGCATATGCTGAAGAATGCCTTAATTAGAATTCTTTGAATTTATTTTGATTGGTATTGTTCTCAATTTACTTGTCTTAGCAATAGTAATGCAAACAAGCAAGTGTCCTCAGATCTTTACTCCGATTTCCAAGAGGCCCTCGAGTAACATAGACGAGAACCCCATGCATGTAGTTGTTCTTTGTGGGTCCGTAGACTAATACTAAGGAACTAATGAACTATGATCGGTTACTCAAATAGATCACCAACTTACTCGTAATTTGAGGATAGTTCAAGGAAGTATCGCCTTAATCAATCAGACGCTTTCTTCTTCGCCGAATTGACTCTAATCCCGTGTTAGCAAGGATCTAATCAAGGAGATGGAAATTTTCAACATAAATGATGGATGAGGTGTCAATCAAATTGGAGAAGGCTTGCAATATCCTGTCTCTGGGGGTAAGAATTCTCTAGTCCTAAGATATGGGTATGGAGTATTAAAAAGGAAAAATACTTAAATCTTGTAAAGAGAGTTACAAATTACAAGTAACTGATTAGAATCATGTCTCATAAATGAATATGAACCTTTAATCAGTGAAAAGTATGGTTAAGAAGAAATCCAAACTATACTACCATACATCTTGACAAACTCAGTTTCCCAATTTAAAGCTGAGCTATGAATCAATAAGATGCAGAAATTTATTATCACTCATTGATCTATTACTTGTGCGACCTGTGCACTTGCAGTAATCAAGACCAACTCAAATTTTAATGAATACATTTTACAAAAGGAGTTAATCACTCTTTTCATCTACATAAGCATCTGGTCAATAAGTTTCTTGGCGCCAAATATATGGATCGAATAGTTATTAAGTGACAAGATTCAAAATTTGGCATTGCTAGCATCATATAGTTTGGTCCAGAATAAGTTTCTGAAGCGCCGCTACCTGGGGACATGCTAATGGTCCTTTGGTAATAGTGTTATTAATTTGTATTTGTATATATATATGATCAGGTCTTAACAATTTTTTGGCGCCATTGCCCGGGGATAGATTGATGAATTTAAAGATCAATATTCTAAACAAAAAGGGATTTACTAATTTGGACATTTTTATTTATTATTATAAATTTTAGAGAATCACAAAAACAATTTTAATGGCAGTAGCTGAAGAAGCTACTGAATTTTTTCTATGTTGTTAAATAGAGATAACTGTATCCCACATAATTCATTTGATATTACTATGTTTCTATTTCAGGAAGATTTTAAATGCATAGAAAAACATAAGCAGATATGCTGCCTCTAGACACTGAAATAAAGAGAACAATGAAGAATCTCAGGCAGATCACAAGTGCAGAATCCATAAGTATGGAAAATCAAAGAGAAAGACTGCAGGCTATTCCAGAAGAAGAAGATGAAGCAAAAAGACATTAGAGGCCTAATACTATGGAGGACTTTTGGAGACCTATTATCCAAGAGGAGTACTCTACTGTGAGACAACCTACAATTGAAGCCAACAATTTTGAGCTGAAGCCAACATTGATTACTATGGTATAGCAGCACTAGTTCACTAGTCATCCCTCTGAAGATCCCAATGAGTGATTTGTGCCACAGTAGGGTGATCCGGAATCAACAAAATTTATATCCTGTTCTCCATCGCTGTGAGTCAAGCTACTCGCAGCAGATAGTGGTCTGTGTGGTCGAACACTTACCCGGTTTTCATCCTATGAATGACTTGAGTGAAATCAAAATCGCGAATTAAATTTGATTGGGGTTCGCTAAAATGTGGGTTTTCGGGTGTTCAATGATCAAGCCAAAACAAGAAAAATATAAATTAACCCTTTGAAGTGTTAGGCCACCGGTTTAGGGTTTCAAGGTAACCACATGTCCCCGCATTTTTCCTCGCATGGCGACATAAGTAGTCATTTCGAACCTGATCTTCATTTAGCTTTAAAACTAAACCCTATGATTTTCCTTTGAAACATAGCATTTAAATGGGCATAAATGTTCCTACAGCTGAAAACGCATCTCAAAACCCTAATCCACGATAACTAGCGCGTGAGACAACTAATCTCTAGCCTCTGGGCCGGATCTAGTGAAAGCATCCATTGAACCCAAAAAAGCTCGCAAATACACATTAAAGAGAGCGTGCTTAAGAGATTTTTAACCTAAGTGAGAAGCAGAACTTAAACAACCAAAAAATACGTGCGTTAAAAAAACAGGGACCAAAAGCACCTCCAAACCTTAGCTAACAGCCGTCCTCTTCAAGGAGGAAGAGGTCTAGTTTCAAACATCCTCTCGAGTTGTCATCCTCGCAGGAGTGCTCGCAACCGAGAAAGGGAGAGAAAATAAAGAGAAAAGGAGAAAACGGGAGTAACGGAGCCCTAATTTTATTTACAAAGAAAACTGGCTGCTCGACAAAGGTATACAAAATGGCTTATAGCCTTACAAAACTAAGTGAAATACCATACAATCCAAACATAAGTGATTACAACAAGGGTCGAAGGAGAAAAGCCAAAAACTATAACAAAAGAACAAAAGCCGTGAGATGCAGATAATCGTGGCCGCAGAAGGAACGCTATACCGAGGTAGAATGCGCACGAGGGAATGTTTCGCAGCGGGTGTTTTTCTTCACATTTTGCTCTTTCTTTCCTTTTCTCGATCTTCGATCTCAAGAATGTCGAGTTTGACTCAATTCTTCTGCTGATCGACTAACAATTTCAAGATAATTAGCTCAAGAAAACTCCGCAAAATTTGCCACAAAATGCGATCAATAAAATGTGAGGGACCTTAATGTGCAAATCGGGTTAATTATCATGATTAGTACACAAAAAGCACTCAAAACCTATAATAAATAGGGTTCAAAATAGCACTTTTTGGGCACTAATCAATGAGCATATGGGAAGATTCATGAGGATGGCCAACACAATAAAGCTGAATGAGGTGAAACCATAAGTAATCAAGTTGTAGCTCTTCCCTTTTTCACTGAGAGATATGGAAGCAACTTGGATTGACTCATTTCCAGTAGGATCAGTGAACAGCTAGGAAGAGTTAGTGGAGGCTTATATGAGCAGATTTTTTCCTCCAGCTTTAACTTTAGAGAGAAGATGAGAAATAAGTGTCTTCAAGCAGGGGGAAGTTGAGAGTCTCTACAATGCATGGGAGAGATACAAGAGACTGTTAAAAAGATGCCATATGCATGGAATAGATCTAACCACTCAAATGGATATATTTTATCATGCTATGAATTATGCCTCCAAGGGTATAATTGATGCATCCTATTATGGGGCTTTTAAGTGAAGAAGTGCAAAGGAAGCAAAGCAACTGATTGAAGACCTTTCCAAATGCAATTACAAGGCTCCATCTGAAGCTTCAGGGAGTAGCAGCAGATTGAGGGGAAGTAATTTGATTGAGCTGAACCATATGACTGCCATAGAAGCAAAACTTGATGCAATGATGAACAAAATGGGAAGCAATGAGAGCAGAATGCATACTACACATGAAGTGGGAGCAATAGATGAAGGAGAAAGAAGAAAGAGTGCTGAAGAATACCAAACCATGAGGTCTCTTACCAGGTTGAGGAGTCACAGTACCTGAATGCTAACAGGAGCTACACTTTCAAGCCAAACACTAACCTGCCCACTCATTACACACCAACACTCAGAAACCATGAGAATTTCTCATATGGTGGAGGAGCACAGCAAGGCTAAAGACCTGGACAAAATATGCAACAATATCATGCCTCACCTGGGTTCCAACAACAACAACAATGTTAGCGTGACGTAGCGTATAACTGGCGGCAGAGGAGAGATCTAATTCCTCAAGACCGATGCTTGCTTTCATGGGGAAAACAAAAGGCTGCTAAACATACATGAATAGAAGTTTGTTGAGCTAGTAGCATTCCAGTAAAACATAACTATGTTTCAGGCCAACACCAATACATCTTTGAAGAATCTGGAGATTCAGGTAGAGCAACTAGCTCTAACTAAGCAAAATCAGTCCAAGGATTAATTTCCAAGTGACACAAGGAAGGATCTAAGGGACTATATGGAAGTAACTCTAAGAAGTGGCAGAGAACTAGAAGAGAGAAGAGTTGAAAAGAATGACACTGAGGAAGAGAATTATGCAGAAATTGGAGAAGAATTTAAGTAGCACAGCTCATAAACTACAAATGAAGAGAAAACAACAAAGATGCAGCCAGAGCAACAAGAAAAAAAATATTATAGGGAGAAAGGAAGAGGTTAAGGTTTATGAACCTCAAGTTCCATTCCCTCAAAGGCTGCAGAAGGCAAGGCTAGAAGAGCAATTCTCTAAATTCTTAAACATTTTTAAGAAAATAGAGATCAAATTCTTCTCAAGCATCGACTCAAATGCTTCTTTACGCAAAATTTTATGAAGGAGATATTGCGCCTAAAAATAAAGATTACCGAAGAAGGAATAGTGAACTCGACAAGAACTCCATAAATACAAAGAATCAAAAAATTATTTACTTAGAGAAGATGTGATCCGTGCAACTTCACTATACCCTGCAAAATTGGGCATGATGATATGGGAAAAGCACTATGTGATTTTGGAGCCAGTATTAACTTGGTGCATTTGTCTATTGCTAAAAGGCTAAGTTTGTGGGAACTTATTCCCACAACCATGACCTTGCAAATGGTAGACATAACATTGGCCTATCCTGAGGGAATTTTAGAAGATGTACTGATCAAGGTGGGAAAATTCATTTTCCTAATGGATTTTGTAGTCATTGACATAGAGGAAGACAAACAAGTCCCACTGCTGTTAGGAAGACCCTTCTTAGCAACAGGAGTAGCATTGATCGATGTGAAGAAAGGAGAATTAACTCTCAGGGTTGGAGATAAGGCAGTGCACTTCAATCTCAATCACAGTTTGAAACAACCTGAACTAAGTAATGCTGATTGTGAGATTGTAGAAATAAAAACTCCCATCAGTTCTGAACTAATTAATAATTGTATTTTTCACAGTTCAATGAATGAGAATGAGATGACTTTACATTCGAGCATCTCGTTGAATTTCTCGACTATGTTAAAATTGAAAGGCAAAGATTGTTAAAGAAAATAATATAGAAAAATCCAACAATTATAAAGAGGAAGATGCTGAAGTAAATAAAAGTTCAGAGGGTTTAATTCTAAAAGAATTACCTTAAATTTTGAGGTTTTCAGAAAAAGGAAACCAATCATCACTGGGTGTACTGGATTGATTGAGCTTGAAGAATAAAAACTGTTGGAGATTCTTAGAAAATATAAGGAAGCAATAGCTTGGTCCATAGAATATCTGAAATGAATCAGCCCTTCTATTTGTAAGAACAAGATCCTATTTGAGGAGAATGTTAAAACCTCTATAGAACATCAAAGAAGGCTGAATCCAAAGAATGAAAGAAGTATCGAAAAGAATTTTGGTGGCTAAATGCAAAGCCTATATATGCAATCTCGTACAGCCCTTAGGTGGAGCCTGGGCCTCACGGGTTCCTAAGAAAGGAGGATTCATTGTGATAAGAAATGAGAAGAATGAATTGATTCCTACAAGAACTGTAACAAGATGGAGAGTGTGTATAGACTATAAAAAATTAAATACTGCTACCAGAAAGGACCATTATCCTTTACCTTTCATTGACCAGATGCTGGACAGGTTAGCAAGGCACTCCCATTATTGCTTTCTTGATGGATATTCTGGTTATAATCATATTGCAATAGCCCAAAGGATCAGGAGAAAACTATATTTACATGTCCTTATGACACCTTTGCTTCGTGGCGATGCCTTTTGGATTACGTGAATGCTCCCGCCACCTTTCAAAGATGAATGATGTCCTATGTTTTCGACGATGGAATAGACTATGAAAATCTTTATGGATGACTTCTCAGTATATGGATCATGTTTTGAGAATTGTTTGAAAAAATTAGAAACAGTACTTCAGAGGTGTCAAGACAAAAATCTAGCTTTAAATTGGGAAAAATGTCATTTTATCGTAATAGAAGGTATTGTCTTAGGACACAAGATTTTTGTTTCTGGATTGGAAGTAGACCAAGCAAAATTTGCTTTTATAAAAACTCTCATGCCACCTACAATAGTCAAGGGGATAAGAAGTTTCCTTGGACATGCTGGTTTTTACAGAAGATTCTTAAAGGACTTCTCAAAAATCTCAAGACCATTATGTAGATTGTTGGAAAAGGATGCAAAATTTGATTTTAATGAATCATGCAGATCTGCATTTGATGAAATTAAATCCAAATTAGTGACAACTCCCATCATGTTAATAGATGACTGAAATAATGATTTTGAAATTATGTGTGATGCTAGTGATTATGCAATGAGAGCTGTATTGGGACAAAGAACTGAAAAGATATTCAAGGCCATATACTATGCCAGCAAAACCTTTATTGAGGCATAAGAAAACTACTCAACCACAGAAAATGAGATGCTAGCAATAGTGTTTGCTTGTGAAAAATCCAAGCCTTACATATTGGGGTCCCATGTTATAGTACACACTGATCCTACAATTAAATATTTGATGGCAAAGAAGGAGGCCAAACCAAGACTAATCAGATGGGTACTACTGCTATAAGAGTTTGATCTTGAGATCAAGGATAAGAAGGGTAGTAACAATGTGATAGCTAATCACTTGTCTAGATTGGAAATGATTGCTTGAGAAGAAAACGAAACTGACTTAGCAGAAAATTTTCCTAATGAACAGCTATTTTTGTTGTCAGTTCAAACACTTTGGTATGCTGATATTGTTAATTACTTAACTTGTGGAGTTGTGCCACTTGAATTCAGCTACCAATAGAAAAGAAAATTAAGAACTGATTACAAATTTTATATTTGGGATGAACCGTTATTTTATAGAATAGGAGAAGATATGATCATAAGGAGATGTGTTCCAGAAATAGAACAAGGTGGTATTATGGCGAAATGTCATGCATCACCATATGGAGGACACTTTGTAGGAGACAGAACAACCTAAAAAATTCTCCAATCGGGTTTTTATTGGCCTACTTTATTCAAAGACTGTTTTGAATGAGTGAAACATTGTGATGCTTGTCAGAGAATGGGTAACATCAACAGAAGAAATGAAATGCCCCTGCAAGGAATTCTGGTGGTGCAGATTTTTTATGTTTAGGGAATAGATTTCATGGGACCCTTCCCATCCTTATTTGGTAATATATACGTTCTCCTAGCTATGGATTATGTATCAAAATGGATGGAAGCATCAGCTTGTCCCATAAATGATGCCGTCACAGTGGTTGAGTTTATACAAAGAAATATTTTGAGCAGATTTAGAGCACCTAGAACAATCATCAGTGATGAGGGGGCCATTTTGAAAATAAAATTTTTGCAAAACTCATGAGTAGATATGGAATCAGACATGTGATGGGTTTGGCTTATCACCCTCAATCAAATAGGTCAGCAAAAATTTCCAACAGGGAAATAAAGAAAATTCTAGAGAAACAGTCAATACAAGCAAAAATAATTAGTCTGTAAAGCTAAATAATGCATTGTGGGCTTATAGAATTGCTTATAAAACTCCCATTGGAATGTCCCCATACATAATAGTATTTGGAAAACCTTGTCATCTCCCCTTAGAACTGGAATACAAAGCTATGTGGGCCATCAAGAAATTGTATTGTGACTTTCCAGATGCCAAGGAAAAAAGACTACTTCAATTGAATGAACTAGAAGAATTGAGAAATAAAGATTATGACAATGCCAGAATATACAAAGAAAAGACAAAGAGGTGGCATGATCAAAAGATTATGAGGAGGGAATTTAAGGCAGGAGAAAAAGTACTCTTATACAACTCCATGCTTAAGATATTTCCAGGGAAATTAAAGTCAAGATGGAGTGGTCCTTACACAGTGATAACAAGTACAACCTTTGGAGCAGTAACACTAAAAGATAAATTTGGAAGTGAATTTAAAGTAAATGGCTAGAGACTAAAGCATTATCTTGGGGAAGGCATAAATGAAGTAGATCCAGATTTTGAAAAGGGAAGAAAGTTAAGCTGAAATGAAGACATCCTACATAACCAAGCCAAACAACTAGAGTACTCCTCAGAGTAAACCTAAGTAGCATTTTAATTTTTATAGTTTGATTAATGTTGGTTACTTTTATGAGTTGAAGTTTTAGTTTTAATTTTGTTATAAATTTTATTATGAAGTTTGATAGATTGCAGTTATTTTCTTTTAAGAACATGGAAGATTGACTGGAAAGAGATATTATTGGAAAACACACTTTATCAACTATAATGTGCAGAAAAGAGCTACAAGGGGGAGTATTTCTATTTCCCTTAATTTGTTTTTAATAATAATGCATAGCTGAAGTTTTGGAGAATATAAAGATTTTTAGAGCATAAATTGTTAGACAACTTTCTTATGCCAATTGCTTGAATGCCTTGTTGAGTATCTTGATGAAGGATATTGAGTGAAGAAAGAGATTTGTTGTTTTTACTTGAATTGGGATTGTTTGAGGAAATATATGTTTTCACAAGTATGAACTAAGTAGAAGACTTTATTGCATAATGTCATTTGGTTTGAATGGTTGAAAGTAAGAAAAGATGCAAAGATTTTGAGGTAGAACAAAATCTTGTCGCAACAAAAAACTATTATGTCGCGACAGTGGTTAAACATTTGGTGCTAAAGGAGGACAGGTTTTTGTTGCGACAAGCTTTCTTTTTGTCGCGACAATGTTGGTGCTAAAATGGACATGCAAGAAAAAGTTTGTTGCGACATATTTTCTCTATGTCGCAACAAACAAGAAACTTGGACCTCAGAAAACATGTCGTGACAAGATTTCTGTATGTCGCGACATAATTCAATTGGAGCATAGATAAAATTGTGTCGCAACAGTTTTTACTCAGTCACGACAAAGAATTGCCCTAATTCAAAATTCAGTGAAAATTTGTGTCGCAAAAATTATTTCTCTAATGTCGCGACATAGTATTAAACAAGGATCACAATTTAGGTCAAAAATTTATCGCGACAATTAAAGAAGCACAACAACTCTTGGCCTATAAATAGAAAAGTTTGAAGACTTAAGATTCACCTGCCTCATAATATTCAAACCACTCAGTCTCCCTCACCAAATCTCTCTTACTCATTCTAAACCCTAGATCCTTAAACACTCTCTCACAATGTCCGAACCCCAAAACCTAGTTCCAAACCTCAATGAAATCATGAAAGAATATGATGAGTTGGAGAATGAAACAGTTCAAGCCACTCAGGCAATAGCAGGGTAAGGTGAAGAAAGAGTTGAAGTAAACGATGAACTTGAGCAGACAGTGGAAGAATCTAAGAAGAGGAAAAGAGGAAATGAAGAAGCGAAGAGCAGTGAACAAAAAGCTGGTGACTGGGTCTCTAACATGGCTTATATTGCTTGGAGAGATAAGCTACATCATAGAGACTTCATAGGGGATAGAGGCTTCAACAAGTGGGTTTCTCCATTCCAAGAGCTAGTCGAAAGCAAGGGATGGCATCTACTCTATGAGCATAAAGCTCTTGGATTTGTGGATGTGGTGAAAGAGTTCTACCCCAACATGGTGGGGATGAAAGATAAGGCCTTCTATGTCAGAGATAAATGGATATCCTTTGGCAGAGAACAGATAGACCAGAAGTACAATCTTAATGAAAGGAAAAATGGATCGAAATTCAAAAGACTGGTGGAAACACCTGACTACCAGAAAATTGTAGATCTACTTATTAATGGTAAGGGAAAGTGGAATGCCACTAGGAAGAACCCACACGAGTCTATCGCCAGAGGAGCACTGACTGAACTAGTAAAGGTGTGGTTTTATTTTTTATGTTCAGTCATGCTACCTTCTAAACACCTATGAACAGTCAGGAAGAAGGAGGCAGTCTTATTATATGCCATCTTAAAAGGCTATAAATTCAGTGTGGGCAAGATAATAGAAAACTTAATTTTGAGTTATTATAGAGGAGGATGCAAAGGGTTGATTCCTCACCCAACACTGATTTCAAGACTTTGCATATTGGGGGTGTTTAAGGAGACTGGGAAGAAGAAGAGAACTACCACATAGCCCTTAACATTAATAGGAATCTTTAAGGGGCCTAAAAACAAAAACAGGGGAAGACAGATGGAAGCTATAAAGGAAGAAGAAGAACCAGTAGAAATACAAAAGCCCCAGTCTGAAGGTGAAGCACCAGAGCTACCATAAAGGCAGTGAAGTTTGAGCCTAGTGCTGACCTTCTCCCCTGAGGTGAGACAAGTCCAACCAGAGCATGTTAAAGGCTCATAATCTCTAAGTAACAACTCTGTAGTCCTAGAGATGCTTAGAGCTATGAGGCAAGAAATGGAAGAAAGGGATAACCAGTTAAAGCTCCAACAACAACTTAGGGATGAGTACATGGAGGTTGAGTTGAAAAGGAGGGACCAAAATTTGGAAGAAGCTTTAAGGCATAGAGATGAATAATGGAAGAGTAGATGGGAAATAAGAGAACAAGAGCTGAGTGAAGAATTGAGAGCAAGAGAATATGATTTTCTCTCATATCAGCAAAAGGACCACCTACTGATCTATCAGTTTAATCCTTAGAGGATTCACCTCAATTTTGTAAAATAAAATCAATCTTGTGTTAGCTAAGATTCTAATCAAGGAGAGAGAATATTTTATGTAAATTGAAGGTTGAGGTACTAATTGCATTGAAGAAGGCTTGCATCATCCTGTCTATGGGGGTAAGCAGTTTCCAGTCCTAAGAAATGGTTGTGAAGTACTAGTTTAGGAAAAACAATCAAATCTTAAAGAGGATCAAATCCTAAAAGTAGCTATTTAGACTCATTGACCTGGTTTAGGAATATGGTTAGCTAATTAGTGAAATGTGTAGTGTCAGAAGGTATTCCAAGGCTATACTATCTTGCTCTTGGACAAATCCAGAATTCATGTCCTTAACAGTATCTCTTTTTTAACCTTCTTCAAAATGATTATCTTAACACTGATTCTATTCCAAGTTTTATTTTTATTTAGAGATATCTCTTATTCTATTAGATTAGATTTTTATTTCTTTAAAAGAATATTTGATAGAAATTCTTTCATTCAATTTATTTTAGATAGTTCAAAGTTTCAGTTGGAGGTTCAAATAGTGATGACCTTGAGTAGTAGGAGTAGTTAATCTTTAGATTTTCTAATCAATCCTTGTGGGAACGATATCTGGACTTATAATCCATTTTAATACTTGTATGACCTGTGCACTTGTAGTGATTCAGACCAAATTGAATTTTTAGTATATTATCTAAAGAAAAAAAGCAAAAAAACAATTTTAAGGTTAAGCAAGTTTTTAGCATTGCTGCTTGGAAATTCTAAGCAACCTCTGGTAGAAATGTTAGAAATTTTTATATGAAATTGGTCTATACAAAAAATAATTCAAACAAGTTTTTAGCGTCGTTTCCAAGGACTATGAAAATATTCTTGGGTAGCAGTGTTTAAGAAATTTGGTATCTTAGATTAAGTCAAACAAATGATAGAGCTTTTGATGAAAAAGGCAAAATTGTGTGTTTGGGGTAAATATGAACTTAAATGACCTATTCAACTACCCTTACCTAATCCATACATTAATAGCCATATAAAGACCTATTTAATCCTAAGAATTGTGAGTTGCCTATATTAGTGGAGAATGGTATGCCTAGTAAGCCTATGGAGTTTTATACTCATAAGTCATGGAAACATGACTTGAGTAAGAGATTTCCAATCAACTCTAGTTCTCCTAATTCCATCTAAACTACAATTGACTGCATAAAGGTAGGAATTCACGCACACTCACTGAAGGGAAATTAGGTTAAGTTTGTAATTCATAGTCAATATATTATATAGTAAGATTATGTCTAGAACTTTTTTTGTGTTGATTGAATGATTCAACCCCTGAGGCAAATAAGCACAAGATGTTATCACATTAAGCTTGATAAGTTTTGTTTTGTTTTGACTTCGAAAAATGAATAATTTCCTTGCTTGAGGACAAGCAAAATGGTAAGTTTGGGAGTATTTGTTTGGTGTGAATTATACTTTGTTCTAAGCATCCATTTCTTATTTTTATTAAGTTCTTAATGCCAATTGTAGTCTAAATCTCCCTCTTACCTTGATTTTGAAAAAAATTGAAGAAAACCCAAGCAAATGAAGTAGGAAAATGAAGAATTGAAGAAGAAGTGTTGTCAAAGTGCCCATGTCGGGACATGGAGCTTCATGTTGCGACATGGGATTTACTCAGGATGGAAGCCCACACATTTCCATTTCGCGACATGGACTCATATCATG
Organism: Tetrastigma voinierianum; assembly: GCA_016808115.1. NCBI lineage: Eukaryota > Viridiplantae > Streptophyta > Magnoliopsida > Vitales > Vitaceae > Tetrastigma > Tetrastigma voinierianum. The sequence goes on from JAEQBH010002830.1 coordinate 234,936, forward strand.
TCGTGACATCAAGATATTCGAGGACCAAAGATGAAGGCTACTTACTATCATGTTGCGACATGGCCCTATCTTCATGACGTGACATCTAGCCAAGAGAAGATCAAGGGTTAGGAGCACTTACTGCCATGTCGTGACATGAGAAGAATTCCTAAAGTACACATTATGTCATGTCACAACATGAGAAGAATTCCTGACAAGTCCATTATGTTATGTCGCGACATGGCGACATTAGATTACTTTTCGACATGTGTTTTTGGCCCACTTTTCGGTCCATTTTCCAAGGGTATTTAAAGAATAAGTTGTAATAATGATAGGAAAACAACAATTAGGGTTAGGGCACGATTTTTGAGAGACTTCTTCCTCTCTTAAGGGTTTTGGAGTTTCTTGGAGTTCTTAGCCATAGTCCTTGGCTGTTGGAGTTTTTGTATTGATTTCTTCGAAATTTTGAACCAGCTTGAAGAATTGACTATTTAGAGGGTGTTTATAGCTTGGGATCAGTTGGATAGCATCTCAGTTCATATTGTTTTGTATCTCTAACCTTATTCTTTCTCATCTCTTCTTCATTTTGATTTGTAATATTCATGATTTTGGAAGATATGAGAGTTGTAATGAAGAATTAAACCATCCTCTGGGGTTGGTTGTAGACATTAATGCTTGGTTTATATATTTTTAGAATGATTTTGTGAAAATCCGCTTGTGTTGATGTTTGTTGATGTTTGTTGATGCAATTTTGGAATTACTACATTTTTATTCAATTGAAATATGTTGAGATTTGGGATTGAGACCTAGATTAGGAAAGATTTACCTAGGGCTTCCAAAGGAACAACTAGACTGAGGCCTTGATTGAATCTTTGAAATATATTTCAATTGATAGAATTAACTTAACCTAATCAAGAAAGTTTAGGAAATTAGCAATGGCTAGTACTAAATAGATTTTATTAAGGAAAAGCATCAATTAGGCATCGTACTGAATTTGTAAGGACATAGCGGTGATCAAATCTAGCATAACTCAAGTTTTTCCTATTGTAAGGACTTAGTGGTGACCAATATGATACCTAAGGGAAATTTTCCTTAGAAAAGCATTGCACTCAATCGCCCAGAAGGACCTAGCGATGAATAGGTGATTTAGTGTGAGAAATATAGGTGAGTCACGAGAGTGATAATCTCATATCAATCTCCCTTGAGCAAAGGCCGCAGACATTCAAGCACATTTGCTTTTATCGAATATGAACCATGATAATGAATCACCAAGCACCAACCCAAAGTTGTTTTTACCTTGAGCATTATTCTTCAAAATCATCTTTTCTTTAGAAATCTCCATATAATCCAACTTTCCTCTGTTTTTGTTTAGTTCTAGTGTAGCTTAGTTTTACTCTCATCAAGAATTAATAGCTTAGACAGTGAAAGAATCAAGTAGTTTGGGTACTTAGTCCCGTTTATACCTACCTTCCATGTGATATCGACATCCGGACTTGCTAGTCCACTTACTACTTGTACGGTCCGTGCACTTACAATATTCTCAGACAGCATAACTTTTTATATACAAACACTGCCTAACACCTGATTAGTGCCCAAAAAGTGCTATTTTGATCCCTATTCAAAATAGGTTTTGAGTGCTTTTTGCGCACTAATCATATCAATTAAGCCAATTGATGTGTGTAGGTCCACTTAGTCTCACTAATTCTATTTCAGTTTTTGGGTAATTTCATTGTGTTTTTGCGCGTCTCACCTAATTAGTTCGATTTTGATGTCAAGATATAAATGAATGTATCATGATTCTACAATGTTTTCAAACTTAAATGTGAAGTGGATGAAGAAAGTATGGATGCAGCAAAAGCCGGCAGAGAAATCCCAAGATTCGCTATGATTGCGGTGGCCTACCGGGATTGCTAAAAATTCAAGAATCATAGCTAAAATTCGCTAGCCAGCGAAATCTCCATCGCGGCCTAAATGAATTTTCCGCTCGCTTATCTCACAAAATTTTCATATTAGTTTAAATTCCGCTAGCTAGCAAAATTGAACGCTGATAGCCAAATCTCTCATTTTCGCCATCTCCGTGACTCGTCAGGGCTAGGCCAAATTCTCGCTATAGCGAAATCCCCTGCATAGCGAAATTCCTCCCCCTGTGTTTTTGGAATTCTTGATGCCAAACGGCACCAGTTTCTTGATATTTTACTCACTCATTCCTTATGTAAGCCAGTTTTAGGCATTTTTGTATTTTCACACTTTGGGTTGGACTATATAAACCCCCACATCTTTGTAACCCTAAGCAACTTATCATTTTATAAAGTTTTTCCCAGCCTTTTCATTTTGTGTGGTTGGCTTTGTTTCTCTTTCTCTCTCCTCTTTCTTTCATTTTCTACGCCAAACACTCCCTTTGGAGGATGAGACAACTCAAGGGATGCTCGGGCTAAGCCTCATACTTTGGAAGCATTTAGGGTTGCTAGCTAGGTTTTGGGGCTGCTACAGGTTGTCATCATGCTTTGAATGTTACAGGTACTGCATTTATGGTTCCCAACTTTCCAATCTAGGGTTTAATGCCATTTAATGTCATTCCTTTAGTCAATACTTGCCATGCTTTTGGGTTCAGCAGCATACTTAATGGTGATGCACCGATATTCTTAGATGGCCTTACGAGCCATCAAATGAGGTCGAAGGCAGATTTTAAACCCGAATGGGACTTTGAATGCATAATACTTGTGTCGACTAAATAGAGGGTTCTAGGGTTAGGTTTTATAGCTAAACAAAGGTCCTGGCTTTTGGCTTTTAATTATATGTCACTTGCCATAATGCGAGGAAATAACCCGAGGACACTTCAATAGCCCCATGTTATCAAGCTAGTGACCCAAGCCTTCAAGGTTACCATTTTACACTTCACTTTAAGCCATTACAGTTAGTTAGTGAACAAACAATCCCTACTGTTTTTTACCAAATCCAGAAATCCAAACAAAAAGCCTCACCATTTTCCAACACTGATGCAAATCATTCGTGGGATGAAGACCCATCCCCGTGTTCGACCCTAGACCGCTATGCGTCAGTAGCTTGACTACGGAAGTAGGAGGAACTAAGGATACAAATATTGTTGATTCCAAATCACCCTACCGTGGCACAAATCAAATGGCGCCGTTGCCGGGGATGGTGCCAAACTACGTATGATGTGTTGATGTGTACTTGTAATCCACATTACAAGTATTGGCACCTTCACCCTTTTGAATTTAAGGTGTGAACCTAAAGTTTTCATCACTCGCGTCACGCATCGTTTTGTTTCTGGGCGCCGCTTTTTGTTTTAACTAACACTGACTTCTTTGGCAAGCTTTGTAGTGTTCTTGGTTCTATTTCATTTTATTTAATGTGTGTTTACAAAGACTCCGACAGGGACATCGTAGATTTGAAGAGTGAGTGCACCACTGAATAAGGTCATGGAACTGGCAGTAATAATGACCAAATGGATCCTCTACATGAGGAATAGCAAAGTCAACAAGCACCCACTATGAATCAAACAGCATATAGGTCGATGAGGGAACACATACAACCTCCTAGAGTGAGTGCTCCTTCCTGCATCATACCTCCTGCTGAGGATGTAGCAGTGAGACCCTACCCATGGCCCCCGCTCTACATTTCACATGGTATGGAGAATGAAAAACTAGTTATTCACACATACGGGATTTTGAGGAGGTATGCACAACTTTTAAGGAGGGTATAATCGACATGGATTTGCTCAAGCTGGAAGCATTCCCCATGACACTGAAAGATAAGGCCAAAATATGGCTCAATTCACTGAGGCCGAGAACGATTAGAAATTGGGCTGATCTTCGAGCTGAATTTTTGAAGAAATTCTTCGCAAACTAAGACCAACAAATGAAGAGGCAGATCTACACTTACTCAAATTCTATGACAACGAGAAATTCTACCAATGCTGGGAGAGATTCATGGAGACTATCATACTGGCCCACATCATGGTTTCGACACTCGATGTTAGTGAATCATTTCTATAATGGTATGTCCGCCATGAAGCAATTGCTAGAAACCATAAAGGAGGCGATTGCTGAGTAAAAATCCGCATTAAGCTATGGATTTCGAGTTATGTGGCTGAAACTTCCAAGGGTCGATGAGCCAAACCCGAGAGAGGAGAAAATGAGGCCTTCAAGACACCAAAGGGGAGGAATTCTCAGACTTTCGTGAGGACATGGAATGAAAGCAAAAATCTCAACCCTAGCTAGGAAGGTGGAGGAGCTAGAAGGAAAGAGGCTCCATGAAGTGTGTAGTGACCTAAAACATCGTGACGTGCCAACCCATTCATCGCTTGTCAACCCACCGTTAATCCAGAGAACATCATCCGACCGCCTTCAGCCAAGGATTTGATGTCGAATATGCAAATGCCGAGGTCAATACAAGCCACAACCCAATGCCCCATATGGTAATACCTATAATTCCCAATTGGAAAATCACCCTAACCTCTCCCTCGAAACCCAATCCTCCCCGCTCTACGTGTTTCGTGTGCCAAACAACGCTTTGTTCCTCATTCAACTATTAACCACCACCATCCTCTTCTCCAAATAACAAGCCATCTTGAATTTGAGCAAGGTCGAGGAAATTTTGTGGAGGAGCAAAAGGATCAATGTGCCAATTGGCAATAAAGGGATTATACATCAGAGAAAGTACATGGAATAAAAGAATAGATGGGCTCGAGAGCAATCTTAATCAAAAAATAGACAACCTGCAGTATTCAATCACAAAGATCAACAATATTCTGGAGGTACAGAAGAGAGAAAGGTTCCCTTCCCAAACATTGCCAAATCCAAAAGGGGTACATGAGGTAGGTTCATCCAGCAATTCAAGGATGGATGAAGTGAAATCCATAATCACTCTGAGGAGTGGAAGAGAAATAGAGCAACCAGTGCCCATGGCTGCTGAAGAAACACGCATGAAAAGCCAAGCCGAACTCCGTAGAGGGTGATCACCGCGAGGACTCACCGAGCACTACGTGCCACCCCATTTCCTCAGCACTAAGAAGTAAGAAGAAGGCATCCCGGGAAGAAAGTAGCATCCCGAAGTTCTAAGCGTGAAGGTCAACATACCCTTTGACATCATCAAACAAGTCCCTCGCCTATGCAAAGTTTTTTAAAGATCTCGCACAAATCAAAAAGCGGATCGGCATCGAGAAGAAGCCTTCCTAACCGAGCAAGTTAGTGCCATAATCCAAAGCATGACCCCGCCAAATACAAGGGGATCCGTGATCCCCCACACTCTACCAACATCGGAGGGACTTGCATGTGACAAGGCATTGCTCGATTCGGGGGCCAAGTAAACCTACCGCCATACCGGGTGGCAAGCAGCTAGGGTCAAGGGAGCCCCAAACCTACCAACATCACTTTGTCATTGGCCGACATAGATCGCTGAAGATTCCTAAGGGAATAGTTGAGGATGTTGGTGAAGGTAGACAAATCTAATACCCAAGAGACTCAGTGCTTGATACCGAGCCAATTGCAAGTGGGCCCAATCATGTGCCGATTATCTTGGGAAGATCATTTTTTGCCACAACCAATGCAATTATCAATTGCCGAAATGGAGTCATGCAACTCACATTTGGCAACATGACATTGGAGCTCAACATTTTTCACTTGAGCCACAAGCACAAACCAGTGGAGGATGATGAGGAAGGAAGAAATGAAGTCTCGCCTAACGGTCGTAAGTCGTGGAAGCCAAAGATCCATAAATTGCAAGAATTACAACCAAGATGAAGCAGCTTGATCGAGTTGCCATCACATCGCAGCAATTGCTCAGCCTTAAAATCAACCAAAGGAGAAGAAAATCGATAAAGAGGAATCAAGCAAGAATGCAAAGAGTAATAAATCCATCAAGTAGGGGTTACATGAGCCCTTCCTCCTCGACCCCATTATCGGGAAGTCGGTAAAATTGAGCCGGCTCGTGTCAAATGAAGCCAAATTATACCAAGTTTTTTTTGCTTTTTTGTTAAAGTTGTTGAATTTTAATATTAACTATTTTAGCAACTTTCCCTTTAAGTAATTTTATTTAATTTTTAATTTTTAGATATATTTCAAAATAATAATTTTTATTTTTATTTTTATTTTTTTTATTATTTATTATTATTTATATGTGAATGCTTCAACGAAAATTAATTTTGCAGGCTAAGAGCAGATTTCGCTATTATAGCGAAAAATGCCCTGGTTGTCTCAGGCCTGAAGAAACTTATAAAAGGAGGAGGAGGGGTTTATATTCGCGTCCCGAATCCCTTGGCCCGAATCTGATATGGATCCGAACCGAAGTTCGTGGTGCGAGACTCGACCTGGACTCTTAATTCGATTTTTTTTTTTAAAGCCAAATGATACCTGTGGGTATGGCCCACATATTATAAATGTAATCAATAATGACCTATACATTTACCGAGTCCCATTTACAATACAAAACTTTACACTTTTACAATTACAAATCGTGAGCACCCGAACCTACATGCAGCGAACCCTTACAAGTGTGTGTCAGCTCCAAACAGAGCGCGGATGTTTAATGACGCCTTTCTCTCGTACCTACACTGACAAAACCCGTGCTAAGCTTTTACGCTTTAGTGGGGAAACATTTCTTTATGCATATACATTTAACGCATAAAAACACAATGTATAATATAAATTTCATGCATTTATATTATGAGCTTATACGAGTACTTTTCTTATAACAGCTTACGCTATTCGATCTCCCGTAGGAGTTACAGATCTTATTCTTTATGCGTAACTTTATGCTTATCAAGCAAACTTATGTTCATTCAAGACTCCCGTAGGAGTTACGTAACTTATACTCATCTCGTAATCTCTATACTTACCAGCTTATGTTTATTCAGGTATTACAGAACTTATACTTATCTTACGGAACTTATACTGGTCTTACAGAACTTGGACATGTATTTCAGATCTTATACATGTCTTACAAAGCATATACTTATCTTACGGAACTTATAATGTCTTATAGCGTAACTTAGGACATGTATTTCGTGATCTTATACATGTCTTAATCGAGCATATATACTTATTCCTACTAACTTATACCTGTCTTAGCGTAACTTAGACATGTATTTCAGATCTTATACATGTCTTACAGAGCATATACTTATTTTATCGATACGAGAGTACCCTTAGGTACTACTGGACTTATACTTGTTTACTGACACAGAGTACCCATATAGGTACTAATGGACTTATACTTATTAGGACTTCGTAGGAGTTACGTAGTTACTTCTACGCAGACTTGCAATGTGCTTATTTCCATTCTGACTCGTAGGAGTTACAACTTATTCTTAAACTACGAGTTTATACTTGTTCTGAGATAACCGTGAGGTACCATGTAGATTACGTAACGTGTAATCGGTATTGCAGAGCTTATTCTTGCTCCCATTAGATCTTATTTTGGTATTACTGAACACGATTTCTTATGTCTTATCGCCTTACTTCGATCTTATAATGGAGTTTATTCTCGTACAAAAGTACCCGTAGGTACTACACAGACTATTATACGAAGGTACCTCGGGCTCTTTTTTTGTGTTAATAACAAAAAGGGATTTATACTTCATCTGCACTGACACGAGAGCAATTCATAGGTACTACTAAACTCAGACTTATATTACCGATACTAAGTACTCGTAGTACTACAGTTTGTACTTATTCGTATACGCGAGCACCCTAGGTACTACGTAACTAAATCGTAGAGATGTGACTCGATCGTAAAACGTAACTTATTCAAATATAAGAGTACTTTAGGTACTACAGACTTATTCAGATACGTGATGTAACTTATTCGGGGATACAGGAGTACCCGTAGGTACTACGTAACTTATCGATACAGATTAACTTATTCGCATACGTGAGTACCCGGGAGTACTACGTAACTTATCGATACGTGACATAACTTATTCAGATACGCGAAAGACTCCGCAGGGCATTTCGGCGTAACTTATCGTATCGAGTACCCGTGAGGGTACTACGGTGACTTAATCAGAGACAGAGTTAATCAGAGACAGGAGTACCCAGGCAATTCACAAAACTAAATCGCAGATGCACGTAACTTAATAAATACGTGAGTACCCGTGAGGCACTACGCGTAACATTTTCGTGATACGTGGAGTACCCGTAGTACTACGTAATTACATAAATTTTCAGAGACAGAGTACCCGTAGGTACTACAGATCTTTTCGTGATACAGAGTACCAGAGTACTACAAGATGCATCGCATAATGCTCGTATCTTTACTCTTATTCTTTATTCGTTGTCTTATCATATGTCCTGCCCCGACTACCTGCACTCAATTATAAGAAATGAGTAGACGCAATACAATAAGTACCAAGGTACGATACAAGATCGTGCCATAAAGACCAGCAGGAGTACACCGGCATCAACAGAGTGCCGTAGCACTAATCGGGAGTACCGGCATCGAATGTGATGCCGTGAGCACTAATCGAGTACCGGGCATTAATCAGAGTGCCGGAGCACTAATCAGGAGTACCGAAGTACTAATCAGGACGTCCACTCATTCATTCTTTGGTCCTAGGTAGTCATATGATCATATGTCTTTCAGAACTTATAATCTTTCTTAATCACATTCTGTGATCATGACATCTTGTTTTTCATATTCATGTTCATGTTCATGTTTCAGTTCGTTTTCAGGTTTCATGCCTATTCCTTATGGCATTTCAGATACTTGTACGATATGATGCCTATCCACACATCATTCATGTATTCTTGTCCCTCGATACATCTACGTTTCTTAGAATTGACTGTCCAATCGGATCATCTAAACTCGTTATGACATTTTCATGCCAACTAGTCGACACAATGATTTTTACCGAGGAACAGTTTGCAATATTAATTTTCCAGTGCCTTGTCTCCATATTTGACACTGGTTCTTTGTGCTCCTATAAAGCTAAGGTGCTAAGGGTTCTATTCCAACTGGAATCACCCAATTCGGAGCACCGGAACTTAAGTTACGTCCGAAACATCCCGGACTTCTCTATGTTCAAAGCTGGAACCAGAATTTGGCTTGCACATGGTCCCATTTTGAGTAAATTTAGGCCACTTAGATCAGAATTCTGGCGATGCCTATTCTTAAGTTTGTTCTCCTTGAAGCTATTTACGTAGCCACTTGAATCACTCAAATCAGATAAGAAATGAGAAAGTTATGGCCAAAATACGAAAACTGGTCGAAACAGGAAAACATAACAGGGTTGTACCGGTACAAGTCTAACTTTGTACCCGGTACAAGTTGGCTAAAAACGACAGAATCAATTGTACCGGTACAAGCTCAACTTGTACTGGTACAATTCAATTCGAAATTGCTGAATGTGTGTTTTAACATATTTTCCAGCGTTTAATATCCAATCAACTACACTTCAAACACATCAAAACCATTTCTAATTCACTTTGGAATCTCTTTCTATTCAATTCATCTTTCTATTTCTTATCTTCAAAATCTTTCCATGAATTTCTCCCAAAAATCATTCCAACATGGGCGTGATCCATCCTCAAACTAACTATGATGATTAGTTAGGGCTTATTCTAAACCCTAACTCAATTGCTTTCAATTAACCATGAATCCAACCCAAAAGGGAGGATTCCATACTTACCTTGTTCCATATGGGGTTTACTTCAACCCTAAATTAAGAGATCCAAGGTTAGAATGAATTCTAATAAGACCCTAGCTTTTGGAGACACAAAACTATTAACCAAACCAAGCCTTAGAATCTATAAATCTATACTTAAGTTCGCTCATACAAAAATCCAAAGTTCCATAATTCAAGCTATTGACCGACTCCTCCTTCTTCCTCTTCTTCTTCCTTTCTTCTCCTTCTTTCTTCTCCACGTTTTTTCTCCCAATAAATGAGACCAATTTGGTCTTTTAAATTCGCATTTTGTTAAGGCCTGCTTGCCTTTAAAAACCCATTTTTGGGTTAAGTTTGTTTATTTGCTTTTCGCCTCTCATCTTCTAGGAATTCACAACAATCTTTCTATTATTTCTTCGCCCATACCTTTCAATTTATAACTTTTAAGCCTCTTTGGACAATTTACATATTTGTCCTTAAGTTTATAATTCCTTCCGTCTCTCAAGCTCGTGTTTCGCATTTAACTCACGAAACAGTCAAATTATGCTTACAAAATACCCTAAACATGTCAAAAACAACTAGGGTATATTTCGGGGTGTTACAGGGGGGGGACTTTTCAAATTCATTTCATTCCCCCCCAGCCACCTGAGCTCCTTCTGCCGCGCCCTAGCCACTTGAGCCACCGCCACCGGTCGTGGCCCCTCGCCTCCCTACCGCCACGGCACCGAGCCCCGCCCGCACCACGCGACCCCGCTGCACCTTTGCTCCCCGCCCGTCGCCGGGCCCCCCGTGGCGCGTTCCGGCCCCTACCGCCTCTTGCCGCGCCACCGCTGGGCGTTCTCACCCGGGGCTCTTAGCCCGCCGAAAGGCGAGCTTCGCGCTACGCCTGCCGCTCCAGCCTGTTGTCGACTGGACGGGGCATAGCCGTGCCTTGTCCTGGTCCCTTGGTCGCTGAGCCCGGTTCACCGGCGCGAGGAGGCCCCACGGCCGCCGAGCCTCGCGCACACCGCCCGCCCGCCCCTGCGGTCCTTTTTTACGAGAAGTTATGGTTCAGACTAGGGGTGGGTCCCGCCGAGGCCCTCGTCGCCCGCACTTCGGGAGCAGAGTGAGCAGCCCCCGCGCCTAACTGCAAATTTCGAGCCGGGCCCCGCAGCCGCCTCGATGAGCCTCAGGGTTCAGAGGTATCGCACGCTGACGGGGACCCCTGCCCCTTCCCCAAGATGCCTCACCGACGAGATCCAGAGGTGGGACGGGGCCCTCCAAGCGGGCCCGTACTTCAGGACCGGGGGAGTCATCGTCATCCAGGCCTCAGCCGTCACAGTCCCCATCAGCCGCAGAGGCGAGCTCATCACCCCATCTTTCGCCTGCTTTGAGGATCAGACGACCTCTTTTTACAGGGACCCCGATTCCGGGGAACGTCGGGCTCCACGCCAGAGATTTCCATGGAGAGTCAGATACGACAAGTACGGCTACGACCGTCGACTTCGCTCAGTGGGACTCCATGAGATCGACACGCGATTAATGCTATTGTCGCCGTACATGACACCGGCGGGGCGCTTCCTACTATCTCCGAAAGTGGTGCTTCGCCTCTACCACTCTATGACTTCCCGGAGCGCCGAAACCACGGTCTCGATTTACTATCAATGATCGCCCAAGAGTACTCCGAGCAGCTTTATATATCAACTCCAAGCCTTAGGCTTGCCACCAGAGTAGGCCACCTGAGGTTATCGGGATTGGCCTCAACCGATTACTGCAGGGAGATGGTCCGCATTCTCGCCGTGACACTATGGGCAGCTCGTACTTCCTTCCTGAGGTAGCTTCCCACCTCGATGCTTCTCATTGATCACCCAAGCCCTGACTAGCTCTTCCCACAAGACTACGTCCAAATAAGAAGGGAGCTTCATCCTCGAGGCTCTCGCACCGATCTCGCAGGGATTCTCGTTCGCCTTCCGAGCCGGGTGATAACCTCCATGCTACATTTCAAGATAAGGTCCACCGCAAAGGCCCGGCTCGAAATGAGTATACCTGGCTGGACTGACTGGAGAGCCAGGGTCTCGGAGCACTTGGGCTTTCCAAAGGAGCCCGTGACGAGAGGAGGATCGTGATGCCCTCGTGTCCCCGTCTATGGAGAGAGCCATGGTGATGCCGATTTCTTTCTCCTCCAAAGAAGAGGACTGTGGGAGGTACCGATGAGGAGGCGTAGGACTCCTGCAGGAAAGACGGTCCCGCTTCCGCAGGTGTAGAGATGGAGAGGAGCCCAGTGCCAGATTTATCTCCTCCATCTCCTCCTTCACATCCATCAGCCACAGCCCCTGCTGACACCCCCGGCCCATCATATACAGCGCAGCATTCTCCGGAGCACGTTCATGTCAGTTCGAGGGAGCTCGCAGCTGTTATGGATGTTGTCTGTTCGTTGGCCACTACACAGGCATCGATGGACCAGAGATTGACTCGAGCCGAGACCACTTTAGAGCATTGTCATACCATGCTCTTGCCAATCATGAGTCACCTTGGTCTCCCGCATGTTCCTGCCCATCGAGATGAGCCCACAACAGCTGCAGCAGCCTCCTTAAACATGCTGGCCACAGCAGCAGTAGCTTCAGATCCACCACCACCGCGAGAGTGAGGTGGTCACACTCCTATCTCTACACTTTCCTACCCCTATGACATGTCTATACCTTGGCTGGGAGGAAAAGTTAGAGTTCGGAGTGTCTTCTATTATGTTTTTGTACAGTTTTTAGCTTTATCAACTGCCTACTCATTTTGTAGAGGATTCATGTATTAGCCAATAAGTAGTATCGATATTTTTGCTATATTAGCTATTTGCTTGTATTAGCCATTTTGTTATATCAAAAGCTTTACAAAGATTATTTACGCTTACTATACTTTTCAAAGTACTTTCGTGTCTTCACTTGGTATGTCTACTTTGCCTATAATTGAACAATTGAATCAGCTCTCAGCTTGGAGAATCGGAACCTCGTATGTTACCTTAATGATAGGACAATTCCATGCATGATTTAGTTTGGTCAATTGAAATTTCGCCAACTTGAACATTCCCTTTAGCTAATTCACACACCGCACACCGATTGTACCATTAGGTCAGTGAAATTATATACCTCCTTTCACTTCGCAAAGCCGGCCTTAGATCTGTTGATAACCCATAATAGGTTTGTGCTACCCATATATGAAGACCAATGTTGTCTTCCAATAAGGAAAAGAAAAAGCAAAAAGAAAAAGAAAAATAAAAGTCGTGACGCTTTGCCTTGGAACCCGAACACGGTCCGAGGGGTATATGGCGAAAGCCTTTAAATCCCGATGCCCTAAACCTTGATTGGTTGGGAGTCATCGACTTAGTGTTCGTTACTGTGGATGGGTAGAGTTTAGCGCAGGTTGTAGGTGCCTGGCCAATTCTCGGGCCATCTGAGTCCGGTGGAAGCCTACGTAGATCAGGGGTCAAGGGATCCTTTCGCTTGATGCCCTAAACCTTAATCAAGTTGGGAGTCATCAGGACCCGTTACACCCGACTTCTAAGTAGGTCGAGTTATTAAAGATTGAGACCCTACATGCGAATCAAGAGCAAATAAGAGTGGGCTTAGTCCTATTTAGGCTGGGTCACGCCTTAAGGCCATGGCGTGAATAGGTCAGTGGAGGAATAGCTTTGCATTTTATCGCTCAAGTCGTTACCTTAGGAACAATTAGATTTTGTGGAAATTCAGTTGGCTTCCTGAACCGATGTTGTCCTAAAACTTGTTCTTATATGGTTTTTGCTCTTTCATGCCGGTTTTCATACAGGGTGTAAATGATTCATGCTAAAGGTAAAGCTAATCCGTACATACACTTTTTGACCCAAATATACTTTTTGTAAAAGCACAACATGCATCCCATTTTTGTTTTAGCATTGCTAAGGGGCTAGCAACGTGTCGGTTGGGGGGAGTGATTAGTGCCCAAAAAGTGTTATTTTGATCCCTATTCAAGATAGGTTTTGAGTGCTTTTCACTAATCATATCAATTTAAGCCAATTGATGTGCAGTCCACTTAGTCTCACTAATTCTATTTCGAGTTTAGTTTTGGGTAATTTCATAGGTTTCTCATAAGTATGCCTCAGCTAATTAGTCTGGACTTGATGTCAAGATATGTGTCGACGCCGAGGATTCACAATGTTTTCAACCGTAAATGTGAAGTGGGGATGTGAAGAAAGTAGATTTGGCGAGCAAATGAATGCCAGAGAAACCAAGGATTTTCGCTATGATTGCGGTGTTCTTTCAGCCGGGATTGCTAAAATTTAATCATAGCAAAATTTTGCAATCCTAGCAAAATTGAGAATTTTCGCAGGGCTAGCGAAATTCGCTAGCTAAATAAATTTATCGTGCCTAGCTTAAATTTTCCAAATTTCTCTTATCTCACAAAATTTTCGCTAGGGCTACACTTCCCGCTAGCCAGCAAAATTCACCGTTGATAGCGAAGCCTCATTGCTATCTCAGAGAATTGCCAGGCTAGCTAAATTTCGCTAGCTGAAGTAAATTTTCGCTAGGCTAGCGAAATCCCCTGCATAGCGAAATTCCTCCCCCTGTGTTTTTGGAATTCTTGATGCCAAACGACCACGTTTTGATATATTACCACCTTGTCCCTTATGTAAGCCAATATTTTAGGCATTTTTGTATTTTCACACTTTGGGTTGGACTATATAAACCCCCACATCTTTGTAACCCTACGCAACTTATCATTTTATAAAGTTTTTCCCGCAGCTTTTCATTTTAGGGTTACTTTGCTCTCTTCTCTCTCCTCTTTCTTTCATTTTCATTGCGAAACACTCCCTTGAGGATAATGACTCAAGGGATGCTTAGCTAAACCTCATGTGGCATGAAGAGGAGGGTTGCTAAGTGGAGTTTTGGAAATTTTCTGGTTTATCCTCATTCTTTGAATGTTAGAATCTTTGCATTTATGGTTTCCCTGACTTTCCAATCCCCAGGGTTTAATGCCATTTAATGTCATTCCTTTGAGTCGATACTTGCCATGCTTTAGGGTTGATGCACCTTAATGGTAGATGCGCGATATTCTTCAGATAGCCTTTACGGAGCCGAAATGAGGTTGAGTGCTAGGATTTTAAATGAATGAGACTTTATCACATAATACTTGTGTTGACTCAAATAGAATTGGTTACAGGGTTGGGTTTTATGGCTAAACAAGGTCAGGTTTTGGCTTTGGCCTGTATCGCATATAATACGAGGAAATAACAGGGACATGACCTTATGTTATCAAGGCTAGTGACCCCGAGCCTTCAAGGTTACCATTTAACACTTCACTTTAAGCCATTACAGTTAGTCGGTGAACAAGCAATCAGTATTTTTGGCCAGAATCCAGAGAAATCGAACAAAAAGCCTCACCATTTTCCGACAACGATCTGGAAATCATTTGTGGGATGAAGACCCGTCAAAATTGTTCGACCTAGGCCGTATCTTGATGGCTTGACTCTGTGATGGGAAAAGCTAAGGATACAAAAATTGTTGATTCACGAGATCACCACCTGCGGTAGCACCAGATCCTTGCCCCGATTCTCGATAACTATCTCTTTAACCTGCCATAGACATTTAAATTTGGTATATTATTTTTTAAATATTAATAGCAATACAAAAATTAATTTTCTTTAAAAACTAATGATGCTTTTTCAGTGATTTGTAATTTGCGTAGTAAGGGTCTTCGGGCTAGAGATAGGACCGCTTTAGTGAAAGTGCTTGAGACTCTGGATGTGTGACTCCTCTGCCAAAAAACAAGAAGAAGGTGGGTCGGCGGGGCTCGCTGGTGGCGCTCCGATGCCTAAGTCGGAGTTCCTCATTTGAGAGAAAGATAGACTGCTTAGAAGGCGAATGTTTTTGCGTACCTTTTACCGATGGGGTGGCCTAGTATTTATAGTATATGTTATTCCCAATTGGAGGGTAGTAAGGATTCATTCCCATTGGATGGGATATTTTCTACCTTTATCGATATCGAATTTAATAATTATCCTTCTTTCTTATTGGTGAGATCCGGTTTGATCTGCATGATAAGCTGTTTGCTGTGAATTATCCTATTTTCCTTCCTGATGAGATTTAGTTGGATTTACAGGATAAGATGTTATAGGGGATTATCTACTCCGCGATAGCGAGTTACAGTTTGATTTGCAGAGCTTATGGGCCTTCTAAATTATCCATGATCGGCCTTTGGGGCGGCTGGTGGCATGTGTTTTGGGTTGGCGCCCGGGGCACAGGTGTTTCCTTCCAGGCGCGCCTCTTCTTTGGAGCTTGGAGGTGGGCTTGCGAGGCCCATTTTTTCAAACCACTGTCGGTTTGACCCTTATGTCTACGGGTATGCGTGGGCGAGGGCTGTAACGTTCTCCTGTCGGATCTGATTCGCATTAATACGCTTGGGGTGGGTTAGTAAGGGCTTAGTCGTCGTCATATGTCTTGTGATAATGATGACACCGGTTTTTATTTCATTTCTTCTTCCGGTTTCCTTCTTCTTCTTTTACGGACACCCTCGTAGTTCGCACTTGTGAGCCCACGATGTGAAGCTTTCTTTGCTCTTGTGAGTTCGGACTTCCCTTTTCCTTAGTGTCCCGAACCTTACATCTGAGTCCTTTTAAGCGTCTTTCTTAAGATAGCTTTTCCTATTTTATTCCTGGGACCGCCGCGTCTTTCTCTCTTTAGTGTCTTTTAAAGACAATCACAATAGTGCCCAGGGATAGGTTAGGCCCAAGTTTGTTCTCGCTGCTAGCTATCACCGTGGGTCAATGTCGTCTTCTCTGCGTAGTGGAGGTGACTCTTCGGCTGTTGTCGGCTGGGCGGGTTGGAGCGCCCCCAGGCCGGATCGTGGGAGTTGATCTTCAAGATGCCCCCAGGGAGCCCTTTCACGAAACGAGGATAGGGGAGAATAGACTAGATTAAAGTACCTGGAAGTTAGAGTACTGAAGTCCGCGTGTGGAGATACTCTAAGCAGGTGGGATTCTTTAAAAAGTGGACCTTATATGGGCCCTTTTTTCAGAAGTTATAAAACCTCTTTTTTGGTGTGGGAATTACAGTTACTGACATTTTAACCTCTGTTTGTTCAGTACCTACAGATGTTCTTCTTTGGTGGCCCAGATAGCGGTCTTAAACTTCCCTCACTTTTATACATAGCGGGTTTTGCGACTGTTTCAATATCATCTTCCCTATCAGCTCTCACAATTGTAGAGTCATTTGGTTGAGGCTATTGGTTTTCTTTAAGGAGACCCGGGGGCCTCGGTGTTTCCCTGAGTGTGTATTCGCCCCAGTCTTTTCGCTGCAGGAAGCAGGTCGAGGGCTTCCTCTATTTTCAGGGCCATCTTTGTTTACAGTAATCTGGGTCTTGTCTTCCCACAAGCTTTAGGAAATGGGCGTTCTTGATCGTGGGCGTAGTTCAGATGTGACCCTCTTGACAGGATGACACCACTGAGCATTTCTGGTTGCTTGGAGCACCCCAGAGAATCTCGCCAGTATCAGCACCATTTTTTTTGGTATCAGTCTTTGTGGGTCATTGAGTATCTCTAGTCTGCTTTTGTTGTTGTGCCCTCTCAGGGTGTAGGCGATCCTCGACCCAGAATAGCAGCGATCATGGCTGTGAGAGTTAGTGAGTGTTCCAGGTGCCCACTGCGTTGGCGATCGGTCGGGATGTTTAAGCCTGAGGCTGAGAGTCTATAACTCTCTTTGCTTTGAGGTCCGCCTCTTACCCTATGAAAATCTCTCCCATCGGACCTTCAGCTACCAAATACCGGGAGGCTAAGCTTTACAAGAGTGAATCAACGTCTCGAGTCAGAAACATGAGCGAAGAACTTGGATCAGTTGAGAAAGAGGCGAGTCACGGCTTGGGGCAAGGTTCCAAAATTTGAGTTATCATTACCTCTTCTCCTTCTACCGCAGTTAGAATCTGGGGACGGTTGTTGTAGCCTGGGTGGGAGATCTCAGCTTTGGTCTGGCAGGATTAAAACAACATGAAGTGGCTTCACTTGGGAAGAAGGTGTTGACGACCATTGGAAGTGCGCCATGTTTGGAGTCCCAGCGTGAGTGTTAAATACCTTCCTCGAAGTAGGAAGGGTTGAAGGAAGACTCGGCTGGCGGGATGGCGGCTCTGCTTCTCAATGCCCGAGCTTGCGAGGTGGTCTCGTCCGTAACCAAGATTAGACCTCGAGGTCAGGCGTCTCTTAATTAGAGGCTGGCACTATCCCTCGGGGGGAATTAGCCTCTGTAAAGTTCTCATGTCGCGTCTTTCTCATTTCAGCATGATTCAGGTGTTGATCTTGTGTTGATGCCCGATCTTGCGTTGGATCATGAGCGTAATGACTCTCATTTGAAAGAGTTTGGCCCAGGCGAGTACTTGAGGCCATGCCAAAGCATCAGTTTGAGCGAGGTGGCTGCCACCTCAGCGGGCTAGTTCTTTTAGGACCGTGTCTGAAGTACAATGAGAAGCGAAATTGACTTAATTACGGTTGACGTACCCATCAGTGCGGCGCTCGGGCGAGGTGAGAAGTGAAGTACAAGCAAAGCGAGCGGTAGTCAGAGCCGGAGGTTCGAGATCAGTTACTCAGCTCTTCCAATCATTGAACTGGATGTTTCAGTCCTTCTCAATCGACCCAGGATGGTGGGGATGGGCTTTCACGTCCCCAGGCTGGCTGGGGTCTCAAGAAGAGGCTGCGTGCGACTGAGACCGAGATTCTTGCGATAAGATCATGTTTATCTATGGGAGCTCAGTCATGGAAGCTGAAGTTCTCATCTATCTTAGTAGACATTGTTGAGGAGTGTTCTATGTTCAGTCAGGGATGTCCATCAGCGTTAACTCACGAAATTAGCTCGAGGAAGAATGAAGTCATAGGGAGGTGAAGGGGCCGAGGGCTGTATCAATCAGGCTTCCTAGGTAGCCACCTTTGGGAGGAAGAGAACATGTGCATCTATCGGAGGCTGGACACTGACAGGCAATCTAGCGACGAGGCGGAGTCCCTCTGCAGTGAACTATCATCCAGGAGAAGCGGATGCCCATTTGAGCCCATCCCTTCTTCACCTCTTTGCTCCTTCCTGTCTTGATTTCAGCGTATATCTTCACTTGCTTGTCATCGTTTTTTTTTTTGGGGCTTGGGGACCAGGACATCTGTATACCATCATGAATATTCATTTTTATTTCACCACTTTTAGCCTCTATATGCTTTTTCAACATTGCATGGATCAGATCTTCTTAGCATAACTGATTGACGTCTGAGTTCATGACAGCTCTGTTTGTATGCTTTGAGTTAAGCGATCAGCTCTTGAAGCTGTTCTTCAGGGCTTAAATGGGCTGGATGCTATAATTTGGCCAAACTCTGAAGTGCTGGCTGGTGAGTAAGTGAGCTCTTCAAACTAAGGCCCATTGGGCTCTTGATGGCTGAAAGTACCAATGGTGGTGCTGAGCTAGCCAGCTGTGTTTGCGCTGTTTGAAGCAGAGTGATTGATCTTATTTGGGTTGTTGGGGCTCTGGCGCTGATCCTTATGAATTTGAATACTTTGGCCCAGATGACTCTCTTGGGGTACACATGGCCTGCTCAAGCTGTTTAGGCTCTTCAAGGCCCGAGCTCTTTGGGCTCCACAGGCTCCACAGGCATTGAGCCTATTGGGGTGAATACTTTGAGTTGAGCAGAGCTCTTGGGCGTAACTGAGTAGAGTAGGCGACTCGTCAATGGCTATTGGGCTCCGGCGTGAGCCCTATTAGGTGATCTTGAAACTGACAAACTCTTGTTTTTTATGGCTGACGAGTGGTTAGGCTGCGATCAAGCAGCTCTTGGCTCCCGGCGAGACCTATTAGGCGGGCAACCCAGCTTAGCAACAGCTCCTAGAGGCTGCGTGGCACGGGTGGGTGGATTGAGCTCCGTCCAGGCGAGCTCTTTGGGCTCCATTGGCGGGCCTTGTGGGCTGAATAGCACAGAGTTGAGTGACTCTTGGGGTACTGCGCATGGCCCCTAGAGTAGAGTAGTTGAGCTCGTCAAGGCGAGCCTCTTTTGGGCTCCCGGGCATTGGGGCCACATTAGGTTTGAATAACTTTGAAAATTTGAGGCAAACTCTGGGTATAGCCTAGGTGGAGTAGTTGAGCTCTTCAATGAATTCAGGCTCCCGGTATTTGAGACCTATTAATTTGAATTACAAGTGAACCAAACTCTATTTTGCTAGCATAGTGAAGTGATTGACAATCAAGAATTGAATAAGGCTCTATGACCTCTATTTATTGAAACAAACAATTTGAATAACTGTTGGTTCCCTACTCCCCAGGGCATGGTGCGACCAGTGGTTAAGCTCGTCAAGCGAATATAGGCTCCGGCGATGAGGCCTATTGGGGCTGAATAGCTGGTGAGCAAACTCATGTTGCATGGCACAGGATGGAGTAGTTGAGCTTGTCAAAGTATTTCTTAGGCTCTGGCGGGAGGCCTTGTAAATTTGAATAACTGAGCGAAGCCCGACTCTTGGGGTGCATGGCACGAGTAAGGTAGTTGAGCTCGTCAAGAAACGAAACTCTTGAGCTCCGGTATTTGAGGCTGTTAAATTTGAATAACCTTAGGTGTCTGGGCTCCCCAAGGCTGCGTGGCCCCTGGTGAAATGGGTGAGCTCTTTATTTGGCTGGGCTCTGGCGAGGCCCTGTGAAGAGCTGCGCAAGCTGGTCGTTAGGTCTTGTGGATTCGACTTCAATTCTTGGATATAGGGCTTCTTCACATTAAGCGCAGCACCCGACTTTAGCGACGCCTCGACCATGCTTGCTTGGGTTTTGAGATGAAACATCAAATCTGGCCTCCTAGCCCAGCAATGGCCGTGTCCTTGGTTTGTCGGAAGTATATCTCTGCCAGAGACTCGGCGTTGAACCTCTGAACACGGACCTGGAGCTCATATTTGACTCTGCCAGTGGTCGTGAGCGATAACAACTTTGCGCATGTTTTGGCTCCAATGAAATTAGGAGGCGAGCGCAATGGATAACTCTCTGGATGAGGAGATCGATGAGGGCGGACTATTAAACCAAAGCCAGGTTGGGCCTTTGCAATGTGGGCGCGGCACCACACGCATCGCCGCGGGGTCACGATACCCATGCAAATCATTTTGATTCTTGTAAGTGTTGAGATGATCGGCGGGATCTCTAGCACCATCGCGACCTTCCACTTGTGGCGATACGAAAGTTTCTTTGGAAGAGGAAGTGGAGCACCTCGGCGCGTGAACGGTGACTCGGTCTGTTGCACGGAGACATTATAGTATCGGGGAGCTGTCGCCAGCTTTCAGCTGTGTTTGAGTTCATGTTGGATTCTTTCTTGAACCTCTGCTCCCATGATCGCTCTCCCGTCCCTTGCTGAGGATGGCGTAGTTTCTCGTGCCCCCCGAGTGTCGCTTTGTTGCCCTCCTCTCCAGGGGCTAAGTGTGGTCCATGCCCCTTGGCTCGGCTGGACTCGCCACATTTCAGCTCCTCAGAGTCGTAAGGAATATGTTGCCCTTCATGAGGGTGATGTTATGACCTTCTGGTTGGCAAACTCCGCGGTGGAAGTTGCCCATGCTGGTGGGTTCAACTCTGCTAACTCAGTAAGTGGTTTGTTGGCGGGGCTTTTTGGCCTCATCGTGTTGGCTTGCATCATTTCTAGCAGCGCCGGGGAGGTATCTTTGGCGTGCGCAGCACTTCCGGGTCTGCATCCTTGATTGGATTAGCGTTATACCTTGTCTCGGGTTGATACCATCGATGGCGAGGAATCAGTCTTTGTTGTAAAGAGCTATTCGTTCCCTGACAGCGCCAACTGATGATACTTTTTGGCCGGATCCCAGGCTGAGCGCCTTGGGGTCATCGGGCCGGAGATAGGACCGCTATTGGGCTGGTCTGCGGGCTTTGGATGTGGCACTACTCTGCAAAGCAAAGAAAGAAGGTGGGTCGGTGGGGGCTGCGCCAGGTGGCGCATCACGTACTAAATCGAGTTCTATTTGAGGAAGATGGCGTGAGGCGAATGTTTTTACATTACCTTTCTGGGTGGGTAACAGAAGGTATTGCAGTATGTTATTCCCGATTTGGGTAGTAAGGATTCTTTTCCATTGGATGGGATATTTTATGCCTTTATCGATATCGGATTTAATAGGGATATTGAAGGAAGTAGTTATTAAATTATCATTCTTCCTTATTGAGTGAGATCCGGGTTTGATCTGCAGGATCACAGTTGTTTCGTGAATTATCCTATTCCTTGCTTAATGATTTAGTTGGAGATTTAGTTGGATTTACGAGGATAAGGAGATGTGTAGGGATTATCTACTCCCATATTAAGAGTTTGAGTCGGTTGCGGGATGTGGGTCTTCCAAATTATCCATGTTGTTTGGGCAGGATGGTGGGGTGTATTTTGGGTGGTGTAGAGGTTTGGGTGTTTCCTTTAGGCGCCTCTTCTTTGGGCTTAGCCCGAGTGGGCTGTAGGCCGTTTACCAAATCTATCAAAAATAAGAATTAGAATGCCAGTCTTTCTTTGCAAGACTTGATAATTATAACTTGTACTTTACTAATTTAAATTTGGTATATATTAAATTAAAAGAACTATTTTTAAATATTTAGAATCTCAATTTGAGTATATATTATCTCAAAATCACTAATTACTTGATACAACTAGACATTATTGGGATAAAATCACTTAAATCACTATTTGCAATTTCCTCCATCCTTATCCGCTCATCACGAGTGATCGGCATTTCACACCTCTGGAGCTTGGTTGCTGCTCTCATATTCAGCCCTGCTTCCCTTCTGATATAAGAAAAAAACTTGCGTTAATTGAGTACTCCTTTTAAGATGATATGTATGTTTCCAAATCATGTGCTTCAGGATACTTAGGTAGATCAACATTTTAGTAATAGACAGACCCTAAAAAATAAAAATTGGAAAAATACAAAAATTAAGGAATGAAGATGTTAGAACAATATAAAAGGCCAATCATTCTGTCTCACCATATAAGTTAGATGCAGTCGTAGTAACACACACCCTGCCACCAGTTTGCTCTCGAAGCAATGTCCGTGTCATCTTCTCTTGAATCTTTAAAAGCAGTGAGATCACAAAACATATTAGCACAATTTTGACTTCAAAGAAGCTTATTTGCAAAATATAACATGCTCACATTAATAATGTATTCTTTATGTCAATCTCCCTCTAGCCTAGCAGTAATCTTATATCTCCTCTCTAGCCTAGAAGGAATGTTATGCTTGAATGGGAAGCATTTGAAACGGGGGCTCAATGATCAAAATGATATATTTGATGAGTATTTCATCAAAGCATGTATCTTTGAATCCAAGTAAACATCTAAAGATCACCTCAAAACTATTGTAATAAATTAAAAAAAAAAAGTAGTTATTTTACTTGTCCAATGCACTGCAGACCCTTTTCAAAAATTTTCCATTTCTATAATCAAATGATCACATAAATATATGATAAAAGTTACTAACCATAAAGTGTAATCCAGAGCTCTGGGTGTTCTAGGGTGAGCATGGATGTCTTGACCACCATAAAGGTTTTTGGGTGTAACCATTATTTTCTTGTAGTGAATCTTTATAGAGAAGAAATTGTAGATTAGAGGTTAGCTAGATGTGCACTTTTCATCAGTTGCCCATCCTCCTCCCAATTAAGACACCACAACTTTGGTATGGAGACTTCTTACCTTCTCAGCAATTTACCATTCTGCTCATGTGAAAGACATAAGGAAATAGGGGAAAGAAGAAACTCAGGAAATAAATCAAGTCTAGCCTTAGCTTTTGAGCCAAAGGTAATGACGTATGTCGGATCAATGCTGCAATCTTAACTCAGTTTTTTTTTTTTTTTATCTTTTTACTTATCACATTTTAACAAAGGCAAATATGATTCATCAACACTTCCCCTTTTGCTGTTATGTAAAGCTTTGTTTCCTACCAAATCTTGTCGACATTATCAGAAACAACATTCAATGTTACGAATCCAGTTCCTATCTGAATACAAGAGGCAGAGCAACTTCACAAGAATTGTAATGAAAGACTAGTTTAAGAAATCCATCATAGATTGAGTAGATTCAGGTAAAGCTCCATAAAGCAGATCCTTGAACATCAACCTGAATTGGAAGTAGAGACAAAAGGCTCTAAATTAAGAAAACATTGATTCCTATGACACAATGCATCAATAGGATAGAAAAGATGATTACGGTTGGTCTTCAACCGAGAATCTTAAAATTAGTCAAATGAGAGGGCTATCAAACTTCAAACTGCTGAGGGTGAGATAAAAAGAGCATATATTGTTGAAAGATGGCTCATCAATAACATCATATACCAGAAAAATACTCATGGCTTCCTGATAGTAAGCTGAAAAAGAGAAATAGACCATTTGAGAAAATTCTGAGAGGAAAAACTAGCAATTGCAATACAAGTTGTTATATTTTAAAAATCCTACCGTACTCTCAATCTTTCTACCCATAATCAACGATGTAAAATTGCATTTAAATTTTATAAAACAATTTACTGATTCTGTGTTATTTGAGTCTACCTTAAATCTTTTTGAAAATGTTCTTTAGAAGGTCCTTTGCTTATTTAAAGGCTTTGTATTTTATCGACTCCAGTGCACAAATTCATTTCCATCCATGTTCACCTGTTTCATTTCTTATTTGCATACTGTGAGATAATATGTGTTTAGGATTTTCAGCACACAACACAATAATATGAACTATAGATGCTGAAAATCACTTTCCACCAGTCCATTTATTAGAAATTCTAAACACCCTTACGGTCCTTCCATGCAAATTACTAAAAACCAACGGACTGATTCAAATGAACAATATCACATCAGTCTATGTTTCTTGCTCACATTAGGAAAAATTATTTGGCGAGTTTTTCTATCGATATTAAAGTGGGAGCTTCTTGGAGTCGTCGTCCAACACCTGCAAACTTCCTTTGAAAGGGTGATCAGACGGAGTGTGTCGGTTGTCTCTCCGATGCTAAGTCGAGTTTCTTTCTTATGAAAAGGGAAGAATTCAATTGTTGACAGGCGTTATATTGTGTACTCTTTGGTGGAATTACTCGAAGTGGCTATCATGGGTGATTCTGATGACTTTCCTTGTTAAACGTGCAATCTACGACATCTTCCTGTTCAGGCGAGATCTTCTCTTCCTTCGCCAGCTAGCCCAGATATTAAGCAGGGGATAAAGGCGTAATGGAAGTGGGAATCCTTCTTCCCTTAATGAAGGTGATCATAGGATCATGAAGGTGGAGTGCTTTTCCATTATGCAGCTCAACTAGTGGACGGATGTCCCATCGCAGGCTGGCCCCTGGCTTAGTTTGCACTTACGACTCACACTTTGAGAAGTAACGGGAAATGTTATAATCGGCGCAGTCCCATGTGGGGCTCTTTGCCCGACCCCACGAGGAGGATGCCAACCCGTTTTAGGCTCATTCCACTGAGGCTGTGTTACAGGCCTATGGGTTGTTTGGCACTCATCAATTGCCCCCAGCCCTTGGCGAACGCGACCTTGGGTAAGAGGGCTGATCGTTTCTGGATGAAGCGGCGAATTCCACTGGCGAGCGTGGGGTTTGTTGACCTAGGCCTATCGCCGTCAATCGTATCGCGGTAATGATGGCTT
Source organism: Tetrastigma voinierianum (assembly GCA_016808115.1). NCBI lineage: Eukaryota > Viridiplantae > Streptophyta > Magnoliopsida > Vitales > Vitaceae > Tetrastigma > Tetrastigma voinierianum. Next base: position 260,138 of record JAEQBH010002830.1, read on the forward strand.
CTCTTTGATTTTTGCGTCCATTTTGGCTAATGTTTCCAATATTTTTAGAAGCACCTCCACGGCTATTTGAACCGTATCCCCCTGTTCTTCAAACCTCTTTCTCTATGGTCTCGGATTTTTCTTCCTCCAAACTTCTCTGATTATCGCTCAGGACTGCTCTTGGTGGTTTCTGTCATTCTATCTTGCTCAAGATTGTGTTCTTTGTTTTCTTCCCTAGTTTGGTACGTCTCCCTTCTCTTTCCCATGTTTACCTTTTCTTGTTCTGGGTTTTGCAGGTCCTTGGGGGTCATTGTTTGTCTCCTCTTCCTCACTTTTTTAGCTGGAGTTCTGTCGAGTGCCTTTCAGCCGTGGGGAGTTGATGTTCTGACTTCAAGGTTATTAGGGCGCGTATGGCTGTGATTCCGCCTCTTTGTCATTCGCTCGACCTCCCTTATACTTGCCCAACCATGCGTACCTCCTCTGGGCCCACCCGTTCTTCTGGTTTGCGCATAAGGAAATTATGTAGGAACCTGGTTAAGACAAACAGAATTGAAGGTCAAGCCAATCATTGCCATTGCGCTAGGCCGTGTTCCTTCAACGGGACCTCCTTCCCCTACGGCAAAGGCAAGGTAAGGTAAGTGAAGTGGAATTGCCCTAAAGTAGTTCACAGTTATTTAGAGTTGTTGTGCAAAATGTCGAAGTAGTGGGTCTTAGTCAAATCAAGCCCTCTTTTGGAAAGACCCATGCTGCTAGGCCTTTGGTGTTGATGTTTGGTGTCTCAATTTTCTCTACTTCTTATGCAATCCACGTGCAAAAAATGGTTTGCCCTTCAGGCGACCTTTGTGATGGGCTTAGCTTTCTGCATCGCTATCAAAAGCGTCTTATAGCACTTTAACGTCTGTCCGTCCCGACTTTCTCCAATTTGAGGCGATTGAGAGTCGATTTGCGATCATCTTTAGGGATAAGGTCTCGGGGTTTTTCAAGGCATATTTGCTCCTGGAGCTTCTTTAGTGTGAGAAAGAGGTCGTAGAGGGGCTTTTGTACATCTCTAAACGCACAAAAGCCAAGCTAATCATCGGATCTTATTATACAAAACCATACTGGAAGAGCGATTATTTTTTTAGATCAATGGTCACAATTAGGAGTATAACCTGTTGGGCGAGAAGATCACGGCTTGGCATTCAACCGTTTGGACTACCCACGAGAACCTCGTGAGTTTACGTTTGTATTAATTAGTTTTCAGCCTTGAAAAGTGCAGATGTTTCTTTCTTTGTTTATCGGCATTCGGTATTCGCCCTAGACTCAGTCTCGAGGATGAAGAGGTGAAGCGACAGTTGGTTAAATGTAGCCATGGCCTTGTTCCAAACTGTCGATCGGATATTCGAGCCTTCTGAGTGTGAAACCTTCGACCTTACGGGCAACCGGGTGCCAGTTTTCTCGACCCTCGCCTTGGGGCCACATAATCTTTTTGTCATGAAGCCTTCGGGAAAGAGCTTCAAGCCTGAGGTGATGTGGCGAAGAAAGAAGAAGCGCCAAGCTTAAAGTCCTAAATGCCCTCGAGAAGCGACCATGCGGCTCAGTGGGATTCACGAGATTGGGCATCTATCTCGCCATGTGTGTTGAAACTGAAAGGGTTGCTAGGATCTGGCGAGTCGCCCGCCTCATCACAATGGTTGAGTGCTAAGTTGGCAGTCTGGCTCGTTCTCTAATGCTGCGGTATCCTAGAGTCCTCCCGGGGAGGGCCCACTTGGGAAGACCTCCCTGCGGATATCCACTATATACGTTTGAGAACTCTGAAGCGCGGCGAGTGTGAGCTGTCAGGGGCAGCCAGGAGGGATGAGGACTCGTTGCTTTAGTCTGAGAGCTGGCGTGGGCATGCAGTCCATCCTACGGGACTCTGACCTCAAGAGGGAGGATGCCATGTCCGTCGAGGAGGCCCTAGCCTTATCGCTTCAGGGAGCGGCCATAAGTATCATTACTTTTATTTGTTTGTCTGTAGTTTGATTTAGTTGGCCCTTACGCTGTCTTGTTTTTCTGATTGGCTACTAGCATTGAAAAGCACAGTGAAGAGGGCTATTTTTACTACGAAGGGTTTGCCGGGCTGACAGTGTATAAATGCAGTTCATGCGATTGATACCCAAAAATTTTTATTTTGAGCTATTTAAGATGGGTTTTGAGTGCTTTGCGCACTAATCATATGAATAAGGCAATTGTCATGTTCATGTCCACTTAGTGCTTACGATTTGTTTTTCGAGATTGTTTTGGATAGTTTCTGAGTCTTGAGAACGATCGACAAAGCAGCTTCTTATTGATGTAGAGATACGAGAATCACCATTAATTTCACCAAGGTATGACGATGAAATCATCAGATGGATTAAGAAAAGATTGAAGGCAAAGTGATGAATAAAAGTACGGGAAGATCTGATGAAGGAACAAGCCCCGGGAATTTTAGCTATGATTACTGAAATTTATGGGGATCTTTAAATTTATACTCTATTAGAAAATTTCGCAATCCTAGCGAAAACCACAAGCTATAAAATTTATTTAAGCTAGCGAAATTTAATAATGAAATTTCTTGTTCTAACAAAAAATTCTCAATTACGCCATCTCGTGGAATTTCGCTAGCCTATGAAATTTGTTACCTCTTAAATTAACTCGACTGTATTTTGGTATTTTGATTGAAACGAATACGTTTTGGTAAATTTTCATTGTATATGTAATTTTATATTTTAGGCATTTTGTCATTTCACACATTAGGGTTGGCTATATAGAGTCCCCTACAACTTTGTAACCCTAACTTTTCTGTTTTATGCCGATTTTCCGACTTTTCATTTTAGGTTTCTTGCATCTCTTCTTCTCTCTCCTCTTTCTCTCTTTCTTATTTTGGCTTCTTTGAGGATGACAACTCAAAGGATGTTTGGCTAAGCCCCCTTTCCTTGAAGAGGAGGGTCAGCAAGTGGAGGTTGGAGGTGAAGTTTTCATGCCCACCTCTGTTTATCACCTTTGATGCTGAGCATTTAAGCTCTTGTCTCACATAGGTTTGAAAGCACTTTGCGCTTTGAAGCTGCTGGCGAAGGCCCGGCGGCGCGCTGTCGACTGCCTCTGAATCCGCCTCTTAATGTATTTGACAACAGTGAGTTCTGATGGATGTAATCTCTTAGATCCTTGTCATCCACCTAGTTATCTCTATTAGTTCTGAGTAGGTTGCCTCTTTGAGGCCATATACTGCTTGTTAGGGACTTGAATACTCCTTTGAATGCCATATCTCATGAGGAAGTATTTAGGGGTTTGCAGTTTTGAGTGCAAATCAAGGTCCGGTTTGAGGAAACTATAAGAGTCAGTAATACGGCATGAGAAACAACCAGGGCATGAATACACCTTAAAAATCCAATCAATGACCTGAAGCTTCAGGAGTCTTCTTTTCTAAATTTTCCTTCATTTATATGCGTTTACAACCATCTTCTTCTTGTTTTTGAATAAAACCCCAAAATCCAAAGAGAAATACCATTTGACTCATTACTTCTCATTTCACGAAAGAAAACCCATCCACAGTGTTAGACCTAGACCGCTATCTTTGGTAGCTTGACTAATGGTGGGAAGGCTATAGGAAACAAATTTTGTTGATTCCGGGATGCCCTACCGTGGCACAGATCAAAATGGCGCGTTGCCGAGGGATGGTGCCCTAGTGAGATGGGAGATTGTTGGAACTTGTGATTCATATCACAAGTTTGGTAAAATCTCATTCCTTTTGAGTTTTATCATTTTTTTCTTGGGTTATAGGATTCAAACCACTCCAGGTACGTGGTTTCCTTGTATTTTAGCTAACCTTAACCCTTTTATTAGTTAATTTGGCTGTTTTCACATTGATTGTAGAAGTGTGCGGGAGCGGTTTGTACGAGTGGGATAGAACAACTGTAGTTAAGCTTGAGAGGTGGCTCTTTGCAGAGACGGGAAGCTTCAAGAGTGATCCCTGCGGTGCTCAAATGGATCCTCCATAGGAGGAACGACCAAAACCAGCGGGTGCTAGGAGCCCGATGCATACCGATCCATAGGGATCACATACACCCACCAGGGGTGGTGTCTTTTCCCCTCATGCATAATTCCCCCACTCTTGAGGAGGAGGTGGTAGTGAGCCACTTGGTGCCTCTACTCCCGACATTCCACTTGCTTTAGCTGGAAGGCTAGAGAGCCCGCCACAATCACACCGGGAGTTTGATGCCTGCTGAGGTGTAGTGGATATGGAGCACCTAAAGTTGAGAGCTTCTTTCAGCGACCACTGAAGAATGAGAGCCCAAAAGAATTGGCTAAATGTTAAGGCCGAGAACCATAAGGAATTAGGGAGGCAAGAGCCAAAAGTCTAAAAATTCTTCGAGTGCTCTACAAGACAAACAACTTGAAGAGCAAATTTATTTGGCTCATGATGGTAGAGAGGGTTTCTACCAGTCTTTAGGAGAGATTTATGGAGTCATCAGTGCATGCCCACACCATGGGTTTTGATACATGGATGCTAGTGAACCATTTTATGATGGAATGTCACTTATGAAACAATTATTGGAAACTATGTGTGGAAGAGATTTCTTGAGTAAAAGTCTGATGAGGCAATGGAATTCCTCAATTATGGCAAACCTCGAGTGCAGGATGAGCCAAACGAGGAAGCAAATAGATTCAAAGCCTATGGTGAACCAAAGTGGAGGCATGTATGCTAGAAAATATGGAGCTAGCTAGGTATCTACCTTGGCTAGAAGATTGGAGGAATTAGAAGGGTCCGTGAGGTGCAATTATTTACAGAAACATCACCCTGAATTGCCATTCATTGCCGATCAAACCACAGGAGAACTATGTCAAACCCCGATCCAGGGATGCAAATGTGGTAGGCCAAAACAGAGTCGCAAACAAATGTTCCATATGCTTAACACTTACAACCTCAATTCGATCACCTGTGCCTGTGAAACCTCGACCTCTGTGTTATGACACACCTCTCTGTTGAACGACATTTTGAATCTCGAGCAAGTGGTGGGAAGGTACTGGAGGAGCAAAAGGCATCAAATAACTCAGATGAACAAATTGAAAATGTAGAAATCTCCTTTGAACAAGAGAATGATGGGCTGGAAGTAACCTTGGCAGAGATTGTGAAACACGGGGCATCCATATGAGGAATAGAAAATCAGCGGCAAGGCGGGAGGTTTCCCTTCTCGGCCTTTGCCAAATCAAGGGAGTCCATGAAGCTGACTATTCCAATGAACCTCCCAAAATGGATGAAGTCAAAGCTGTCATTACTAGAAGTGGAAAAGTGGTTGATCGGCCCATTTGAAGCTGTTGAAACCGAGAAAAGGGGAAAAGTGGAGCCATAACATTTTCTTGAAGGAGGACTCAATGAAGCACGCACGCCACACTCCATTTCCCCACGAGAGCACTAGAGAGCGAAGGCATCAAGTGGGGGCATACAAAGTCTAAAGGCGGGTGAAGATCCTTATACCCCTTTTGGACATCATCAAACAAGTCCACTGCCTATGCAAGTTTTGAAGATCTGCATCTGATCAAAAAGGGGTTGGGCATTGAAAAAAAAGCATTCTTAAGCGAACCAAGTTTAGCCCATCATCAATCTGAGACAATGAGCAATCTGAGATCCGGGGACCTTTGACTCTCTAAGTTAACATTAGATACCATGTATTAAAATGTATTGAACGGACGGTGTCAGCCTCTTGCCATACTCGGTGTATAGAAGCTGATTAGGTTTAGGAAAACTAAAACCAACCAACATCACCTAACCTTAAGCCGTCGTTCGATTGAATACCAAAGGGATAGTGGAGGATGTGTTGGTAAAGTAGATAAGTTCTACTATCAGGTGGATTTGTGGTTCGACCGCAGGCAGATGGGGGCACTAATCAGAGTGCCCATTATGGGAAGGCCATTCCCAGCGCATCAAATGCCATTATCAATTCCCGGGAATGGGGTCATACGACTCTGTTTGTGTATGACACTTTGGAGCCTGACATTTTCCACTTGAGCAACAGGCAAAAAATAGTTGAGGATGAGAACAAATCGATGAAGTTTGCACAGGTGGCACACGGGTAGGAAGGCATGATACTAACAACGGCATGAATTGATGGAGAACAATGAAGCGGAGTTAATGAAGAATCCACCATTTCCTCCTACATAATTTGACCCATTTCACTTGCAGAATTCAGTTACTGAAAACAATGGGTCAGAGCATGAGGCATACGGCACACACTGCTTGCATGCGTGGAGGAGCTTCTCCTCTGGACCCTCCTTGAGATCAATGGCTACCTATTTGGGGTGTTCTAGGGAACACAGAGACCACTCAAATTTTGTTTTAAATTTTACTTTATATTATTTTAAGTCTTAATTTGGATTTTTAGTGGTGCCGCTACTTGCCTATTTTTTCAAATATTTTGGCATTTACAAGCTTATCTTATCACAATTTTGTTTTAAATGTTGCGGGAGTTAAGTGCGGGGAAAATCTCGTTTTCCTCTGCATTGCGATGCGATGCGAGTCTTATTTGTTCAGTAGATGCCATTCCCTCCACAGTTCAAACCGTTCGTTTCATCTTGCTGGAGGTACCAGTTTCTTTTAGAAAAGCGATAATTTTGTGAAATATCTTGGCATAAAGCCTCTAATGCGTACATTTTTCTATGGCTTTTGCAAATGCGTTCTTTGTCTTTATATTTTTGGTATTTATACTTCTTTGTATTTAGTTGAAGAATTAGAGCCCTGTATGTTACCTTAATGTTGAGAACAATTCCATGCATGATTTAGTTTTGGTCAATTGAGGTATGGCCATATTCAACCTTGAACATTCCCACTAGCTATTTCACACACCTTTTTGCACCGGCTTGTACCGTGGTTGGCTTCCCATATACACCTCTTTCCCACTTTACCAAAGCCGATATTAAATTGTTGATGACTATAATAGGTTTATTGTTACCATGTGCTGAATAAATCACTAGTCTTCCCGAATGAAAAGAAAAGAAAAGCAAAAGAAAAAGAAAAGAAGAAAAGAATTAAAGCCGTGGCGGCACCTTGAAACGAGACAAGTTAAGGGTATATGTAAACCTTTGAAACAAGTACCCTAGCCTTATGTGGTTAAGGTCATCGACTTAGTGTTCGCTACACGAGTTGGATGGTAGGGTTAAGCGTGTTATAAGTTAATAATTATAGAGTCATTCGGTCAGGAGTGAAGGCCTGTAGGTTTTGTGATCGGTTGATCTGCGGCTTGATGCCACAGCGCCAGGTGGTTTAGGAGTCATCGGTGGACCCCGTTACATGGGCTGGTGAAGTGGTTTGTATTGCCTACATTGCAAACAAAGGAAGAAATAAAGTGTAGCTGATCTGTTGGGCATTCAGCAGTTTAAGGCCATGGAAGTAACGGATTGGGAGAATAACTTTGCATTATTGGCTCAATGAACCCTACTTAAAGACAAATTAGATTTTTGGTAAATTCGGACGTTTCTTGGATCCAATAGACTCAAACTGGTTCTTATATGATTTTTTGTTCTTTGTGTGGTTTTCTATTGAGTGTAAATTCATTTCATTTTAAGGAGTAAAGCCTATACGTACATACACTTTTGAGACATATACACTTCTGTAAAAAGCCTAACATGCATGTACATGCTTTAAACATTTTCAAAATGATTTTTTTATCATGAATTTTAAAGTTTAAAATTGTTTCAGGTTCAAATCTTAATTTATGTTTAGGAATTCATTTCTCGATTAAATGGAATTTAAAGGAAAATATATCCAAAATGGGATAAAACTATGGCAAGTTGACCAAGAAATAAAATTTTCAAAAATACCCAGCATAGATAGAAATAAATTGTGGGAGACTTCAGAAGAAAATTGATTCAAATATATGTTACTTAAAAATGAATTAATGAAAGCCCATGAAAAAATAATAAAAATAGTGACAATTGAGCTTAGGGTAGGGAAAAGTCGTGAATTTTGTTATTAGGCCAAGAGACATTTTAATAATTCTAGGCCTTAAAATTCAAAAAACCTCAAGAGGACTTGAAAATTCAATGATTAATTTTCAAAATATTAAGGCCTTAGAAAAGTGAAACATAAAACAAAGAAAAATTAGAAAAGAACCCTAGGTTCATATTCAGTATGACTATGAAAAGGAAGAAAATTTTGTTTGCAAATAGAATTCCTTTAGGATCTTCTGTAGTTTGTGGTGAGAGACTTCAAGTATATTCAAGCCTTATGGGTTTTTTAATTTTGGTTTACATAGATTCTGTATTGGGAGGAAAAGAATTGAATTATTAGTAGTTTGTTGTTTGGACTGGTCAATTCAGAACATTTGGAATGAATTAATTGTTTAAATGTGTATTTATGAGTTTTATTGTTTGAATCTGGTGTGACTCAAATTAATTAAGATTCTGTGCATGTTAGGAATTTGAGGAAGAAGAATGTATTTAGAATGAGATTTAAGGACAGTATTAATGGAATTCAAGAGTTGGGATCAGTTAAGATATGAATTTCCTGTTTGAGGTCTGACTTTGGACAGATACTGGGAGGGACCTAATGGACAATTTTGATGCATTGACATCATGGAAGATATGGATGTTAATTTTGCCACTAGGTTTAAAGTCACTTACTGGCTCGTGCAGAGAAAATGTGGCAGAATCCTCTTGATGTAATGTACTAAAAAGCGATTTAGTGATTCAACTTATTAGATATAAGAAGTGTTGTGAGTTGAATATTAAAGATTCTGTTTGGGTGATAAGATGTTAAAGGCAAATGTTGAAAGGTAGGAAAAGTAAAGAGATTTTAAAAAATTGTTTAAAAAACTCCAGGTGGCGATTAAATAGAAACGAATTAAGCGGCTAATTAAGTAATTGGATAACAGATGTAACCATTCTCGTTTTGGCGATTCATCTTTTCTATTCCTTTTCCTTGCATGAATATTGAATATGGCAGCAAGTTGGGGGAAGGCTCTACATTTGGGGTGAAGAATAGCTCATTGGGCACGGACTAATAGGAGGTGAGTAGGAAATTTATCATTAGTGCTTGCCTTGAAATGTATGTGATTATTTATTGTTTGACTTGATCGTAGTAATTGACTATGATTAAGACCCTTGATATGAGCATTCATTAAATTAGATTTGTCATGTGCCATAGTCGTGTCTGATGAATATTCATATGAGCATGGGTGATAACTCTTATTGTATTTGGTGTTATCTCTTGACCCATCAGTGGGTGAAGCGCAACTGTCGTGTCTCACGTGATATGAATCACAGAAAGCCCTAGCCCGATGGGAGGTCAACTGGGCTATGTGTTTGCATGTTCCTAAGTGTAGTTGAAACTGATTGCCTTCTAGAAGGTGATGACTCTGAGAAGCAGACCCAGGCCAAAATTCTCACAGGATCTTTAGTTAGAATATAAGTTCATTCATAAGGTAAAAGAATGTAGTTCACCAGATATTAATATCATTTGTGTTTAAACCTCTAAGTCTCATTTGATATTGTTTGTTTCATGTCTAACTACTATTTGACACCTTCATATGCACGGTGATTGATTGATTAGACATAACCATCCTAACCCATGGCGACCTTGATACCCTAAGCCTCACAGTACTAATTGATATATTCCCTATGAGTTATCTACTTATAGTTTCTCACTTTAGGTGGCTAGGAAAGAAATCCAGGGCATTCTCTGACACTTGGTTCTATTTTAAAAACCTATAATAAGATTAAACATTTTGTTTATTTGGTAGAATGAGGTCTAGTTTCCAGAAATATGGTGGTCTTGATTATTGGGTTAATTATTTGGATTAAATCATTAAATTTGAGAATAATTTAGATTAGATAAAATTTTTTAGCTATGATGAAACAGTAGTGTTACGATGGGGCAAGATTAGAGGTGGTTTGTTAGTGGATGACCACGAGTCTATTGTTATGTTATTTGAGATAATATCTTGATATAAAATTTTAGTTAAATTCATGTGAGTTTAGATGATATTGCGATCTTGAGTTTGTCATTGGATTATAGAAGCAGAATGAGTGTAGAATTTTAGTGAAATTATGGGACTTAAACACTCCAGGTTTGGTGGCCTTAGCCCTGCCAATTCCCTAGCCATGGAGTCCTGACTATAAAAAGCTGGATGTGACAAAGTTGGTATCGAGCCGTTTTAAAAGAACTGGGATGTTATTCGGGTAAATGATAAATGACACCACGGGAGCATAGATTCCAAATTGTCTTTTTATGTCATCATAGTATAGTTAATTTCTGCGTATCCTATAGATGAAAAGTTTAAGTTAGTACTCTTGATATGTATTGTGAATCTAAGTATCATTTGTTTTCTCGGGTTGTCATAATGCCACCCAAGCACAACAAGGCGCACCCGAGACGTGACCACCTCGCCATGGGTGAAGGGAGATCTATGATCCGATAGATGTCAGATGCCGATGTGGAGTCTCGTGGATCAGACTGGATCGAGATGGAGATAAATTCACCCCCAGATCGAGGCGTAGAGTACGCAGTGAGGCTGAGAATGTTCCACCACCGAGATAATACATGTACAAAACGAACAAGCCAAAGTGTTATTTGATCCCAGCCACTCACTCATTTGTAACCCCATTTTATGCTAAGAAATTGAACAAGGGTAAATGATAATGGAAAATCCCTTTAAGCATACAACACCACTTCGAGAAATAGTCGAGGTGAACTATATGTACGCATCATGTGAGATACAATGATAGGATGGCCAGACATATGCCGATTTGATTGAATTGCCCATACCGGAGTTAATGTTATCTTAGGTATGGAATGGTTATCACCAACCATGCAACCATGGATTGTTATAGAAAGAAGATAACTGCTTAAACCATTAGGGAGTACCCGAAGTTTGTTTTCCGTGGAGATCATAATGGAAGCCCTAGTACCTCGATTTCAGCTATAGCAAACAGAGGCCACGGTTAAGGGTCACAGGGTATTTAGCTCATGTGAGAGATGCTAGAATTCCTCTACTGATTTGGGAGATATACCTGTGAGTGGGATTACCGATGTCTTTTCCCCGATGATTTACCACAGATTCAAGCACCGACTGTGGAAATTGAGTTTAATATTGACTTATTACCCGGTACAAATCCTATATCTATCAGACCATACCGCATGGGCACTCCACCGACTAAAAAGAGTTGAAATAGCGCTTGCAAAGAATTGTCGATAAGGGTTTTATTAAACAGCAAGCCAATCGTGTAGTGCACCGGTGTTATTTGTGAAGAAAGGATCGACTATGAGGATGTGCATTGATTACCGACGCTTGAATAAGGTAACAATCAAGAATAGTATCCACTTCCCGTAATGTATGATTTAGTTTGACCACATGTGGGGCCACTATTTTTCAAAGATTGACTCACGGTCCGGGTTACCATCGGGCTTGAAGATAAGTGAGGGAAGATATACCCAAGACTCCGCATTCAAGACTCGGTAAGGGTCGACACATTATGAGTTCTCGGTATTACCGCTGTTGACTAACGCACCAGCCACATTTATGGATTTGATGAACCGGGTCTTCAAACCCTATCTGGATGAATTTGTGGTGGTGTTTATAGATGATATCCTGATTTATTCGAAGAGTCATGTGGAACATGGGGAACACCTCAGATTGTATTGCACTCAACACATCAACCGTATGTAAACTGCCTAAATGTGAGCTTTAGCTAACAGTTGTGAGTTTTCGGGGGCATGTAATAAGCAAAGGGTGGTGTTCAGGATCCTAAGAAGGTAGAAGCAAAGGTCTAATCGGCCTAGACCCACCAATGTGACCGAGATAGGGGCTTTCTCTCGGGTATGGCCGGATATTACAGAGATTTGTGAAAGTGATTTTGCATACTCCAATCGACACTACGATCAGTAAAGCAAGTAAAATTTGAGTGGGATGACACCTGTGAGCAAAGTTTCCAAAAACTTAAGGATTGCTTAACTACTCGCTCCAAAGGTTAGCATTACCCACATCGTGGAGGTATGACAAGAGCCAGATGCCTCCAAGAGTAGGATTGGGTCAGGTTTTGGATGCGCACGGGGAAGCTGCAATAGCATATGCATCCGCACACTGAGGAGACATGAGTTGAATTATCCTACACACGAATTCCTGAGATTTGCCGGGCAAAGGATTTTCAGACCGAAGATATGGAGGCAATTGCATTTATATGGTGAGAAGTGTGAGATTTCACACCGATCATAGAAAAGCCTTTACCATATTCACAGTTGAGAGATTTGAATCTCAAAAGTGCAGGAGATGGCCAGAAAGTTACCAAAGACTATGATTGCCGTATTTCTATATCATCCGGGAAAGCCAATGGTGGCCGATGCTTTGGGCGTATCCATGCGCCTAGACATATTTCAACCACATAAGAGAGTATAGTGAAGGAGTTTGAGGGATCTCGTTTAATATGGGAGTGGCAGCTTTAGTTGGGGCAGAGTCCCAGGGATTAGTTGCACAGTTCCAGGTGAGGCCCTTATTGATTGATGAGATCAAGGCCAACCAAGATAAGGATCCTTCCTTTATTAAATTGAGGGAGACGGTACAGTCAGGACAGACATCCGGATTTGAAATTAGGGATGGAGTGCTGAGACGAGGAAATAGACTGTGTGTGCCTGATGTAGATGGGTTGAGACAAAGGATTCTGGCTGTATCTATAACGCATCTTTTTATCTGTTCATCCAGAGTCACCACTCAGGATGTTAAAGGTATGTATTGCGGAATGGGATGAAAAAGGATGTGGCACAGTATGTGGCATCATGTTTGACATGCCAACAAGTCAAATTTGAGCACCAGAGACCCGCAGGTCTTCTGCAGGAGTTGCCATTACCTAAATGGAAATGGGAGAGAATTACTATAGACTTCGTGGTTGGGTTACCAAAGACTCAGAAGGGGCATGATTCGATTTGGGTTATAGTTGACAGATTGACGAAATCAGCTCACTTCTTAGTTGTTAAGACCACTTATACGGTGGCACAAACATGCACGCATGTATCCGACAAGATAAGAAGACCGCACTGAGTGCCGTTGTCCATAGTATCCCACTAGAGGTCCACACACTCGAGGTTTTGGCAGAAACTTCAGGAAGCCTTGAGTACTAAACTGGATTTCGCATGTACCTCTTCCATCCTCGTACAGATGGGCAATATAACGACAATTCACTCTGCAGATATGTCTGGATGTGTGTTATGGATTTCGAAGGTAGTTTGGAAAAATATTTGCCTTTGGTAGAGTTTGCTTATAATAACAGCTACCATTCTACGATTGGAATGGCACCATGTGAGGCACTCTATGGACGGAAATGTAGGTCACCTTCTTGTTAGATGGAGGTAGGTGATAGAGAATTGGAAGGTCCAGAGTTGATCAGAGAAACTTCTGAGAAAATACCTATTATTCAGAGAGAGAATGAGGACGGCCAATGACAAAAGAGTTATGCTGATCCGAGGAGACAGGATGCGCGCTTGCGGGTGATCACGTTATCCTTAAAATATCTCCTATGAAGGAGTGATGAGATTCGGGAAGAAAGGGAAGTCGACACCAAGATAAGATAGGCCATTTGAGATATTGGATGTGGTTGGCAATGTATTCATATATTAGTTTTGCCCTCAACTTTGGTTATGCATCCAAGAGCTTCACATTCAATGTTACTCTGGCACGCTCCTCTCATCCGTCTCACATTCTTCAGACTCAAGAGATTGAGGTTGATAAGGATTCACATATGAAGAAAACAAGAGTCATGCGGATGTATCACCCAGAAGCTGAGAAACAAAGAAATAGCTATGGTAAAGGTTCAGTGGCAGAATCACGAAGTAGAGGAGTGTACCTGGGAGAGTGAGCAGTCGATGAAGGACAAATATCCTCAACTCTTCGAGTGATAAGGTACACACTCTTTAATAAATTCGAGGACGAATTTTTATAAGGGGGGGAGAATGTAACACCCCCAAACATTTTTTAAATGATTTTTCATGGAATTTAAGTTTTAGGTGTTTTAAGGTCCATCATGAATTTATAATACTTTTAGGAATTATTTCTCAATTAAATGGAATTTTAGGAAAATATACATAGTAAGGTCAAATTCTGAGCAGTTGACCAAAATAGAATTTTTAAAAATACCCAATGAATGAAATAAATTATGGGAATTTTTCTGAAGCAAAATAAGTTCCAAATATATGTTATAAAAATAAAATTAATGAAAATACATGAATAAAAATAATAATAAAAATACGTAACAGTGAACTCGGGTAGGAAAAGTCAGCAGATTTTGTTGCACCAAGGGCCAAAGAGACATTTTTAATACTCCTGTGGCCTTAAAAAAATTCAAGAAAACCGCAGGGACATAATTAAAATATTGAATTAATTTTTAAAAATATTAGGCCTCATAAAATCGAGCATAAAACAAAAGAAAAAAAATTAAAGAACCCTAGGTTCTCCATTCGGCGCCGAACTCCTGGGGAAGGAAGAAAATTTTGTTGCAGCCAATTCCCTTTGAATCAACCTGTGATTTTTCATGGTGGGTGACTTCTGAAGGTATATATTAAAGTGCCATGTTTTTAATTTTGTTTTGCATGGTCTGTATTGGAGGAAAGGGCTGAATTGATAAAATGGTTGTTGTTTGGATGGTCAATTAGGCTGTTTGGAATGAATTAATTGTTCTAATGTGTATGCTAGGTTGCAATTGCATTTGAATCTATAGAATGTGAATTCCAAGAGGTATGAATTAGGTCTGGTATGTTTAAATTTGGGAAAAAATGTAGAATAAATTGAGGTGGTACTAGTGGAATTAAGGGTCAGATCGATTGAATGTGAATTTCTCGTTTGAAGGTCGCAGACTTGGATAGAATCATAGGAGGGACCTAATGGACGAATTTTTAGCCAATGCATATCTTGGAAAGATATGGATGTTAGTGAAATTTTGCCACTGGTTTCAGGTCTTTTTTGACGCCGGTAGATAAAGATATAGGCAAAATACTAACTCGATGCAATTCGGCCAAAAAAACGAGTTTAGTGATTAAACATTAGATATAAGAAATTAAAGTTGTGAAATTGAATATTAAAATTATAATTTTGGGTATTTAGATGTTAAAAGGAAGAATGTTGAAGGTAAGGAAAGTAAAAGGGGATTTTAAAAATTATTTAAAAGCTCAAGTTAGCGAATAAATCCGTAAATCCACTTATCAGGCAGTGGATAACAAGGTATGGCTTGTTATGATTTTGACGTTATTCTATATTTCTTTTCTTGTATGACTATTGGTATAGCAAACTAAGTTGGGGAAGGCTCACACGTTTCAGGATGAATAGCCTAGCCAGAGTCCGGACTATCAGTGGAGGTGAGTAAATTTATATCATCGTACTTGCACCTTGAAATGCTTATGAAGTGTTTTCATTGTTTGACTTGATGCGTAGTAATTGACTATGATTAAGACCCTGTGCAGGCATTCATTGGGTGAATTTGTCATATGCCACAAGTCCATTAATCGATGGAATATTCATGCGAGCACGAATATTAACTCTTATTAATATTTGGTGTTATCTCTTGTTTTATCTTTGATGCAGTCATTATAACTATGTCGTTAATGTCGTTGATGGTATGAATCAGAGAAAGCCTAGCTGATGGGGAGGTCATGGGCTATATTGCACATGGTACCTAATGCGAATGGCTTGTGCCTTCCTAAAAAGGGTGGTAAAGAGCTCTGGCGTAGAGCCCGGCCCGTTCTACGGATCTTTGGTTGAGATGTGCAGTTCCGATTATAAAGGTAAAAAGGAATGTCACGGATTCACGAGATAGTAAACTATATTTACGTGTTTAGAAAACCTCTAGTCTCATTTGATATTGTTGTTTCATATTGCAGCTATTTGTTTGCATAACCTATATGCGGTGATTGATTGATTGAGCATAACCATCGCCCAGCTGAGCGGCCTTGAGTACCTAGCCTCACAAGTATGGTGATATTTTACTCACATAGTTATCTCACACCCCCATTGATTTCACCTTTTCGAATTGAATGAGGAAAGGAAATCCGGGCATTTCTTGACCACTTGGATTCTATTTGAAACATGTAATGGATTATTATTTTGTTTATTTGGTGAATGAAATTAAGTTTCGAGAAGGCTCCATGGTGGTCTTGGTTATTGGGTTAATTATTTGGTTCCGTCGATAAATTTTGAATAGTTGAGTTGGATAAATTTTGCTTTGATGAAACATTGATATTTTGATGAGACCGTTGAGGTCGTTTTGTTAGTGGATGACCACGAATTACATTTGTTATCATTATTTGAGATAATATCATGATATGATTTGAGTTAATTAGTAGATTTTCAGTTTGATATTTGCGAATATGGTAAGGTTGTCATTAGTTATAAAAGCAGGTCTTGCCGAATTTTGATAAGTGGGACTTAGGCTTACTCACGGGTTTGGTGATCGCCTACCCATTCCACTAGCCACAGGTCCTATGACCTCACAAAGTGGGATCTTGACTTACATTGTTTTTAGCATTGCTAAAGGTATGCGTGTCAGTTGGAGTTGTGGTGATTGAGTGCGAAGTGCTATTTTGGGCCCTATTCAAGATAGGTTTGGAGTGCTTTGCGCATAATCATATAGATCAAACCCAATTGTCATGTGCATATTACATAGTGCTTCCCGATTTGTTTCGAGTTGTTTTGGATAGTTTTGCGGGTCTTGAGAACCCCGATTCAGTAAACGGCTTCTTATTGGTCTTGAATCTGAGAATCACGGTAATTTCACCAAGGCGAGCGATAAGAATGTCAGATAGGTTGAAAGATTGAAGCGAAGTGATGAATAAAAAGTGCGGAAGACGTCACGGTAGCAAGAAGGAGCAAGCAGGGGGTACCCGCTATGATTGCGAAAATTTGAGGGGATAACGAATTTATAATCAAGCGAGAATTTTTAAGCTATGTGAAAATTCGCTAGCTAAGCAAATTCTTTGTTCTACCTAAAATTCAGAATTTATCTCTTATGGAATTTGGCTAGAGAATTTAGCGAGATTTAGCTATACTCAAGGAAATTTTAGCTATGCCTAGCGAGAAATTTCTTCTTTATAATGAATTCACTTCGACTTGTGTTTTGGTATTTTTGAAGTTCCAAAGCGACCACGTTTGGTAAATTACCATTGTCCCTTATGTAATTTTATATTTTAGGCATTTTTGTCATTTCACACATTAGGGTTGACTATATAAGTCCCCTACAACTTTGTAACCCTAACTTTTTTCATTTTATGCAAGTTTCCCACAGCTTTTCATTTTAGGTTTTATTTTGCTCTCTTCTCTCTCCTCTTTCTCTCATTTTCTTGGCTTCCCAAAACCCCCTTTGAGGATGACAACTCAAATGATGTTTGGCTAAGCCCCCTTTCCTTGAAGAGGAGGGTCACTAGTGGAGGTTTGGAGGTAAGTTTTCATGCCCTCTCATTTTATTACCTTTGCATTTATGGGCATTTAAGCTCCACTGCGTCTCACCTTAGGTTGAAACCTCCTAGATCCGGCCTCTTGATGTGTATTTAATAAGCTTAGTGGTTCTGATGGATGCTTAATCTTAGATCCATTGTCATCACCTAGTTATCCTATTAGTTGTAGAGTTGCCTCTTTGAGGCCATATACTGCTTGTTAGGGACTTGAATGCTCTTGAATGCCATATCTCATGAAGTAATTTAGGGTTTAGGTTTTAGTGCCAAATCAAGGTTGGTTTGGGAAACTACTATAGGTCATTATCTGACGAAACAAACCAGAGATGAATACACCTTAAAAATCAATCCAATGACCCAATACTTGCAAGGAGTCTTCTTTATATTTTCCTTTGGTATATGCGGTTTACAGCCATCTAACCCTGTTTTTGAACAAAACCCAAAATCCAAAGAAATACCATTTTAAACTCAAGCGCACTTCTCCATTTCACGAAGAAAAGCCATCCCAGTATTCGACCCTAGAAGCGCTATCTGCGGTAGCTTGACTCTGACAGGTTGGAGGGGCTATAGGAAACAAATTTTGTTGATTTAGGATCACCTACCGTGGCACGAATCGAGTTGCCTCCTTCTGACCTCGGAGAGGCGGGCTGCGATCTCAAGTGCGACACTGCTAACCGAGATGCGGTGGTGGAAACATAGATCATGCAGAAGCATACCTCGGCAGAGTGTGGTGGAGCAGAAGAAGGATGGGCGCTGGGGTTCTTTCTTGCGGATGGTCAAGAGTGAGTACATGGGTGCGGGGATGAGCTAAGGCGGCGAGGTGAGGCTACTTGAGTAGTCAAGGTCGAGTAGTAGACTGACAAGGAAGAGCTACAAGTGGTTAGGGATGATCTGCCTCTCAAAACCACGACATTGAGCCGAGTCTACCAAGAGGTTGTTGAGGCCGAGAGCACTGTGGGGCGTCTGAACAAAGAATTCCTGGGCCGTGATGGGCTGGCGCGGGCCTTGATTAGTCGGAAGGAGGGATTAGGGTGAGGACGAGACATGCCTATGGGTCTCCGGTTGGCTCGCTTTCCAAAGCAAGGCTTCTAAGGTCTTCCCAGGTTTGAGCTTCAATTTTCCGTTCAGAGAGATTGAGATGGGGAACACAGTCGCAGGAGGATGACCTTAGGGTGTCTTTGGCCCGCCCTACTCACACTCTTCTTCTGGAGACTTGCCCCAGGCTAATTTGCCCCTTTCAGACTTCAACACTTAGGCTTTTTCTCGCCATCCTTCTTTGTTTTGGTAGTCTTTGGCCCTTGTAATGACAATTTTGACCTTTATCGGAAATGCGTCGTGTGTTCACACTTTGCAGATCTTTCACTTTCTCGTTCCCTTTGTAAACCTGGGACAATTGAATTCTATGATTGCCTTAACTGCCAAATTCGCTCACAGCGGCCCGCTGATGGCCGAGTTACTGGGCTCTCAGAAACTGAGCCTCATGGCTCTTTCGAACGGAGCTACATAGCTTATTTGGATCTGACTGTGCTCTTAATATCCGATCTCTAGAGGCTCTTGTTAGAGTTAGGGCCATGCGGTGCGAGGCGCTAGGTTCTAAAGCCCGAGCTCCACAGCTCTTTTGGGTAGGCTACATGGCTCTTGGCCAGTGAGCCTCTTTGTGCTCTTAACAAAGGCGGGCTATGGGGCTCTTATTGGAGGCCCAGACTATGCGGGCTCTTTGAACTAGGTTCTCCTCTTCCTTGAGCGGGCTACTGGGCTCTCTGGGACTACACAGCTCTTTGGCCCGAACTACGTGGCTCTTTAGGGCGGAGCTCTTTGGGCTCTCTCGAATTACAAACTCATTAGTCTTCAGAGCCCCTAAGCTACGTGGCTCTTTACGAAATGAGCTACTGGGCTCTTAACAAATTGAGCTCTTTTGGTTCTTGTCGAGGCCCCAGGCTCGTGGCTCTTGACAAAGCTGCAGGCTCTTGCTCCCGAGGCCCGAATACTAGGCTCTTAATGAGGCCCAGGCTACGTGGCTCATGATCTCTGACTGCATGGCTCTCTAATATCCAGACTCTTGGCTCTTGGCGAGCTGTGACTACGTGACTCTCTAATATCGGAGCTCACGGCTCTTGTTAGACTAAACTACATTGGCTCTCCTAATGCTCCAGAGCTCTGGCTCTTGTCGAGCTATGCGCCCTAAAATACTCTAGAATTTTTATAATAAAAATCATTATATATTTCGGGTATAAATTGAGCCAACTTGGGTATATTCCAGGAATTGTTAAATGAATATTGATTAAACAATTATATGGCTAAAATCCAAATGCAAATATTATATGCTAAATGAGAATTGATTGGACAGAAAAATCAGCAGTAAAAAATGTAGGTGGAATTTGAAAAGAGGACCTAAGGGTCATAAATTATAAAGAATAAATGTCTAAGAGTGATTAATGAGAGTTATAGTGTAAATATGGAGGTTTGAAGTGCAAATAAAACGAAATGTGGGCTATAGAGTATTTTAGGAGAAACTTAAGTCAAAAGAATGCATTTTTGTGGCCAAACAAGGCCTTGTAAAGAATAAGTGACTTAAGACCAAAAAGGGGGAAAAATCGAGAAATGAGAGGAATAATGTAGGCCAACATTGGCCTTACATAAAGGGGATTCAAGACCAAAATGGTCTAAGGGATCCTCATTTAGAGCAATCCCGTTTTTGGGAAATAAAGAGAGGAGAAAAGGGAGAGGGAGCTAAGGCTTGGTAGAAGATCAAGTTTTGGTGTGATTTCTTCCCACTTCTTGATTCTAAGAGATCAAGCAACCTACAAGAGAGGATTTGAAGAGATTCAAGGTATGAACTGAGCCTAATTTCACCCTTTTTGTAGTTTTTATTTTGGGAAAATACCTTTAAGAAAAATGGGTTTTAATGGACCTAAACCACTTTTGGAGTTCTTTGGGTGGATTCCATGGTGGGTTTTGATGCAGGAAGGATTTAGGGAGTACTAGGGTGTAACTCGATACCAAAGACTACAACCCTCTACGGAGGCAATCCTAGTAGCTCATCAGGAAAAACATCCTCATACTCGCAGACTACTCGAGGTAGATCTAGATCCGATCTCACCTAGACCCTCTATTACTGCTTGACATGGCCCCATCCATGACACACGGACTCATTACACCATGCAGGGCAAAATATCATGTCCTTGAAATGTCTAACACAGTGATCTGCGTGTAGGCGGTAACCCTCCTACGCTCCTGATCGATAACAACTCTGTGGGTGTCATCCAGTAATCCAAGGATGACGTCGAACTCTGCTCATGTCCATGACCCTCCCGGGTCAAGCTGTGGAGTGGAATCCCGAGATCTCCTAACTGCATAAACATAACATATCATCCCTATCCTCGCCTTAGTATATAAGGAACTCAAATACAAAGGGCTCCTTCAAGGCCTCTATCAGCCTCCTAAGCCTTCTATCCTGGCGAGTCAGGTATCTCTAAGGTGTAAACCAGCCTCAGACAACATTCACATCTGAGAAAGAATATTTTATTTCATACACAACGTCCATGTATTCATAGGCAATGCAAGATAATAAGTTCATATATTAAGTCATGTTCGACAAAAAAAAAAATTTATTTTATTTTATTCTATTTTATTTTTATTTTTTTTAAAACCTTGTGAACAGTGCTCGTGAACAGTGTTCGTGAGCGGTGTCTGAAGCGATGTTCGGAAACGGTGCATTGGTGGCCGGTGGATGCCATAGTGCGCACACCACGATGACCCGGCCCTGCGCACACCGCGCGCTACTCGAGCGCGCCTGACTGGCGCCGCTGGCGTCGATGTCGTCTTCGTGCCACGACCATATAGTGAGTCGATGCCACCTTCGGCCATGCGCGGCTGTGTCATGATCTGAGTTTATTATATCGTGTTTTCTTTGAAAATGGGCGATAGCCATTCATTTCCACTACACCTTTTTTTCTTTTTTTTGCTCATTTTTCATTTTGTTGCTCATAGGAACTACAAAAAAAGAAAAAAAAAATTTCATGTCTTCAGTAGAACAAAATAAATTCATTAAAAAAAATTTTATTTTTTTTATTTTTTTCTTGTTTTACACACTGTAAAACCTCAGAAAAAAAATTTCTCCTCAACATTTTTTTTTTTGATTTAATTCTGGACCACTCCGTCCAAAATTTCTCAAACAACTTGTTCTCGCACTAACCTTAGTGTTCAACATTTTTTTTTCCTATGTGCTATTTACCTAAGCACACAATTTCACACAACACATAATCACACATCAATCATCAAAATGCACAAGGAATGCATGATCTAACCCGTGCCCATCAAGTCCTAGGTAATCGTATACCTAACTTATTGATACTAAGATATACTTTAGTATCCGACATTAAGCTCTAGGTATTTATAAACCTAGGTTCTGATACCAAGTTGTGACACTCCAAGAGGCAGGAGGTCCGTTGAAACCTTTGTCGACCCGAAGGAATATTCGTGGATGTTGGGTACGGCCCCGAGCCTCTGTAATCAGGCGGGTCTGCTTTAATACGAAGAGCTCTACCCAAGATACAACCTGTCCCAAAATTTTACAACGACCACACCGGGTCCACGTGCGAGTAAAAATGGCCACTTGGGCCCATGCATCAATGCTCACACGAATACATCAACTATATAACAATAGTTCAAGAGTTATTACATTACTCTTAACCAAAACATATATAAAAAATTAGAGTTTTAATACATGTTATACACAATGAATACCAAAGCCACAATCCGTCTTTCTTCTAAAACGTGGCCTCTAGTGATCGTCGTCCTCCTATACAATCCCTGTACCTGAAATAATGATCCCTCGACAGGCTGAGCAATGCCCAGTAGTGATAATTTCCTACATGGGTTACTCCCCGCCTAAGTGCACATATCCTTGGCAAACAAAATCACCTCAAGCAAATACATGATCCTACTTGAATGTCTGCATGTCCAATCCCATGTCTCGAGTCTTCTGGAAGCTCCTCACACATGCCTAAGCAGCAAAATCTCGAGCAAAATCTGATTTCAAAACAAATTCTTCATGTTCTCAAAAACTTTCTACCAGGATTTGAATGAAATATATTGGACTACCCTCAAATTCTTGGATCATTTTTTCGAATAGTCATAGGTCCACCTCTGAGATAAGCTGACAGACCACTCTCAAGGCAATTCTTCGGAAAATCTTCCTTGAAATTCAACTTCACAATCATTTCACTTTCTTTCATTTTCATGTCATGCACTCACACCTGGATTTCTAGGGGTGTCCCAGTTACTGGAATGCAGTAAGCCATTTCAAAATATTCATGCTAATTTATTTTACATGTAATATATTAACATAATTAATTCACATAGTACATTTTCAATTCACAACAAATAACATCAAAATTGAAAACAGTGGCCTAATTAACTGATCAAGCAATTCATTTTGAATCACACCCAAACCACACAAAAAAATCACCAAGCATAACAAGAACAATGAAACCCTCGGAATTCTGACACTGACTCACGGCCACTATTCAGGGATTTCTCCACTCGGTTCAAAGATTTTGAGACCAATAACACGGTCATTCAGGCCTCTACAAATCCCTATCCATAAAATGTCTCTTATCCAAAGAATAAACCAAGTAGGAAAATATCCCTACCTCTTGGGTTGTCGGAATAAATCAGTGTCACGCGTGGGCCGACTTTGCTTCTTGTCACGTCGAGCAAGCGGTCCTGAGCTGACGAGTCTGAAGTCACACACTACCTCACAAAATCAAAGCCAATCTTGCATGTTTTGCTCTTTCATTTAGAAAGACTATTCCTTTTGTCTTATTCTTAAACATTTCAAAAATTCCATCATTATTACTTAAGTCATGGATTTTATCACGACAATATAAGCCATTCATCTCATCCTCTCACTAATCATGCAACATATGTCACATGAACAACAGTAGGTAACTTTGTCACATCACATGTCTCTCTACAGGATAAAAATATCGGTTTGGATATAGCGGTATTTGGGCTTTTTATGGATATATCGGGTATAATGGTGGATATTTTACATAAATACTGGTGATAAAATTATTAAAATAAGAATATATTTAAGTTTCTTAGTCAAGGTATTTTAAAAGCATAGAGAATGATAATATTAATTAGATTTGATTTTTTTACATTCTTTTACTATAGTTATATTCGTTTATAAAAAAATTAAATTATTTTTTATTAAAATATATTTAATTAAGAAATAAATTATTTTTTATATGATTTATACAAAATATTTTATTCAATAGTTTTTTAAAATTTGGTAATTGGAATAACAATGTATAATAAAATACAATATTTTTATATATTTAGTTATTATAAATGATTAAAAATGATGATGCTTTCAAGCAGGCTTAGAAGGCATTTGGGTGTAGTAGCGCTGTGTAGGAACATTGTTAGGACTGGATTCTTGGCGGGTTTAGGCTGAGGCTCTTGGTCGATGCAGGATGATGGGATCACTCTGAAAACAAAGAAGGGGTGTGGGCCGCGGAAGTGACCGCTCCGATGCCTGCGGCCTTTGGCACCCTGGCCATTCATGCTTTTCCAGCAGGCCCAGAATTTGGAGCGTGGGGTGATTGGAAGCGGACTGGATTTGCGCGGGTTGGAGCTTGGGCTCTTGGATCGTCTGAGGTGGAAGTAGGATCGTTTACCAAAAACAAGAAAAGAAGGGATTGTGAGGGCCGCGGGTGGCCGCTCAGTCTCAGTCGGTTCTTCACGGAGAAAGAAAGGTACAGCAAGGAGGCGGGTGTGTTGCGTATCAGTGTGTGTGTGGAGTATCATAGTGCCCTTTCAGATAAGGTAGCCTTGTATTTATAGTAGATATTACTTGATTGGATGATGGCCTGGACTGCTCCCATTGGATAGGATATTTTGTTAATGTCGGTATCGGATTTTGTAAAGGATATAGAAAGAAGCGGTTCTTTAGGATAATCTTCTTTCCTTATTAGGGATTCGGTTTGTTGATGAAGCGGTATTATCTTTCTTCCTTATTGATGAGATTTGGTTGAATTACGGGGATAATATATTCTATTTCCATATCTTTGAGAGACTTATAATCGGCCTTTGGCGAAGCGGATGAACTATTAGGTTGCTGCAAAGGCTTGAATGGCGTAAGGGTTGGAATCTGCTTCAATGGGCATGCCTCTCCTTTGGGGTTCAGCGAGTGGGCCTGAGTGTTTACGTTAATTTGGAAGAACTCTTTACTTTGGGCTAAGTAATTAGGCACAGCAGGCCTTATTTTCAAACTATCAGTTTGATGCGCTGTGCGGTGTCGTGGGCGAAGACTGTGATTCATCGATTGCAATTTCCATATACCTTTCATTTGGATTAGTTAGGGCTTGGTGGCGTGGGTGGTCTTATGATAATGATGGCTCTTCGGTCTTCACGCTTATTTCTCCCATTCCCTTTCAGTTTCACTTTTGTTTTCCTTGAGACATCCTCAGTGTGTCACCTCTAATCAGACCTTTCTTGCATATGCTAGCAGAGACCGGTTCCCTCTCTGCAGTCTTGTATGAGACCACTGTGTGTGAGTCTTTCTCAGGCGTCTTTCTTGGGGATGTAGCACCACCATTTGTGACTCATGGTCCATTTCGTCTTTATCTCCTTGGTTTCTTTCCGAGCTATACGACGAGGCGCCGGGTCGTTCTTCTTCTCTAGGCATCAATGGTGACTCTTTGGCTATTGCTAGTTACGCCCGGGCGGCGGTGTCTCAACCATTCGGTAGGGGTTGAACTTTGTTGGAGGTGCCTCTCTTCCTTGGACAGAGGTAAGGAAAGTAAACCTGATTAAATACGCAGGGTCCAGAATACCCTAAGATCCGCATTCGATCTTTAACTATGGGACCTAGCAAGGTCGATCCCTCATACGGGGCCACCTTTGCCAGACGTTACCAGCCTCCCTTCAGCGTTCGGGTGTGGTTGTTGATAGACCAAAACACATATGCTAATATATCACATCAGTGTCCAAGTACTATTAACTAATCCCTGACAACGATGCCATAAAAACTTGTTAGTAGGACCAAATGACATATACCTGAGTTTATAACAAAATCACCAAAGAATTATTATCTAATCCACGACAACCTTGCCAAAAACTTATTGACATTATGCTATATAAACCAAAGAATATCTCCTAGAGTAAATCACATTTTCAAAGTTTGGTTTTAGTGCGATATTCTATAAATTACCGCAATTCGACAAGTAATAAAATGGATTTAAGTCGGATATCGATCACGGAGATCTCGAATTTTAAATCAACTTCTACGACTACTCGATTTCCATACTATTTGGACCACTTTAAATGATAGTAGGATCCGTGAGCAGAGGAGTCTTTGGAAAATTAAGCGAACAAAAGGAAAATAAGCTGAATGAACAATAAATTTAGATATAAAAGAATAAAGAATAATTAATAGTTAGGAAAATGAATGGAAATTGAATAATGGTTATCTTCCGAATTATCCATCGGGAATACGATTGTAGTGAAATATCAATTCATGTAGTTATCTTGATAAAATTTTCTTGATCATTTCGAGTTTTAGAGATACATGTCCAAGGCATTTGGCGGTGCATTTGGATCTCTCCACACTCACATTTCATCATCTAATTTTGACCTGATTCTCTCGAATCTGAGGGAATGAGATATTCATATAAGAGTTTCCTTAGTAAATTATTTTTCTTTTGCAATAAGTTTTGTGGAAGGGACCTTACTTCTTTGTTAGTGGCCGTGGTGGGAATATGACCCTCGACAAGGGCGACACCTGATGTTCGGTGGCTTGGACCACCCGGGAATCTTAAGTGAGTGTTCGTTCTGCTTTTGGTTATAACGTAGTAACGGTCATTGGGTATTTCTGATTACGTGCTGTCTACGCTGCCTCTCGGTGCTTTCGAATTGATCTCGAGGCGCTGAAGATAAGCGTCATAAGCGTTGGCGTTGGTGAGGTGCCATCTCACTAGTCATACACGCGGAGTTGATCAAGTCGGACATTCACGGCCGCTGAGCTCGAGGTCATCTCGCTCACGCTGCTGAAGGCCTTCGCCCCTCGCGCGCAAGTTTCTCCCATTAGGCCCTCCGCTGCTGCTTTGAGGCCTTCGCCTCCTTCCATCTATGAGAAGTTTACGCCATTGGGCCTCCAGCGCGCCAAGCCCGCACTGGGGGAACTGGCTCAGTTAGGCGTTGTCTTGGAAGCCTCGGAGCGTGAAACGAAAAAACCTCGGACTATTGAGAAGATCGGTGGCTTGCCTTGAAGTTCGAAGTTGGGGCGTCTTAAATCTTCTCCCGTACTCATGTTGCGTAAACTAGACGGGTGCGGTCGCCTGCGGTTAAGGCTTCCTATTCTGAGTCTTGTTTCGCGGTCCCATCACGGGTCTGCGGGACGAAGGTCCATGGGTGGGGCACGTTGAAGCGGCCATGGCGGTCCACGCTGTCTGAAGTAGGCATGCGTAGAAGAGGTTAGGTCGCCTTCTTGAAGGCGGAAAAGTTGGGAAAGATATCCGGTCGAGGTGGCGGAGACGGGGATTCTTTGCTTCGATGTCGAAGCTTCATGTTTGAAGCGTGATCCATATATTAAGTTCTCATGTATCTTTAATACGATTCCATTTTGAGTTAGTATTTGAATTGCATTGGGTGTTGATTACGTGTTTGGAGTGCGTATTGGGTGGCTACTCATTTGAGGTTGACGCAGGCCAAACTAAGAATCATGCCAAAGCGGCCCGGGCTTAAGGCGGTGGCTTCCTCACATCACGAGCGGGGGGGTGGCTGGGGTCAAGTGCAACAACGACCGGAGCGGTGAAGCTGAGTCTGATTGGAAGCATCACCACGTCGGCACGATGCCGGGCGGGAGAAGGTAGAGAGACAAAATCCGGAAACAGCTTGGTGGCGAGGCGAGGCCCGGGAGGTTTGAAGGATGGAGTTGCGGGTTGTGCTGAGTGACTTGATGGAACGGAGCAATTTGCAGTGCGCAATATGAGCTTTAGATGGTTAGGGATGAGCTTCTCAAATCCAGCCAGAAGCCCGAGTCTAAGGAAGAAGCTGCGTGCGGTCGAAGGGCGGTATAGTGATAAGATGACGTTGTTGGACGGAGCTCCTCCAGCGAAATTTGCTTGAAATTGCCCGGCTGGCGGGAATGCTATTTGAGAAGTGCCGCGGGCTGCATGGGGACCTTCACCAGCAAATAACTTTGGTGAATGGGATGAAGTGTTGGAAGGCGGCGAAGCGCATGCTGATGGGTTTCTTGGTGGCTTGCCTTTTAGAAGAAAGTTGTTAATGCCTATTATTAGGCTGGATTTCAACTTTGACCTTCGACAAGAAGGATGAGGTCCTTCTTTCTTGATTATTAAACGGGCACCCTGCTAAGGCCCACTCCTTCTTCACGTCACCTTCCTCCTTACGATGCACTGTACATGCGTATCTTATTTTTGACGTCGACTTTATACTTTCTTTTCCTTTATATATATATATATATATATATATATATATATATATATATATATATACTCTATATATATATATTTGTTTGCTTTGGGACTAAGACATACATAGTCTCTTTCTTAATGAATATTCATTCTTTTACTTTACTTTTTAGCCTCTACTTGTGCTCTTGTGATGTTGCATGAACCTAATGGCACAGATTGATGTACGAGTTAAACGATTAAGCTCTTCAAGCGGCGTTTGAGGCTGCGTGGTACGACCGCCTAGGCGAATTGATTCGTTGGCATTTTGCATGGCTGCGAGTGGTTGAGCTCGTCGAGGCGAAGTACATTGGGCTCAGGTGGCTTGTTGCAGGAGCTGAGCTGATTCTGAGGCTGCATGGCCTGCCAGTGTAGTTGAGTTCTCGTCAATGTGGCTGCTTTGGGCTCCGTGGCTTGTACGGTAGGCTGAGCCTGTGGTGGGGTACAACGTGGCTTTGTCTGGGTAAATGGGTCGTCAGGGAAGTGAGCTCTTGGGCTCGGGCGCAGGCCTTGTGGCGAATCGGCTGAGTTGATCTAGCTCATTTAGGCTCACGTGGCTGTGCGAGTAAGATGGAACTCGTCAAGGAAGTGAGCTATTGGGCTCATTTGAGGCCTTGGTGGCGATCGGCTGACTAATTTGACTCAGTAGAATTTGCGTGGCACAATACTTAGTGGATGAACTCGTCAAAGTGAGCTACTAGGCTCGGTATTGAGGCCTTGTGGTGGCGATCCCGGCCTAAGGCGATCGACTCCTAGATACGTGGCATCTTGGGTAGATGAACTCTTGGCAGTGAGCTCTTGGGCTCTCAGGCGAGGCCTTGGTGGCGGTGACCCTAAGCTGATCGACTCCTGGTGCGATGGCCTATCTTGAGTGGATAAGACTCGTCAAAGTGATCTGCCTAGGCTCAGCCCATTTGGGGCCTTGGTGGCGATCTGACTGGTGATCGACTCATTAAGGGTGCGTGGCTGTCTTTGAGTAGATGGACTGATCAAAGTGAGCTCGGGCTCAGGGTATTTGAGGGCCTTGGTGGCGATCCATTTGGCGAGCTGATCGACTCCTCTGAGAGCTGTGTGGCTGTCTTGAGTAGATGAACTCGTCAAAGTGAGCTACTAGGCTCAGGCGCTGAGGCCTTGGTGGCGATCCAGCCTGAGCTGATATGACTCATGAGGCTGCGTGGCTGTGCGAGCAGAGATGAACTCGTCGAATGAGCCCTCTTTGGGTCCGGCTGAGGCCTTGGTAGCGTCTAGCTGATCGATCGACTCATTGAAATTTGTATGGCACGTAAGTGGATGATCTCGTCAAAGTGGAGCTGCGGGGCTCGGTAGGCCTTGGTGGCGATCCGGCGCTGGGGCGTCGACTCATTAGGCGTGGCTGTGTAGAGTGGATGAACTCGTCGAAAGTGAGCTATTGGGCTCCGGGTCTTTGAGGCCTTGGTGGCGATCAGGCGCTGCGTCGACTCGTTAGAACTGCGTGGCTGTCTTAAGTAAATGAACTTCGTCAAAGTGAGCTACTAGGCTCTAAGCGCTGAGGCCTTGGTGGCGATCTAGCTGGCGATCGACTCATTGGGATTTGTGTGGCTGTCTTGAGTAGATGAACTCGTCAAAGTGAAGTTGTTGTATACGGCCATTCTTCTTCCGCTCCTCTTGGAAAGGTGCGAGTGTCTTTAATGCTGATTTATGGAGATTTTGAAAAGTTTGCGCGAATTTCCGAGTGTTTTGGCCTTCTTATAAATGACGGCTTCATTGCTATGGAGTTTATACTTTGGATATTCTGCCTCTTACGGTGCATGGCGAAATCTGCTTTCGAGATAGGCGTGTTGAGTTTGATGTCTTCGCGGGGTCCATCGAAGATCTTGGATTCAGTTTTGTCGGACTCTGCAATAGGGTTGTGTTTTTCCTAGTCTCTTCTTTGTAGGAGTCATGTTATTCCTAACCGTCTGGGGAATGTATGTGTTTGGAAAGTGAGTATTTCTTGTGTTGCCTTCTCCATTTCACAATTCTTCTTTCTCTTCCTCTCCTTCGTCTACCTTTCTCCCTCTCTTCATTCTCTGCCTTCCTTTTCTTCTTTTCTTCCCATCTCATTCTCTATTTTTGTTTCTTCTTTTCTTCCTATCTGTTTCTCCACTCTTCCACTGAGCTCCTTGTCCCTTTTTCTTATTCTCCTCTTTTCACCTCGTTTCCTTTCCTCTTTTCTTCTGAAATTCTTTTTTTTTTTTGGGAGGCTGCTTTGTCTTGTATACTTCAAGATGTAATCGATGACCCTCTTGGTGTAGTTGAATGTAATCGATTGGAAGACTTTTTTTCCTTTATGGCTGAGCTTTCTCATTTTATTGCATGTACTTTTCTGAGCATTATATATGCAAGGTTGCTTCGGCGTCTAACAAAATAACCGGTAAATGGTGAATCGTTAAGCGAAAATTGATAAATCTCCATTTAAGATTACAAACCAGGTCTCTTGATAAAAAACGTTTAAGATGTTCAGCATTCCGAGGGCATGGCTGTAAAATTTTCCTCCTGTTTGGGCTGCGTGCACAGTAATGACTCGGAGAGATATGATGTAGGGGGCCTTCCGATTAGGGCCCGGTTCCCATGTGCTGGATTCTTCTTGGCAAGAGCTTTTTAAGACTAAATCCTGGCATGTAGCTCACGGGTTTGACTTTTGGTTGTAGTACCTCGTGAGTACACTTTGGTAGTCTTACGTATGCAGAACACAATTCACGTTTTTCATCTAAGAGATCCAAATTTAGATGGAGAGCCTCATCATTGTGCTCCCTTATTTTACAACTCAATCGCAGGGACTTTAATCCGACTTCGACAAAAATTTCACCTTTGATGCTTTTAGAAGGCTGGGAGGCGAATGGGGTTTCTTAAGTTCTTGACCACATTGTTGTCTGTAAGCCATGAGTACCTTGGAGAGTATTCTATTTCCTTTAAGATCTTCCAATTTGGTCTTCAAAGCGGCCTTACAAAGTTACGATGGTGACTTGGCAGATTGGAAGCTGCCGGATGTCTTTGGAGATGAGTAATAATTCTTAATTCCGAGCTCCGCATAGAAATCTCTGAATTTAGCGTTGTCAAATTGTTTTCCGTTGTCCAATACCAGGGCTCTTGGGATACCAAACCTGCATATGATGGCTCGCCACACAAAATTGCATATCTTTTGTTATGTGATTGTGGCTAAGGGCTCGGCCTCATTGCTTGGTGAAGTAATCTCTGGGGCGATGTTGGGCCCATTTGGCACTCCCACAGGGCGGGTCCTAATATGTCCAAACCCCATGTTGGAAGGCCAGGGGCTTGTGATTGGCGTCAAGGGCTCACGATGGGGCGTGAGATCTTAGGCGTGCTCTTGAATCTTGCATTTCTTGGCCCCTAGGTCGATTCACGTCTTTGATATTGTAGGCGATGTATCCCTGTCACCAGCAAGACCTTTCTTGCCAATGCTCAAACTCCGTGTGATTCCATATGCCTTCATGTACTTCTCTTATGCGTGTTCGGTGTCTCTTTTCCTTGATGCATAAGTTTGTGTGAAGAAACCTCGACACATCTGGGCTTCCTTATGATTAATAGTGAACACAGCGGACCTCGTCCTTATTTGTACTTTCGGGTCGTCGGAGTAAACGTCCGTCTGATACTACTAAATCTCCCAAATGGGGTCCATCCAGCAGCTGGGACCCGACACAGGCATCACGTCGCGAGAGATCGATAGAGAATACGCGGTGACAGTGTCATTTTCTTGAAAGTCTTCACAATAAGGCTATTCGCCCAACTGCGAGGCGTCGGCTCAGGTTCACTGCTCAGGACATGTCGGCTGAACCGGCCTGAATTTTTCAATAAATCTCATTGGAGATATAGGATCATCCTTCCACTTACTGACCTCGTGGTGTCCTTCTGTTGTCTTACTACCAGTTGGGAGTCGCTGCAGACCTCTGGCTGGTCAACTTCCAGTGAATGAGCGAGGTTGAGGCCCATTTATGTGACCTCATCTTTCGGCCCCCACTCGTGATAGGCAATCCAGAACTGAGGTGCATACTCAATAGCTATTCATACGGAGGTTGGGATTCAGGCACCGCTCAAAGCCATATGCATTGAGGCTCCATCTACAGAGTTCGGATGAGTTGATTCTGTGTTGGCGTTCTCGACGGGTTCCATTTGAGGTGAATTCCATAATGTGAAGTCGGCTAAGACCTGCCCTTTTATTGTAGTTTTTGGCTTGTGTCCCGATGTCAGACTGCAGCAGCTCTATGGCCCATTTGTGGGTACGCGCTGGGAGTCTGGTTTATGTAACGGTTGCCCTGTTGTGGATGTCTGTTGGAACTATGGTACAGGCTTGGAAGTAAAGTGGTTACCGAGCTCACGGTTGCAATGCAAGTAATTTCTCCGTCAGCAGGTACCTCTCATACATCTCGAACTCGGATGCAATAGTAAGTGATTGTTCTGTGCTGTTCTTCATCCACTGACGAGGCGTGACAGTCGAGAAGTACGATGCGAGCTAAGTATAGAGTAAGGAGCTCCTTCATGGGGACACTAGAATGGGAGGAGGCTCGAATGCGACTCAAGGCGAGAATGCCTACGTCACACTTTGTGTCCATTGAAGGCCCCTAGCCCCCCGGGACTTGGAAGAGTTTGGCATTGTCCCTTGCCACGGATGCGAATCGGCCGCGTGATCCTTCCGTCGGATCTTTGCACTTGGCTATGCACACGATGGCGTGATGGCGTGTGAGCTGACCTTCTTTGTTTTGGTTGCCTCAATTTCGATTGGTTGACTGAAACCTAAGAGCCTAAGGTGATACTTGAAGGCACACCCAGGTGGATTCGATTTCATGTTATAATTTCTCCCGAATCTGGAGCGCCTCGGATGAATCTGGCTATCGTGTTTCATTTGTGTGTTGGATTTCTGACATGTCATCTATGTACACCTCCATAGTTGTGCCTATCTTGAACGCGAACATTAGTTTCGCAACCTCGATCACTAAATGCTCTGCGTTCTTGAGCCCGAAACGGCATCACCGGTAACAACAATAAGTTCCTGTGGCTGTGTGAGCGGGAGTCTTTTCTTGGTCGCGTAGGTCATCTTGTGATCTGGTTGTAGCGGAGAAAGCATCCATAAAGCGAGAGTTCATGGCGGTAGTGGCATCACGGTGAGAATCGATTCGTGAAGGAAGCGTCCTTTGGGCATGATTTATTGATATGGTGAGTCGTGGAGGCCCGCCACTTGCCGTTTGCTTTTGTAGTCTGACGTTAGGTAGCCATTACGGATGTTCCTCACGATCGCTCTGCTGAAGGGTTTCTTTGACTCTCGTTAGTGGCTTTTTGTGTCTTTACTACATTGTGAGCTCTCTCTCCTTTTGTTTAGTTGGCTTGGAATGATGGGCTGGCGTTCGGCTGCAGGTGATGCCATTGGATCAATTCCTCCCATGTCGCCTGCTTCCATGCGAAGACGTCTTTGTTCTGTCTTAAAAAATGGATAAGGGGTTTTGGTGATAGCTAGCTTGGGTGATATAGGTGAGATGTTCGAGTCCGTGGTGACGATCTAGGTTCTAGTTCTTAGGGCTCCGGTCAGTGAAGGCTCGTCACGCTTATGTCGAGCTCATCAGGCCTGTATTTGTCGACCGTTTTACGTTTCATGGATCTTTGAGTAGCATTCCACAGCTCGTTGAGTCTCTCGAACCATTCTGCTCTGTTTCACGGTTGGGAACTTTTTCTCATATGATGCCTTGGAGGGATGACACTATTGCATTGTAGAGAGATGCGCCTAGAAACATGTTATAAACGAGACGAGATCTCTGATGAGGAATGTCTGCAGTAGTGCATTAAAGCAGCATGGGATCTCTAGGTGAGTACCGGTTAACATTGAGCCTAGAATTAATACCTTTTCCCCGGAGAACCACGGATAGTGCGGTTTCATTTCTCCTTCCAATGCCCATTTGAAAATTGTTTGGCCAGAAGAGCGATATCTGTCGAACTCCACGTTGTAATTAGGACTGATGAAGTTTTGTTGGCCCACAGCTGCGCGAACGCTACGGTGGGTGCGTCATGAGGTGTTGGCATCCTCGAGATCCCGAGTCGAGAATGCGTTGGACGTGTCGAGCCGGTAGTTCGATTCTTGCTTGTGACTCGCTATCTCTGTTTGACTTTGATGCGTAGATGGGCCTTAGAAATGGGCTGGACTCCCCTCCTCCTGAATCCTCCTGTGAGATTACACAGTTTCACAAGGGTTGTGGTCTTTGAGTTGTCATGCATTAAATTGTGGTGGTTCGTTCTTGAGGTGGGGCTGGTTAAGGTTTGATTCTAAGCTTGATTTTGGGGATATGAGTGTCGAGATGCCCGTGCGTGTCATTTTGTTCTCTTGAGTTGTATGCGTCGTCAGATGCGATGTCTAGTAGTCCACAATGGGACTCGTGCCCAGGTTGTTATCTCTTGTTCAGAGTGCTGACTTCATTTGAGGGTTGGCCACCTCCCAGCGGGAACATTGCGTTTGTGCAGCGGGACTTTAAATCTTGAAATTTGTTAAGAAGTGAAAGCAGAGGCGAGGAATAACGTCGTCGTCTTTTAGATTGCGGTGGACAGGGCAGTCTCTGGGGACACACCTTTTCGAGGACGTTCTTCATCCTTCTTTGGAGATCTTTATCGGTCATTTTATGCATTGGGGCTTCGTCCCATTAAACATCGTCCCGCTTCTTTCTTTATATAGTGGAAGAGCTCTCTTTCTTGGATATGAGACTCACTATGGTCTTCTGCTTTTGCAAGCACCTGTATGCTTGCTTGGGGATTTTTGGAGATGGAAAACATCAAAGTCTTTATTGCACCTAAGCCGACAATGGTGTTGTTGATGAACTAAGTCAATTGTATCGGACTGGCGTGAATCTTTGGACATAAGACCTCGGGCTTTCTTGCGGAAGGCTCGCCCGAGTGAATTGGCGGATGGTAACTTAACTCTATCACGTCTTGGCCCCAGTAAGAGTGAGAGGCGAATGCAATGGACAGCTCTCTGAATGAGGAGATTGTGGCGGTGGAAACCCTATTAAACCATCTTGAAATTTGGGCCTTTTAGGGTGATAAGCGAGAGAGCTCTGCATCAGTAGGATCTTGATACCCATGGCTCCATTTGGTTTTTGTAAGTGTTACAGTGTTGATGTTTGGATCCTTGATACCATCGAATGCTTCACTTGGCATCCTAGAATTTTCTTTGGAAAGAGAGAGAGGGAAGTGGGCGCACCAGTGTGAAGGGTGATTCGATTTGTTGTACCAAGGTATATAGTGTCGGGAGCGTCTCTTACTACCTCGCCCTTTTTAATTTGAGCTCTTGTTGGAGGCTCTTGAACCTCTGTTCCCATGATTGCTCTCCTGCTCCTTGCTGAGGGTGATGTAGTTCCTCGTTCTCGACGTGCCCCCCGGGTGTCGCTTCGTTGCCCTCCCCTCCAGGGGCTAGATGTGGTCCATAACCCGGGCTGGACGGTTTCTGTACATTTGACACCTCGGGAATGTCGAGATTGTGTTTCCTGCGAGAGGGTGTTGTGACCTTCTGTGTCTGTCCCCCGGCTTCAGAGTGGGTGTTGCATCTATCTGGTGAGTTGTTCTAACTCTTCCATTGACGTTAGGATTAGTAGTGAAGTGCGCCACCTCATCGGTGTTGGCTGCATTACTTCCGACATCTTTGGGAGGTCGAACATCTGTATTTACTGGTTGCCAGGTCTGCATCCTTGGAAAGTTAGCGTTGCTCTGCTTGTGTTACAGTGCGATCATCGATGGCGAGAAATCAGTTATATGTTGTATAGGCATGTGGCCCCGCAGACGGCGCCAGCGAGTAATGCTTTCAATCGGACTGATTTGGGCTTGTAGGG
Source organism: Tetrastigma voinierianum (assembly GCA_016808115.1). NCBI lineage: Eukaryota > Viridiplantae > Streptophyta > Magnoliopsida > Vitales > Vitaceae > Tetrastigma > Tetrastigma voinierianum. The sequence goes on from JAEQBH010002830.1 coordinate 295,858, forward strand.
ATCGTTGGGCTGGCTCCTGGATCATCGGGGCTGAAGTAGGATCGTTGCAAAAACAAGAAGAAGGGGTGAAGAACCGCCGTGCGCTCCGATGCCCTGGTCAGTTTCTTCACGAGAGAGAAGAAAGGGTACGCGAGAGCGAATGTGTTTGCGTATGCGTCTCGCATTATGAGTATGCGTGCGCTGGCGATGGGGTGGCCTTGTATTTATAGTAGATGTTCAACCAGTTGAATGGTGACTAGGATTCGCTCCCATTGGATGGGATATTTTTTTGTTATAGCAGTGTCGGATTTGATAGAGGATGAAAGAATTTGTTTATTTAGGATGAAAATCTTCTTTCCGCATGAAGGATAAGTTTGATGATGGGCTGTTATTATCTTCTTCTTCATTGGAGCAGGTTTGGTGGTTGCAGATGTTGTTCGCTTTGTTTATAACGGGGGCTGCAATGTGCTGGGCCGCCGGCGGATGGACACTCGATGCAGGTTGTGAAAGGCTTGAATGCTGGCGTAAAAAGGCTTGAATGCTTCAATGGGCATGCCTCTCCTTTGGGGTTTAGTGGGCACTGTGTTTCGTTGGGCTAAGCTCTTTCTTGGGCACAGTGAGTGGGCTGTGAGCTATTTTCAAACCATCAAAATATTCATAAATTTATTAAAAAAAACATTTATAAATTAGAAAGACAATATATTGAAATTTTGTACCATATATAACAAAGGCTTCCTTTGCCTAGTGGATGGGAGGTTAGAACCTTGTTGTTTTGGGTAGGGTTCGAACCCCCCTCGCAGCGGATTTTAGGCTCCATTTTAAGGAGATGAACAATGACCTATATGAATAGTAACTGATATATTGGTCAAATTTTGGGAAATATCCCGAAAAATCGGTAAAATACCGATATATCAGCGAAATATCACCGATAAATGTAAAAAAATGAAATTTCTATTACTTAGGCTATGTGAAGGGATATACGCGTGTTGAAATTCACCGATACGAAATATCGTGAAATATATCTTACGATATTTCGAAATTTTAACCTTGGTCTCTCCTGAGTCGTTTTATGGCCTTTTTCGACACGGTGCCTCGAAAAACGTAAAAATTGGAGCTATCTCGAATTCGGCGAAGTGTCAATGTGGTAGCTAGATTTCGTGAGACGATTCCAACGGTGAAGTCCGTTTCGTCATCTAGAAAAATTTCGGATTTTTACCGAAATGACCATTTTACCCTTTTTCAGAAAATTTGAATTTTCCCGGGTTTTACATATAAAATATACTTTGCTTGCTTGCTTGAAACATGGTTTAACAATTCGAAACCATTGTTTGCTTGAAATATGGTTTGATAATTCAAAACCATTGCTTGCTTACTAAAACTCATTGCTTGTTTGCTTTAAATATAGTTTCTGATCAAAACCATTAGAAATACTAGTCGCTTGATTTATAATAATATAGTATTTGAAAAATAGGTTTATAACACTCCATTCCTCTTACAAAACATAGGAAACGATACAACTTTTATGCCGCTTTACCCTACACACTCAAGAGAATACGACGAAAACATTAATCACCTGCGTAATCGCATAAAACTTAACGTACTTCACATGCAAGTCACTTTTAGTAACCAGCGTTTACTCACACTCAATGAATAACCGCCAGGCGATGTGAAGATGCTGATAAGGCACCTAGAGAGGAGACATTAGACATTGGGGTTAAGTAACATGGTGTTGTGGACACGGGACAATGGTCATAGTACAAAAATGTTGGGCTGATGGGACACCATGGTGCGGTACCACTATGTTTAAGTGCCGGTGCCCGAACTACATTCTATAGGATTAGTACCTATAAAATCGGAAAATTGAATTTTACGAAGAAATTAAAGCGTAATTTCGGTCAAACCAAAATTTTCTAGATCTTGGATGAAACGGACTTAACCATTGCACTGGAATCTTCTCACTTGAAATCTAGCTACCACGTCGAATTTCATCGAATTAAGACATTTAAATTCCCGTTTTGAGGCAGAGGTGTCGAGTGTCTTAACGAACATGAGGGTATGTGATGTGACAAAAGTCACCTACTACATGTATCCATGTGACACATGTTGCATGATTAGTGAGAGGATGAGAATGAATAAACCTGATTCAGCCATGTGTCAAATAATTAAATAAAGGGACATGGATGGAATTTTTAGAAAGATTCTGGCAGAATAAGGCGAAAGAAGAACCGTTTCTTCTCCTTGGAAAACACAAAAAAATCAGCGCAGTGAGGGCTGGTTTGGTTTTAGAGAGAAGTGACTTCTCTCTGAATTTTCGAAGCTTTGGTTAGTCGGTTCTTCGAGCCAAAAGTAAATTTGTTCTATCTTGCGAGGGGCTGCATTGAGCACTAATTTTGTGGGTTAGGCAACTCAAAGAGGTAGGGATCTTTTTCCTACTTGGACTTTTATTCTTTGGCTAAGGGTCATTTTTATGGATGAGGATTTATTTAGCATTTCAGAAGGCAAATTATCGATCTCAAAAGCTTTGAACCTAGTGAAGAAATCCCTAATTATGTGGTCGTGAATAGTGCCCGACCAGAGGACACTTGTTCACATAGATGCTGGTGTGATTTTTTTTGTGTTGTTGAGTGATTCAAAGTGGTGTATTTGCTAATTGGCCCATGTGTGTTTAATTAGGTGTTTATTGATGTGAATTTGATAACATAGTTGTGTGAATTAATTATCATTAATATATAAATGTTTTATATAGCATAGTTTGTTTGGGATAGCATAATACATTCCATATGCATTGAGCACCCTAGAATATTGGAGTGAGTGAATATTTTGAAAAAAATAAAAGCAAAATGTTGTAATGAAAGGAATTCGGCGGAGGGATTTTGGAGGAATTTGTGTTAGGATATTGTCCAACAAATTCACGTCGGGAGAGGGCTGTGATTGTTTGGGGTTATCTGACAAATTCGCCTCGGAGGGTTATTCGATAGAGATTTCTTGAAACTTCGGTAGCAAGTTTGCTGAACAAAAAGCTTTGTTTGTATATTTTACTCGCATTGGAAACCTTTAGGCATGTGAAATTGGAGGAACAAAGACATAGGTTTGGGCATGTGGACATTTCAAGTAGGATCATGTATTTGCTTGAGTGTGATTGTTTTGTAACATGTGCATAGGTGGGAGTAACCCATGCGAGGAAATTATCTCTTGTAGACCTTGCTCCACCATGTCGGACTCTTCGGTACATGGAGTGTACGGGGACGTAGCTCACTAGAGGCCGCGTTTAGAAGAACCGGGTTGGCAAGTTTGGTGTCGTTTGTAGAACATGTATTAAAACTTGAATTTTGACTATATGTTTTTTGTTAAGTATTGTAATAACTCTTGTTATTAGTATAGTTGATGTAATGTTGAGTGATATTGATGCATAGGCCCCAGTGGCCATTTTACTATGGATATTAATGGTCGTTGTTAATTGTTGGGACAAGTTTGTGCCTGCAGGTGAGCTCTTGTCTGAAAAGACTCAAGATTTTACCGTGAGTGGTGTGTAAGGTTGCAGACATCACATGGCAGCAGTATTCAGCGAGTTGGCGAGTTGTCAAACGGATCACCAGAAATGGGCGTCACGGCAGTATCGAGCTAAGATGCTTGATTTACCTTAGGAGCTGGTGGGTGAAACTGGTATGTGATTACCTAAACGATCCTGGGACGGATTAAGAACTTGCATACGTATGTATGAATTGTGTGATCGTGTTGTATGAATTGTGTGATTGTGTTCTTAGTGAATAGCACATAGGAAAAAAAATTTGAAGAGAATAAATTTTTTTAGTTTCTAATCTGTAAGTGGAAAAAAATAAATAGAATTTTAATAAAATTTATTTGGTTCCTAAAAAATGAAAAAACCAAAATGACTCTCTTTTTTGTTAGTTTCTAATGGCGGAATGAAAAAAAAATGAGTGAAAAAAAAATATATATATATATATACATATATACCATATACTATATATATATATATATATATATATATATATATATATATATATTCCATATCCTCTCATACTCATCTGTTGTGCATTTTGTGAGTGGGTGGGAGCTCTGCCGCCGACTTTGAGTGCAATCGGTGTATCGCGGCCGGCGGCGAATGTGCTTGGCCGCCCGCTGTCGGCCTGAACTGGGCCAAGCCAGGCCCTTGATCCGTTCGGACTCGGGCTGCCGATCTGGCGAGAGCCCTGAAGCCGAGTAGACGCGCGCGAGCATGATGGCGTGGCGCCGCGGGCTGTGTGAAGGTGTATGCCACAAATGATCTCGTGGCGGGCGGCAGCTAGGTTGCATGTGCGGGCGAGCTGCGATACGGCCGGGGACTAACCGCATCGCTGCGGCTGTCGCGTGACGCCGGGAAGTTTATGACGCCCAGCGCCTGCGGGCGTCGATTACCGCCGACCTGCGGCACATTGCTGACCACGGCGCGGCGCTTCGCGTGCGGCGCCGCGACCTGATGAGGCACCCTGCGACCTGGCGGGCGGGCTGTTCCCCAGCGCGTCATCTGATGCGGGCGCCGTGGAGCCAAGGTGGGTGCAACATTTGCCATTCAGTTGACTGGTGTTGGAGTCCTTTGTTTGGGACATTATTCATGAGCAACATTCACGAGGTTTCAAAAAAAAAAATAATAATAATAATAAATAAAATATTTAAAATAAAATGTAAATAAAAATTTTGAAATTTGTCCAAATATGATTTAATATAGACTTATTGCTTGCATTCACTATAGATATTTGACTTTGTCGTATGAAATATTTTGATATAAATAGTGTCTGAGAACATGTTTGCATGGGAATCTTTGGTTGAATATTAACATTTGACATGTGTGGGTCTAGCTAATGAGGCGAAGAGGACATGAAGGCGTCAAAGTTTTCTTAACTTTGATGTTGTTGATGGGTTTCTTTGGGTGTGGGACTGCATTGCTATATGCCTGAAGCTAGTCTGGTGGGTGGCAGGAGGTCAAGTAACCTCGGAGGTTTGGGGCACATCAATCTCAGGCATTCTATGGGGAGATGTAGATGGTGGCAGAGACCATTGGTCATTAGATTGAAGCAGAATGGGATGGCCTACGTCGGATCGGGGACCTGGCTAATTCCATTGGGTGGGGCCCAGTATGGTGGGCCAGGCGAGACATAGAGATCTAGGAAAGCGATAATGGACCAGAGTTCCGGGGCTGTTCTTTGGGAAAGTATTTTCTTAGACATTTGCTCGTCCTTGAAGGCTCGGGAGTTCCTGCATTTGAAGCGGGAGCAATAACAGTGATGGAATTATGTGGCTAGATTCATGGAGCTAACCCATTTTCAGTGATAAGTGGCTGAACACTGGCCAAAGTCGAGATTCAGAATGGGCTAAAGTTGTCCTGTTCGGGCGGGATTCTTGAGACTTACTTCAAGGACATGGACTCCATGGTTGGGATGTGCAGCTATAGAGAGAGATCGAGGAGCTCAAGCACTCGGGATGGGTGTTGTGTAAGAAGAAGGAGGTGAGTCTTCTTCTAGTTCGGGAAGACGAGGGGCTTCTAGTTCACGTGGTTCTGGGCACGCGACCATGGATCAGGGGACGGATCAGAAATTGCCCTAGTGGGATGGAATGAATGGGTTGTGCTGTGCCAGCAACGGACATATCAGAGGATTGCCTTTAAAGCGAAGGATCCGGGTTTCAGAGGCGACCTTGATCCCAGTCGGCTGATAAGGCGGGAGAGGTCCTGAGTATATTCTTCCGGCTGTGATGCAGGCTAGAGGAGCGATCTCAGGAGGGTGCTGAAGGCGCTGTCACCATTACGGTAGGCAGGATTCTACTCACGGTGGACCTGAGTGTAGTGGACATGTCGAGTTCGGCGTCATCACGGATGGATTGGGTGTGACTTATGAAGTCGTTATCGATTGTGAGCGTAGGAGTTGGCATAAGATGGTAGGTTCCCCGGGGACAAGCATGGTGTTTTGACGGTGTCGCGAGTCAGTGTAAATGGGCCAGTTGGCGGATGTGGCGACACCACCTGAGGGCAGTGAGACCATTAAATCTACCTCTAGTAGTCTTGCAAGTATGAGGATGTTTTTTGGATATGAGCCTCCCAGGATTGCCTCCATATATAGGGTTGTAGACTTAGTCTTGATTACATTTGGTGCCGCCGTCTCTATGACTCCACATGGATGGCTTAATTAGGGTGCGGGGAACTCGAGAGTCCCGACTCTGGGGCTCTTTGAATGAGGGGTTCATTAGGCAGTATACCATGGGGTGCTCGGTTCAATTGCAAAGAATAGACCCTTGTGCATTATTGGTCTGAAGGCGGAGTTAGATAGGGTTACGGTTGAAATTAGTACCCATTGCCAAAGTTGCATTGTTTGATCGATTGAGAGGAGCGCGAGTCTACTCAAAAGCCAAGGCGTATACATGCCCAGCTGCACATGGCACGAGATTAAGGAAGCCAGATATCCCTAAAAACTGGCGTTAGGCCAGTTTATGAACGCCGATTTCTGATGTGCCCTTTGGTTAGTGAATGACTGGCAACATTCATGGACCTCAGCTGCATAGAATTATTCCGACCCTATCCGTCGATTGTGTGATGCCGTGGATGACATTTTTAATCTACTCCCGGTCAGTGGAGCATGAGTATCATGAGGATCGTTTCTAAATCACGAGAACCATAAGATATAGCCAGTTCGTTAAATGCGAGTTTTGGCTTATTGAGGTGAGATTTTTTGGGACACGTGGTGTCGATGCTCGGGCATCGGTGGACCCGAAGAAGGTCGAGCGAAGTGATGAGTTCAGGAAAGAGTAGAAATGGAGTCTTCGAATCACAGTTTCTTACGGATTAGGCCAGGTACTACAGGAGATTCATTGAGGATTTCTCCCGATTAGTAGCACCTATGACGAGATTAACCCGGAAGGAGATTAAGTTTGATTGGGATGACCGATGTGAGGAGGTGATGAGCTTAAAAGTCATCTATTTTTAGTCCATTTTCTGTTGATTTTAATGTAAAAAGGAATAATCAAGATGCAGAGATATGAAGAAACTATGAATTTGTTATTTGCGGGAAGTATAAAAAGAAAGAAAATGCGATGGAAAAATGTAGTAGTGACAATCGAAAATAGCGGGAAGATGAACAAACAGGCGGCACAACTAATGTTGGTTTGGGGTTTACGGTCCGATTATAATTAGCGACATGAAGTGAAGGAAATCGATGCGGTCGCGACATGGATCCTGAATGCCGAGGTCAGCGACATGAGACTTGCTCGCAGAAGTACATAAAAAAATGAGTGAAATTCGCGGCGTGAGATGAAACCCGTGTCCGACATCGGGAACCACGGTTCTATTTGCGAGTCATGAAGTGAAGTGGCGATAGATAATGATGCCGTGACGCCGGGGCAACGATTGAAGAACTGTGACGCCAAGTGATGTGCGACAAGGGATTGTCGCGGCAGCGAGAAAGCGGTAAAGGAAAGATCTGAAGTGAAACCAAGGTGGAAGCATACGATGTGATTGATGTCGATATATATTGATATAGCGATATCGCGAAACCGATTAAACCTGAGATCATACGTGAGGTCGCGTGAGAGATTGATGCTCGCGACATCGAAGAAGCAAGTTGAATCTTTGCGAGAAGACATGAAATTTGAGTCATGATTAGAATCCCAGTCCACGGCATCAAGGAGAGACCAGGTTGAAATCTGCAAAGAGGCTTGACTAGATGTCGCGACCAGGCTGTTTATTGTCGCGACACCAGAGTAGCTTGATTGAAGGCTCAGAGAACTAAAGTCAGTGATGTCGCGACAAAGAGATCGAAAGTCGCGACATCGAGCCGTGGATGAAAATTTGAAAGAAATAGATTTGGCTGTCAGCCGAGGAATGAATTGCTGACATCGAGAAGATTAGTTGGAAGCTGAACATTAGTTGATGTGTCACGACAAGAGGCTGAAGTCCGCGACACCAAAAGCCATCAGTGAAGAAGCGCAAGCCATAAGTTGCGTGCTCGCGACAGGGTCGAGTATGACACGAGATTTACCTGCTTTCGGTTGAAGGTACGAAGCTCCCATAAAGTGATGTAAGTGACAAGATATCGATGTCGACATTAAGACTTGTTTCCGGATCAAATCCTACAGGCCATAAAGAGATGTAACGACAAGGGGGCGGAATCAGCGATAGCCGAAGATGTCGGTTGAAAGATAAACAATTTTTAGTTGATGCCATGATAAGAATGACGATGCGACACTCGGGAGCAATGACCTGCGAAGGCGTAAGGCGTCCAAACAAGAGAATGATGTCATGACATCACATTAATGACTCAGTTTAGAACATAGACAGAGAAGTTGAGTGTGACGTAGGATCGGGTCGCGACATGGATGATGTCATGACAGGAATTGAAGTCGCGACTTGAGAATAACATGTCAACTAACTTTTAGGATACAAAGACTGGAATTGGAATTAAGTTTAATTAAACCCTATAAATACGAAGTATCTAGGAAGGAGGAAGGCAGACTTGGCGTACAGACGAGGAAGTGCGGATAATGAAGGCTCATTTTCTTTATTCTTAGTTTTCTTTTCTTTTCTTTTCTTTTCTTTTATTTTCTTCAATGTTGATAGTTAGAGATTGAATTAAGATTTATCGTTCTGGTTTCTTTTATTTTAAAATTGGATCTTTAGTTTAGGCTAAAACTGAATCGGAATTCAATTCTTTTTCAGTCTCTGGAATGTTGAAGTTAAGACAAATTCTTTAGGTCGGCTTATCCGGTTTAGAAATACGGGTTCTTATGATTGGAGGAATATTGTAGTGTGTAATTTGGTAGTGAGAACGACTTCCATCTAAGTAAATGTTTTGATCGAAATTATCACTTTCTTTGCTAGTGTTTCGTGACTTGTGTTTCAGTTTGTAGTTGCATACGGTTGTAGTTTAATCTTTGATCTGAATCAGTCTTTGCGTTTAAGGTCGTTTATTTGCTGATTTCAGGGAGTCCTGCGGTAAACAGAGAAGACATTCCACAGGAGTTATACACGGCAGTATAACTTTTCTTATTTGAGAGTCTGTGTGACTTTGTTAGTTTACTTAGATAAATCCTCTTCTGCTTGAAATCAAGATGGGTTGATAGTTATCCAATTTAAACAAGCAAAGAGTTCACCTCAATTCGGATAGTGAGAGCCAAATAAGTATTTGGTGGGGTCAATCAGGAGAGGGTGATCTCTTGTTAATTTTGAGAGAATAACAGCCAAGTTGTATATCACATGGCGAATGGCAGGAGCTAAGGTTCTGAGTGCGTAAAAATGGGTATGAAGTATTGCAAGAAGAAAAAGTATGGACAGAGCCCTTTAAAAACCAGTTATCTCATTCATAATTAGAGAGTCAGGTCAAGTGAATGATGAAATGTGAGTGGAATCTACATTTTCCTTTATTAAAATGGGCAGATTAAGTGAAATGATCCAAGAAAATTTTCTTAGGTGTTAACTACGGGAATTGATGTTCAACATAGCAGTATTGATGGATACTCCGAAAGATAACTATTCAATTTCCATTCATTTCTAAAGCTATTAATTATTTAACATATTCTTTATAATTTAGTTGCATTTGTGAATTGATTGTTTTCTTTTGTTCGTTTAATTTCGGCACAACTTTGTGTGCAGTCTGCTATCATTTAGACGTCCAAATAGTATGGAAATTGGTAAAATTAAGGTAGTTGATTTAAAATTCTTGAGATCTGCAATGGGATCGATATAGGACTTAAATCATTTATTACTTGTGGCCTTTTGCAGAATAGCTATGGACCAAACCAAACTTTGAAAATGATTTACTCTAGGAGATTTTGGTTTATATATTATAATGTCAATAAGTTTTATGGCAGTTATCAGGATTAAGATAATGATTCTTTATTAATTTTGTATAAACGCATATAATCATTTACGTTATATAGAAAGCTTGGCGTGTTTAACCGAGAGTTAGATTAATAAGATCCTTGGACAGTGTGATATATTAACATATGTTTGATCTATCAATGAAGTTTATGGCGCCGTTGCGGATGAAAATTAATAAATCAATATTCGGATGAAAGAGGAAATACTAATTTGGACATTTAGAAAAAAAAGACAAAATAGATTTATAGCGGTGATTCTATTTTGGCCCATAACCTTTAGCGAAACACATTGAATGTGTTGTGACATTAATCCTATTAATGGGAGTGTGTTTCTTCGGAAAAACTTTGATGCACTCTGTGAGCAAAAACGTCTGGTCCAGCCAATAAAATAGAAAACGCGCCCAGCGGCAGAAAGACAGGAAAGCGAAAGCACCACCATGGCGAGATGAAAGACCGATCAAGTGAAACACAGAAACATCTGAAGCCTCAGATCGCGGTTGCAATGGAGTGCGGCCATTATTCAAGATGAGTACTGCTGCAGTAGGCGAGCTAGCACTTGATGCTGGCGACTGGGTAAACCCGGCACTATGTTAAATAGTGCGGCAACACGGTTCTTGGTCATCGCGAAGATCCTAATAAACACTTGGGGATATTTCTCGGGATGGCAAACAGAGTTAAAGGCCCAGATAAATTGGGCGAGGAAATTTATCAAGTTACATCTATTCCCATTCTCCTAAGAGATCCCAATACATGGTATGGATCTTTACCATGTGGTTGATGGGAGGAAGGTGGGAGCTCTTTTGGCGGATTCTTCCCCCATCACTCACTGGAAAAGGAGGAGGGGGAAATCATTGTTTTTATTGAGGGAAGATGAGAGCCTATAGTATGGCACAGGAAGGAGGTTAAGCAGTTAAATGTCAATGCATGGGATGATCTGAAGACTCAGATGAACTGCTCTAATGTCTTGCTTTGAATATATCAAAGTTCATTTGATGCTTAGTGTTGTGGAGCATTCAAGCGAAAAGAATCTTGAAGGGCAAGTGGAGCAGAGGGCACTAGCAGAAAGCCACATGTAAACTCTTGCAGGGTTTTCAGAGGCGGGAGAAAGATCATGTTTAGACAGACAATTATATGGAGCAGCGGATTAATATTATGAATGGGCGTGTCAAGAGAGGAGTTGCATCATGTGAAGTAGGCGACGAAAAAATTATTAAGATGTGAAGCTAATGAAGAGTTCTGCTCAGTGGTGGTAAGATGGCGAAGAAAGCTACTCAGGCGATAACGCTGGCATTCTCTTGGCGCTCAGGAACGCAGAGAGCTGCCAGTGTTATGGTGGACTAAGGCCCAGGCGGGGAGGAACCCTCAGCGAGTGTCAAACCTCATGAAGTTCTGATAACATGGCGACGAGGAAGCTGGTCTGGGAGATAGGTAAAGGATGGAGGAGACTGATCTTGAAAGGTACCTATCTTTTTGTGGGGTATAATAAGACATTGTTATCATGACAAAAGTTTACCAGTTGAAGTATTTTGCTACCAATTCTCCATTTTTGAAGTACCTGATACTCATGAAAGGCCTGAGAGACTAAGCAGGCGTGACTACTAACCTGCAAAAACAGAGAAGAATACTTGAGTGACACCAAGAAGAATACAGACTGTATTTATCATTTGAAGTGGAAGAAATGAAAGATGGAAGAAAGATTCAAACATTGAGAGAACAAAACATGAAAAGAGCTTATGAGAGAAAGAAGAGGAATGAACAGAGAAGAGTATCTGGGATAGACTCATGAGACTGTTCAGAGAGTAGAAATCCCAAGACAGAGAGCAGTTGCAGAGTTCTTTTAAAGCTTTCTGAAAACTGGAGAGATCAGTTATACCTTTTATTTGAAATGGTGACTCAGGATGCACTCTCTCAAGATTTACAGGACATCTTTGAGAAGAAAGCAATAGAGAAGAAATAGAATCTATTTGCATGTGATGAAGTGTGGAAAAATTCTGATAAGATGAAGGACCCGGGGAGTTTCACAATTCCTTGTATTGTTGGAGATTGAATTCCCGAGAGCTCTCTGTGACTCGGGAGCTGCGTATCAATTGATGCCTCTTTCTGTTGCCAGAAACTAGATTTGGGGAGCTTACTCCTAGTTGTTACTCTTCTCAAATGAGCGGGCGATTGAGTGAGCAGCTTTGAAGGTCATTATGAAGATGTCTTAGTCAACATTGAAGTTTTGTTTTGAAGGTAGACTTCATCTATTCTGGACATGGAAGAAGATTCACAATGCCATACTGTGGGAAGACCATTTTCTAGCTAAGGAGCTGCTACTATTGATGTCACAAAGGAGTTCTTATCTTGAGGTTTGGAGAAGAGGCATTATAAAATTTGATTTGATCAAAGTATCTAAAATATAGACGGGGACAAAGGAAGGATGCAATGTGGCAGTTGTGTTCTATCGCTATGCGATATTAAGCGTTGTAACATGAGTTTATCATGTGGTGAATTCATTATCTGAAGATGTCACATTACGAATTTCCATCTAATGAGTTTTCATTCTATAGAAAGCGTGTTGAGCTTGAAAAACAAGAAGAAGATAATGGGAAATTATTGAAAAGGAAATTCATTGAAACCAGATTTGCAAAAGAGGCTAGTTTGAAAGAGTTGTCATAATCATTTTAAAGGATAACTACTTAGAATTATGAAGAAAAAACCGATGATCATTTTGTTGCAGTTAAGTGAAATTTGAGAACAAAATTCTATTTGAAATATTAAGGAGCATAAAGATCACTAGCTTGGTCCATTGAAGAGCTGAAGGGTATCAGTCCATCAATTTGCATGCATAAGATTAAAACAAGAGGGCTTCAAAATATCATCAGGTAGAACCTAAGAGGAAGCTGAATCCGATGATGAAGGAGTAGTAGAAGAATACTCAGTGTTGTGCTGGTTTTATCTATGCTATCTCAGGATAGTCCTTGGGGTGAACCAGTCCACATGGTTCAAAGAGTTTCTTGTGATGGAAATGAAAAAAGCGAATTGATTCTGACGAAAACGTCAACTGGGGATGGAGGTATTGATGACTGATTACAAGAGAAAGTTGAATAAACTGACAGAGAAAAGATCATTTCCCTTTGCCTTTCATTAGTCGGATGGAATGAGTTAAGCGAGACACCCTCACTTTTGTTTCAGATGGTGTTGAGGATACAATCAATTGCTATTGCATCGAGATCAAGAAGACCACATTCACATGCCCTTATGGTACCTTTGCCTTGAAAGTGCCTTTTGGGAGACTGTATAATGCCTCCGGCTACATTTGAGTGTATGATGTCCATATTCTCATGGCCCAGTTTGAAGAAGTGATGGGAAATTTTCATGGATGACTTCTTTGTGTATGGATCCGACTTTGATCAATGCTTAAACAATGCAGGCTTGATTACTTTAGCGATGCCAAGACAAGCGACTAGAATTGGGAAAAATGCCATTTTTATGGTGACGAAGGGTGCAGGCATAAGAATTTATCTTCAGACTAAATTTGAAGACCCGGTCAGAATTATCCATTATCAAAACTGTACACATACTACGATAAGGTAAAAGCTTCTTGGGACATCTTTGGATTTCTGAGGAGATTCATCAAAAGCTTTTTCAAAATAGCGGACCACTATGCGGATTGGAAAGATCTGAGGTTCAATTTTGATGACTCACGCAAGATGCTTTTGTGAGAATCAGATGCGTGACTTAGATGTGATTGTTCAAGATCTGGATAAGAAATCGACTTGATCTCAATGTTTCATCTGATATGACGAATGATGTGAGTATACCTATGTTAAGTAGATTGATGACTACAGACTGCTCAGCAGTGAGTATATATAAATCATTTCTGCGATGTAGCATTTTGGATATATATGGTGATTCCTGCTGATCATCACGACAATCAAATACTTGATGTCGAAAAGGAAGCTAAGCGAATTGATAAGGTGGGGTACTCTGTTCAGAAAGTTTGATTTGAAATCAAGGATAAAAAGGGATGTGACAATGTGATGGTGATCACTTACTCAAAGAGTGAAAGCGATGATGAAGAAGAAAATGTATGTATTTATGACTTCCCGGATGAGCAATTGTTTAAAGGTTTCCTTCAAACTTCATATGGTATCTTGATATTGCGATTATAGAAACGTGGAGTAATGCCTTGAGTCGGCTACCAACACTTGAGAAACTCGGGGCAGCCGAATTATTATATTTGGGATGACCGCTATTATTCAAAGAGTCTGGCGTATGATAATAAGAAGATGTATTTTGAGAGAAGGTGAACAAGGCAACATTTAAATAGATGTATACATCATATATGGGGCCATTTTACAATGAAAGAGGCAGCTCCACAGATACTCGATCGAGATTTTATTGGCCCGGCTGTCGAGATTGTGCAGAGTGGGATTAAAATTGTGTGATAGATGCCAAGGATTGGAAATACTCAGGCGAAGTATTGCCCTAAAGGTATTATGGTGATACAAATTTTTATGTTTGGGAATAGGTGGACCTTTCCACCATCATTTTTGGAAACTCTCATACTCTTTGCGGTCACGTTCAATGGGTGGAAACCGATGTTGTCAGAATGATATACTAATACGATTTGTGAGTTTCTTGCAAAAGAATATTTTGAAGCGATTTGGAACCCCACAACCATCATTGGCGATGGGGAACATTTGCAAGCAAAAGTATTGCAACTCATAGGTATGGGATCGGCATGCATTAGGTTTAGCCTATCTCATCCCCGGAGACCAATGAATGACAGAAGTTTTCCACTTGGGAGATCAAAGATACTTGAAAGGCTGCTGAGCTCAGCGGGGAAGGATTAGTCTTCCAAACTTGATGATGCACTTTGGGCTTCGGGGATGCATACAAGACCCCCGTTGGAATGTCCCCATACGGAGTTGTTTGGCAAATATGTCCATCCTCTTGGGTGATCGCAGTGATGTGGGCATTAAAGTTAACCGATTTTAAAGGCATGAGGAAGAAAGATTGCTCCAAGCGTACGAGATTGGAAGGCGAAATGAAGCCTATGTTGTGCTAGGGAATATACAAAGACAAGACAAAGAAATGGCATGATCGGAAATTTTGAGAAAGAGTTCAAAACGAGAGCAGTTGCACTTTTTAATTCTAGGCGAAGTTGTTTGCGAGGAAATTAAAATCAGTGAGTGGGCCATACACGGTATCAGTACTACATTTGGAGCGATAACAACGAAGACGATAATGGGGGAAGAATTCAGGTCAATGGACAAGAGTTAAGCATTATCCTAAGCGAGAGGAAATGAAGAACTCAGCGGTTCTTGAGGAAAGAAGAAATACCTAGCAGTGAAGTCCGGCTAAGGACTCAGCGGCTTGACTAATAGGAGGCAGCCATAAGGATTTAAGTGCGATTTTAAATTTTGAAATATTTCTTTCTTTTAGTTCAAGCGATAAATTAGGTCGATTTGGTTTTTAGAAGGATAGATTTAATTTTTAGAGAATCGATTGTAGTTTAATTCTCGATTTTTCTTGAATATTGCGTGATCTTAACGAGGTTTAAAAGACATGAATGCAAGGCAACTACGGGGAATAATTCCAGCAACTTCTGCAGTCGCGACATGAGAAAAAGGGGGTAACACTCTCCACCAACCTAGTGCATGAAATACTTAAATTAATTGTTAAATCTTTGCTTAAAATATGCGAAGAGATTAATAAATGGGATAGAACCAGTACAAGAGAATTCCAAGGTTTTGAAATCATTGAGTTAAAGGCTTATGGGCGACGAAGGTTATGTGCGACATAAGTTAATAATAAAACAAAACATTGATGTCGTGACTGTTAGAAAGGTCGACTAACGCCACCAGGTGTGTGAAGGGGAAGAGAGGGAAGAGAGAGAGAGAGAGAGAGAGAGAGGAAGAGGTGTAATGTCGCGACACCACTAGGATTCAGGTGTAGTTAAGTTTCAAAATGGAAAGGATGTCACGCCACATCAAACAATTCCTAGAAACCTTGTATTATCGCGACATCTAGGTATGTCGCGACATAAAATCTTGACATGAAGTGCCAACCTCACTTAAAGCCCTAAATTTAATGATCTGAATGCAAAAGTGAATTTGAAGTCGCGACATGTCTTAATTGAAGCATTAATTAGCCCACAAACATTGATTGAATTTGCAAATTGTTGGAAACTTTCTCATTCTCAATTCACACAACTATTCACCTTACGTCTTCATACGAATCTGACCCCAGAAAACCTGCGCGTTCCAAACATACAAAAAGCTTTTCTCTCGTTTCCAATGGCTGAAATTCCCACCTAGTCCCTAACACAGACCTTGAGATTATGAGGAATATGAACAATCGAAGAAACTCGCCAAGGAAGCAGTTAAAGATGAGATTAAATCGGGGAAGAACAAGGAGAGGTGACATTAGAAACACCCGACTCAAACCTTCTCGAAAGAAGCGAGGAAAAGGAAAGGAAAGAGAAAGAAGAAGAAGTGAAGATTTAAGTCTTCGGTGAAGCATACTTGATGGAAGAGAGAAGTATTATGCTAACAAGGGGTTTTTGATGGAGGAGATTCAAAAACCACATTACTCCTTTCAAGGAATGATGACGAGAGAGAGAGGATGGGAGAGTCTATACTTGCACCAAAAATCAGGTATACGGCCTTGGTAAGAGAGTTTGTCAAATATGGTAGGAAGGAAGGATGGAAATTTGTTTTTGTTAGAATTACGGGTCTCATCTGAAGCCAAGGCCATCAACGAGGCCTATGGCATAGCGGTCTACTAAACATGGTTCAAATTCAAGAAAGCATTGGAAAACCTTGGGTGTTTGGAAAGATTGCCAAGAAGCTCACTAACGGTAAAAGTCTTGAGTTAAACCAAGAGAAGAAGGCAGACGTGGGCAGGAGGGGCACTGCTGGAGGAGCAGGCAAAAACTGGTTTTATTTCACGGCCACATTTTGGTCCCGACAAAACATGTGTGCCTGGTGAGAGAACAAGAGTTGTGTTCTTTGTATGCCGCCTCCAAAGGGTACAAGATGTGGCAATATAGAGGTTATCATAGAGAATTCTATCATGAGGTATCATGAAGGGAACAAAGAGGGTCTTATTCTCACCCGTGACAATCAACGTGCGTGGCGAAGATTTGGGGTGAAGAACTGGAATGTCGGAAAGAAGAGTACCCGAGCTTACTCCTTCGTGGGGTTGGCAAGGGACCAGAAACGAAGAAAGAGTCTTTGGTAAAGAACAGAGATGAAGCCCAAGTGAAGAACCCGAGAAAAGGAGACTGGGAGGTTTGATCCTTCGAGGAGCAGAGCACAGCTCACGACAACAATGATTACATGTTTGCGAGACAATGCGGGGCAAGATGAAGAAAGTAGCCCGATAGACTTCTCTCCATCCCACCCAGCGATTCTCCTCACAATGCGGAAACTGAAACTTCCAACATGGAGAAAGCTCAAGGGAGCCTGAAGGCAGGCCGATCTTTTTGAGGCTCTCAGTATACGAGAAGAGAATATAGATGAAAGAGAGAAGGAGTGAAACTCTGTGGGAATTCAGCATTTATGAAAAGGATTAGAAAAGAAGGCCAGCGTTAGGAGGAAGAGGCTAAATAGAAAATAAAGGGCATGAAGTGGGCTACGACGAGAAGAGAGAGAGCAGTAGTGGGGGAGAAAATTTGACGAGGAAAGAGCAGGATGGGAAAGAAATTTGAATCGACCAAGGGGAAGAGTTTAAGAAAGAGAGCTGAAGGAAAGAGATCACAATCACATTACGAAACTCCAAACTCAGTCATGAAGCTTTTATAACAACCGAGTTTGAGCATTGATTCTCAACTCTTAAAACTGATAAAGAAAAGAATCTGACGGGAAGCAAATTTGGGGAGCAAATCAAAGGGATTCCAAGTTTTGTACAAGTCTCTGAAGGATTTTGAGAAGAAATTGGATGATAGAGATAGAGAAGCGAAAGATCTGAAGATCCTATAGGCAAAAAAGAATGGATGGAAAGCTTAAGATCGATTAACAACAATCTTGCCTAGAGTTATAGTGAAATGGGGGAATACAATGAATGAAGCTGGGAAAGGCGGGATGAGTTAGGCAAAAGGTTGATCTACAATGAGATTTCGTGGAGAACAAATGGAGAAGGAAACCAAGAAGAGAAAGGAAGAAGAAATGAAAATTACAGATTCCCAGCCCATTTAAATTTTAGACCTAGATCCCCAACATCTTTATCTGGCTATTTCAAAAGGAAAAAAATAGACCTTATCCACCTTCTTTCATTGCAATATACTCCCATATGCTATCGATTCTTTTGCAATTGAATCGATGACAAAATGAGAAATTTAAATTGAAGCTGTTGTGTCTTTATTTTGAATTTGTTTGATTCCATGATTGTGTTGCTTTGTGATTGCATGATTAGGAAATTAAAGTAGAAATTAGTTCCAGGCATAAAAAACTAAGGATGTAATGAGCTGAATTGAATGACGGTTAGATTAGGAATGAAATTTGGGAAATGTAGAATAGGGCTAAATGAATATCAGAGTTTGATTTAAAACACAAGGTGCAAAGTTACTTAAGTCCTAGTGATAAGTCGGAATTGAGGAAGGTAATACAATAGAAGGAACAAAACATATTTTTATGCAGAGTTTGTGGTATAGACAATAATAAGTCGAGGAGCACATTGAATATCAATTAATTTAAATACTCATCAACAAAAGTGAGTCAAGGTACTCCTGGTTAGTCTAAGTATTTCAAGCAAATTCTAGAGGTAGCATTGGGTATTAGTTGAGGCGAAATCTAGGTGACAGTGACAAAATGGACAGTTTGAGGTCATTCTAGCATCACATTCTTATCTTTGATGCATATCTGACTAGTTCCGAAATTAGACTGACAAACTATTTTTCAAAAATAGACCAATGAAACCCAGACTCATCCTAAGATAAATCCCATAGTAAAGAACTATAGATTACGGGGAATTCAAAGAGGAAGAAGAAATAAGTTTGGGAGAAGCCCTCACCTTTTGAGGAATACAAAGGGAATGAAAAGAAAAGACAAGGAAATGCAATAGAAAAGAAAACATAGGGATAAGTTTTATCTTTGCCAAACAACTCCTCTTAAACAATTAGTTCTTAAGGGGTGTTTCAGCACCTAGTACCCTAATGCCACTCTGGTATAGGGCTACTAACCCAAAGTTATGGTGTTAGAAAGCTAAAGGATTAAGCATTGCACTATCCACGGAAGTTGACAAACGAGGAAGTTTCGATGGAATTACAGAGTGAGAAATAGGGGCATACGAGTTACAGATCGGAAAGTGAAGATGTCCCAGCAGAAGTTTAGGGAGTTTATTAGAGAAACTACAAGAAAAGAAAGAGAGGCGAAGAGAGGAGAGAAAAGGTTCGGGGTCAATCTTAGCCTAAAAAATTCTATGCTGCCCATTGCCAGGCCTAACAATATAAGCCCCGAAAAGACCTGATTGATCTTGAAGAGGTGAATCACCTCATTGGTGGAGATCAATATGAAAAACACAGCTATAGATTTGGAAGGAAGAAACAATCAAAATTGTGAAGAAGGACTTTAGGGGAGTTAAATGACTGGAGTATGAAAATAAGAAAATAAAATAATCTATTATTCAACGGGATCCAATATGAGTATGTTGTTTGTAAAATATAATTTCAGTTTAGTTTTATATTATAAAGTGAGGCTTGACCTTGAAGCTGGACTTAGGCTATATGCAGAAAATTATACATACCCATTTCAAATTAAGTAGATACCCTTCTGAGCAGATCGAGAGAAAAATCCTTAAAAAATTTTTCTTTTATTTTGTTGAGAGACAAACAATTCTTTCTTTTCTTTGCTTGAGGAATAGTAAAACTTTAAGTTTAGAATTTGATAGCTTAAGTCATCTATTTTTTTAGTCCATTTTTACATTGATTTTAATGTAAAAGGAATAATCAAGATCTGAGAGATATGGAAGAAACTCACCAAATTTGGCCTTTAATTATAAAGAAAGAAAGAAAATCACGTTGGAAAATCACGATAGTGGCGGAATTAAAAATGCGAGAAAATAGCGAGGCGAAATAGAAAGCAGCGCTACGCAATCTTCAGTTTGGGGTTACAGGTCGATTATGAAGTGAAACATCGGTGGTTGTGCCACAGTGGGCAGGCTAAATCAACAAAATTTACACACCCTAAGTTCCTCACGTAGTCAAACTCTTTGAATAGTGGTCTAGGTCGAACACGGGGATGGGTTTTCATCCTAGGAATGATTTGCATAAGTGCACGAGAAGGTAAGACTTCATTTGGGACTTTTTTGGTTTTGTTTCAAAAAACGAGTGTGATGAGTTTGAAAGCCTGGATAAGCGCAAAACTGAAAACGAGTGTGAAAGTTAACTTTGAAGATTTAGGTCACTATTTGACTAACAAGGGAAAATAAGTGTCTCGGAGTTTTAAATCTTTCTAGTTCAAACTGACTATGATGAAAACTACAGCAGGATCTATGTTTAACTAGCAAACCTAACAGAAACCACTCTGTTGAGTTAACACGGGTAACATACATCTATGGCCTGCAGTTTAAAAACCTAACATTAAATAATATTTCGGTGGCTCGTAAGACCATACAAAACCCACGATTAAATACAGCGATAAGTATGCCTTTGTATCACAAACATAGTGAAATGTGGCTGATCAATAGCATTGATACTATTCAGCCTTTATTTTGAGAAGATAGGGCCATGGCAAAAAGTACCTGTGGCTTTTAATGAGGACAGCATGTATATACCCACAGCCTTGCAAGCTATGGCTTTCGCCTTTCTCTTCAAAAGAAACATGCGTATCTCTTGAGTTGTCATCCTCGAGAGGGAGTGTTTGCGACTGAAAATAAGGGAAGGGAGAGAGAAAGAGAGAAAAGCAAACCTAACTAAAGCTACGAAGATATTTACAAAAATAAAAACTGCAAAATTGTTTCCACTCAATTTCGCTTACTTTATTTGCAGGTTACAAAATGGGAGAGGCTTATAAGTACTGATGTGTAAATACCCTGAAAGCCTAACAATTTGGCTAATTTAGGGACAAGAGAGTAATACACCAAAAATTGAAGTCGGTTGCATTATTAATTACATGAGTGAATTTAAATAAGGCTTTCAAAAAAATTTAAATATGATAAAAATTTCGCTAGAGCGCGAAAATTTATGAAATCACCAAGAGATAACAAAATGCAAAATTTCGCTGGTGGTGATTTCGCTGGCTAATGGTGGCCTTAGCGAGAATTTATGTGAAGCAATGAAAAAATTCATTAGGAACTGATGCTAGCGAAAATCTTGGGTCCTAAGCGAAAATTGTCAATTCATTAAGATTACGAAATTTTGGCTAAGGCTGAGAATTTCATGATCACGACTAAATTTTATGACGTCTTAGCTAAATTCACAGGATTTTGTCTTATTCTTCGATCCTCTTGCATTGATTTTCTATTCCACTTTGCCTTCATTCTCTCTTGATTTATGGTTTGCTTGATGGTTTGATAAATGAGTTCAATCTTCCTTGATTCATCTTATATCTCGATATTGAGCTCACAAAACACGCAAAAACACTAATAACAAAAATAACCTCCTAAGCGGCGCAAGTGAAACTAAGGAGCTTGAACACTTCTAATTGGAATAAGCCGGAAGCGCAGTTAGTGCGCCGCACTCAAAGACCCTATCTAAATAGGAGGATTCGAAATGGCACTTTTGGGCCTTTAATCACACTACCCCTGACCGAAGCGTTGCTGGTCCTAGCAATGCAAAACAAAAGGAGATGTATGTGGTGAATTTCAAAGGTTATGATTCAAGGTTTGTATACATATGCATTGTCATGCTTTGAAAAATGGATTTTCAAGTTTGTGACATGAAAGAGCTAAAACCATACAAAAGAACAATTTTAGGTCAATATTTGGTTCCACAGTTCGCAACTTGAATTTCCTTTAAGTCTAATGGTTCTTTTATATATGTAGATTACACCAATAGAATTGCAAAATTTTTCCCCTCCCCCCAACCTAGCTTTGACATGGCCTTAAGGCTGTAGTTAGCCTGAATCAGGGATGGTTACACAGCATAGCAACATTCAGCCTTCTATCATGGGATGCAATGCTTAAGATTAGGAAACGCACCAAAGTCTAGTGCGGGGTTATAGATGACTCCCAGCAGGTGGGTTTAGGGCGTGAGCGAGATCTGATACAAGGCTCCAGGGCTTCACCCCGAACTCCAGTGACTTGAATCAAGCTCACCTGGTCGTTTAGACTCTACCTATCACCCATGTAGCGAACCTACGTCGACTCCCAGTGAATTAAGGCTTAGGGCATCTGGGACAAAGGCTTTCGCCATACACCCATGGCCATTACTCGGGTTTCAAGCAAAACTTCGATTTTATTTTCTTTTCTTCTTCTTTTCTTTATGCCTTTTTTTTTCCTTTTTGGAAGCTGTTGGTCTTTAAATGTGAGTAACAAAAACCTATCTATAGGTTGCCCCGACATGCTAAAGGCCATTCTCTGGCAGAAAGGAAATGCAAACAAATTCACCTTTATTGGAACAATAAATCTGGGTCAAAGTGTGAATTAGCATAAGGGAGAAATTTTCTGAGGTGGGCATCTTGGGCGCAATTGACCAAAAGCATTTCAAACGCATGGAATTTGTTCTATATAAGGTGACAAAGCAAAGTTCTATTCTCTGACAAAAGGCAATTCAATTGTCGATTTGAAAACTGATTCAATTGCCAAAATAAATTGAAGCAATTCAGTATCTAATTGAAGAGAAAAATAAACTCTTACCTTGTAAAAGCACCAAAACATAGTATGCAAAAAAATTTGTATATATATGAAATGAATAAAGCTTTTTGATAGCCAAATGGCTAATACATGAATACAAACTAAACATACAAGAAAATATAACACTTTACTATGGTAATACATAAATCCTAATCAAAATTAGTGAATGGTTGATAAAGCTGGTAACTATACAAAAAACATAAAAGAAACCTAACCACCTCACTGCATTAGTGTTGGTGGTCTGGCTGTATTAACTACTTGTAAAACATCAAATAGAGAACGCGTACGCTGGTGGGCTCCTCTCTACGATCAAAGGCAGGAAGGCCCAGAGTGCGTGTGATCTCTTTGGAATTGCATAGAAGTGACCTTTGGGCTGACCTACGATCTGAGCTACTGTG
>JAEQBH010002831.1:0-249486 GCA_016808115.1 Tetrastigma voinierianum
AATCCTACACTCCTACATTCCTCCTGCATTCAGTTCAGCCTCCATTTCTTCAATTCCACTTGACATTTCTTCAACTCGGCTTGATGAAATCGCCGAGAATTCATATGAACATGGCATAAATCGGCACCAATACGAAGCCAAGCCTGAAATGATGGCTGAGGTTCCCAAAACCTGCAAAACTACCAAAAACAACCTTGAAACAACATCAGTAGTACTAAATGGACCCGCACAAGTCAATTGGCTTAATTCATATGATTAGTACGCAAAAGTAGTAAGGCAGATTAATTCGTGACCGCACAGCCTTGGTTGAAGTACGCTGGGTGTCAAGCGCCTTCATCAGAGTAGTAGTGCTACGCCACGGCGAAGTCACTGTTCACAGTGGGCCAAAATTTTTATTTTGTTCCGAAAGTCTCGTATTCGTGCACCGATAGTTTAAGAACCCTAATAAATGATTAATAGGGGTTCAATTAAGAATGAAACTAAGTGAAAAACATACCGTACCTCGTCGCCTTCGCAAAGCGAGTTCGTCTTCGGGCAGACTTAGTGTCTTAACCTAAGACCGTTAACGAAAAATTAATCATCATTCAATAAAAATGTATAATAATTGTTTATCCACTAAGAGTGACATGATTGTTATTGACTAGAACGGTGAGGATCACCTAACCTACGCATCGAGAGTGAAATACGCGCAAATAAAAGAGATATATTGGCTTGTTCTATCTTCTCCTATTCTCAAGCTTCTGAATATTTGAAATGCTTGATCTAAATACATAAGAAACATATTGTTTTGCTTAAATTGATTTGAGGCAAATGATTGTGAAATCTTTGCATATGAAAATTGCATGATTATTGAAAATGAACTGTTTATACAAATGTACATATTGTATTGTATTTTTGCTATAAAGGATTTGAACGCCCTTAATAGAATGTTAACCGTTTAATTCACATTAAGGATAGGTTGGTATACTAATAGGGGTCAAATTAGAAGTATGATGAGTCCAAAAACTCATGAGATTTTTAATCCATTTTTCTGAGTTTATAATGAGAATAACGTTGAATTGTTGGCGTAAAACCTGGAGCACTGAATCAAATTCCAATTTGCAGAAAATACAATAGAAAATCAAATTTTAGCAATATCACCGCCGATGTTAGAGCTATGTCGCGACATCATTACGATAAATGCGACACCAAAAGGAGATAAATGATGTCGTGGATAATACCCGGCGAGGTTCACAAGGAGCCGTCTACAAAGCCACAAGAATTTTTCTCAAGTAAAGTTAAGTCGCACTAATTTTGAAAGAAAGGACTGATGTCGCGACTCGACGCTATGAAGAATAACAATTCGGCACGCATCAGAACTCCAAATCAGACGACCAAGAATTAATGAAGAAGTAGACATGATGTCGAGACACCACTTCGAGGTCGCTACGTAATCTGAAAGCTTAGCAAGAGACATGGAGGTCGACACCGAACAGAAGTTGTGACAAAAGATTTCAAAGAGACTAAATTATGTAGGTCGGCTGCTGTTAGAACAAATATGGTAAGATATCAAACATCAATCAGAAGATGTCGCGACGCCCTTCGGGAGGTCGCTAGATCACCGTATAGTATTATGGTCGACATCGCCGCAGCATTATGGTCGCGACATCAGTTAGTGGTCGCGACATTAGTTACACGAAGAAGGTCGCGATCGCCCCGCAGTCGCCATCACCAGAAGAATGGAGGTCGCGACATCATTTAGCCGCCGCGATATCATATCCAAGAGATGTCAAGACAAGTCACGACAAAAGAAAAGCTTCCACGTACATCAAAAGAGCTCATACATAACATCAGGTCGCGAGACAGATGAGCCGAAGCCTTCCAGACCAAAAGAGCTCATAATATTGTGAAGGTGAAGTCGCTGACGCCATTCGCGGGTCGCGAAGCATCAATTACAAGGAGAGGGCTGACGCCATTTAGCGGTCGCGACATCGTGATCCACCGGGTGATAAAGGCAAGTCGCGACCAGATAAAAAGCTTCGCGACAGCGAAGAAAACGGTCGCTGACGCATGATCGGGGTCGCGACTTCAAAAGAGATCACAATGCATAAAGGTGAAGTCACGACATATAATTGAAGTCGCGACATCAAAACAACTCACATGCAGATAAGAGAAGTCGCGCGACAAGAAAGAGAGGTTGCGACATCAAGTCAAGGTCGCTGACGACAAACGGAGTCGCGATACGAACAAACAAATGGGCCGCTTATTTTGAAACCCACAAGGAAGTGCATCAAGTTAGGCCCAACTCGTAACCCTGAAAATAGGTACCGCATGAAGGAAAGTACTTGGCGGCTCGAAGAGAAGTCTGGTGTGCCGAAGGCTCGTGGTATTTTAATTTTATGTTTTTTTTTTTTTGTTTCG
This sequence comes from Tetrastigma voinierianum, assembly GCA_016808115.1. Lineage (NCBI taxonomy): Eukaryota > Viridiplantae > Streptophyta > Magnoliopsida > Vitales > Vitaceae > Tetrastigma > Tetrastigma voinierianum. Next base: position 2,401 of record JAEQBH010002831.1, read on the forward strand.
CTTTTGTCGTTATTTTAGATTAGATTAGAGTAGATTGTTATTTCATTTGAATTTCTCGGATCTCGATGTTGTTGGAAGCTTGAAGTCAATGCGCATCGTCATTTTCTTCAAATTACCGCTCTGTTCGCTTTGGAACTCGAACTTCCAGCTTCGATTTACAAAGAGTTCTTTTGATCAGAGAGCTACCGTTAGTGTAACGAAGCAATTTAGAAACCCACCTAATAAAATTACTCGTTGTTAGAATTTATCTTTTCTGCAGAAATTTATCAGAGTCTACTGAACTTCAGACTTGAATCTGCTTGCTGGTTTTGTTTATTGTTGTATCTGATTCAAATATTAGTGTCCTATACCTGTAATAGGATTGTTTCATGCTCTGATTTCCAGGAGGCCCTCTAAGTGACACAGAGAAGGCATTCCTGAGAGTATTGAACATTCTCTCAAGGGTATGCTAACCTAATATTGGGGATCTAATGGGCTTTGTGAATTCTAATCGATAAATCTTCTTCTCACTTGAAACCGAGAATGAGTTGAATGACTTATCAATTAAAATGAGCAGAGAGTTCGCCTCAATTCACAAGAAGTTAAATCCCGTGTTAGCAAGGATCTAACTGGCGAAAGAATGAACCTGCTCTCCACTTTGAGGATGAGAAACCGGGTGCAGTGTAAACCCATGCCTAGCCTATGTCTCAGAGCTGTTTATAGCCCATGTTCGGTATGGTAAGTATTGAAAAGAAAAATACCTGCATCAAGGCAATCCCGTGATTAAAAGTAGTTATCTAATCCTCTGCATTCGAAAGAAACAGGGAAGATTAGATGATGAAATGTGTCATTAAGGAGAGATCCACATGGCATTACCTTCTTCCTTGGACGGATTCTAAATCTGAGGTTCATGAAGCAAAGTTACAGAGTTGTTTGCAGGAATTGATGTTTCACAACAGTTGTATTTTCACGCATCCCTGCAAGAGCTAATCGATCATTTCTATTTCTTTAATTTTTTTATTTTAGTTTAAGCATTATTTCATTTTGTTCTTAGTTTACATATCTTTGTTCTTCTATTATTTTAAAGGTTGCTAGGATATATCAATTGCAAATCATAGTCCAATTAGTATAGAACTGAGTAGTCGTGGTAGTTGATCGAGAATTCCTTGAGATCTCGTGGGATCGATATCTCGAACTTAAATCCACTTTATTACTGCTCGACCTGCATAATCTGCGTAATCATGGATCAAAACCGTAAAGAAATTTATCTACTCTTAAGGAAACCTGCTTTAATCAAGATAATTGCAAAGAAATATAATAAACAAGTTTCATGGCATTATCAGCTGGGATTAAATAATAGTCCTTGAGTAATAACGCTATAAATTTCAGGTTGATGTTTTTGATCCATCACTCACACTTACATACTGAGAAACGATAAAGATCAACAGTACTGCGACAAATGTATTGATGTGTCACCCGATTCGTGAGCCTAGCTGACAAGATCAGAGTGTTCACGAACCGATTTTAATAACTAGCCGGCGAGCTTTCAATGCGGACCATATCAGGTTATAACAATGTTTTATAACGGGCCATAGCCCGCGGATCAGTGCTTGATTTCGAGATCCTCGTATAATCAAACATAGGTTAAATTCGTTAAGGGTATAATCAAGTGATTTGAGATTGTGACATATTGATATTGAAAGCATGATTGCAAATTGAAATGAAAAGAAAGCATTGTGAATGCATGAATTAGTTATAAAATGAATTATAACATATGAAAGTGTATATTTAGGATGATCAATGAATCGTAATTGATTGTATATGAAATAAGTATATGTATTGCATTAACATTGATCATCCAAAAAGATTTGCAAGTTTCGTTTAGCAAAATTACATGCTTTAACTTAAACTGAAACAGAAGAATGAAATTGTATAGAACCACTAAGCATGAAAATGCTTAGCGTATTATTTTTATCAATGCGCAGGCACCGAGTAATTGATAGTGATTGAAAGCGGACCCAAGATCGAGGAGCCGGAAATACAAGGAAGAATTGTGAGTGTTCACATTTGTGACCACTCCATCTTTTTTGAACATTGATATTTTGTAAAACAATTTGAACTCGAACATCTATTTTGTAAATCATTTTGAAAAGGCATGGAATGCCTTCATTGTAAATGGTTTTGTTAAATGTTTAAGGGCCTATTGAATTCTGCGTTGAATCATTGTAAATGTTTAGCGGGCTTAAGTTCCCAAAATGAAACCAAGCTTCCGCAAATATTTAAGAACTCGTAATCGCTGCGGTGTTTTGATAAAGTGATCGGTTGCACGAGCCGCCTGGGGTTTCGGCCCTGGATCCGCCAACCGGGTTGGACTGCCTGCCATACAACATCTCCCACATTGAAGGATAGTTCTCGACGATGCATGTTAGCTTTGTTAGCCATGCGATTTTGGGTAGTGAATAAGTTAGCCTTGACAGTGCGAAGGAGGTCCTCCCGAGCGATGAGAGCTTCACGAGAACCGGATCGATGTAGAACCCCTACTATATTTGGGAATCGCCAATGGCGCACGTCCATAAAGGGCTTAAAAATTAGACATCTTAAGTCCGCTATGATAGCTAGTATTATAATGGAATTCAGCCCAGCCCAATAAAGATACCCAAGTACGTGGTTTGTCTTGTGTAAATGCACGTAGGTAATCGCTCAAGGTCGCGTTGACAACCCCGCCTTGGCTATCCGCTTGTGGATATGCATTGCTCATTGATAATCGAGTGTTACTTCACCAAAGAGTTTCTACCAAAATCTGTTTAGAAAATCGGGTCTCGATCGACACTCGCCAGAGTGGTAGAAATCCATGGTGCTTCCATCACAATATCAACAAATGATTTAACAACGCTAACGTCAGAACATCGTCGCAAGCCCCCAAATAAGCAAATTTGGTTAGACGGTATACAATTACCAAAATAACGGAAAGCCCCTTTGATGGAGGAAGGCCGATAATGAAATCCATTGTGATATCTTCCTATACTGCCTCAGGGATTGGTAAAGGTTGTAGAAGACCAACCACCACGTAAGTAGAATACTTCACTTGTCAAGTATTAAGAGGCAATCTTTGGATGTGGTTTATAATAGATCACGCATGTTTAGCCAATTAAAACTTGGTCGGGAAGTCGAGCGAGTGTGCTAACCTCAAAGATGCTCCCCACGTTGGGTGTCGGAAACTGAGGAGCACCATAAAGGAGATCTTCGGATCGATAACATAACGACCTCGAAACATCAGTAAGCCTCACTCAACTAAGTATTTGGTGTGGAAGGCCTATAGGAATGGGTTAGAGGTGTTTTCCTGTTTGAGCTGATCCAAGAATTGAAATAAAGGGCTAGAAACCATAACAAGGAAAGCAGAGGCCGTAGTATCATCTGTATCCTCCATTTCGGCTGGCACATGAGAAAGAGCATCGACAGCACAATTGGACTTCCCCAATTTATACTCAAAGCGAAATTGGTAGCCTAATAGTTTGCGAACATAAGCTTTCTCGGTCGTGGGTCCGCAACTCCGCCAGTTAAGCTCCTTAATGCTACGACGGTCGCTATGATTACAAAAGACCCGACCCAATAGGTATCAAGCGCCATTTCAATATCGCCTCGCAAGGCGTAATTCTAAGTAGGCCAAAGAATTCTAAAGTTGAGGGCCCATCTTTCACAAATAAGTTATCTACGCCATGTCAGATAAAATAAAGCACTAATGCCCTCATTAGAAGCATCCGTTTAATCACAAACTCTTGTGTAAAACTGAATATGTAACCGGAGGGACACCATGGCTTGTTTCAATGTCTCAAAGTGAGGAGTCTTTTCGCAAGAGATCCATAATGGTGCAACAATTGTAGCATAACTAGCAATAAACCGACGATGTTTAGAATGAGAGAACAAATCGATTTGAGCTTCAATCTTTGTCTCAACAATAATGAAATCTGAATCATTGAGTACAGCAACAAAATCTCTTCATTATAAATAAAAATCTACTCTAAAACTACTCTAAGATCGACTAAAAATCAAAACCCTAAGCTAAACTGAAATTTTGGAAGGTTTTTAGAGGGAGAACCCTAATGAGAGGTTTTCTCTCACCTTCTCCCTTGTCCTAAAAAAATAAAAAATGAGTATTTATAGTCATTGGGTAAAAATTGGCTTGAAAACAGGCTAAAATAGCAATGTTTGGGGCTTTATGTTTTTTTTCTTCAGCATTTGAGTAGCGACATCAGCATTCTAGTGCCCAGCACAATGTCGCGACATAATAAAACTTTTTCGCTATAAAGTTTGTCTTTGGCTTGTATTTAGCTATGTCGCGACATAATAAAACTTTGTCATGACAAAGTTTGTCTTTGGCTTTGTCGCGACATAATAAAACTTTGATGCGACAAAGGTTATCTTTGGCTATGTCACGACATAATAGAATTTTGTCACGACAAAGTTTTTCTTTGGCTTGTATTCGGCCTTGTCACGACATAATAAAAGTTTGTTGCAACAAAGTTTGTCTTTTGGCTTTGTCGCGACAAAGTTTCTGGCTTTGCCACTGGCTTTGTTGTGACATAATCTGGAAATGTCCCGACATTTATTTATGCTCATCAACTTATTTTTCTTCTCCAACTTGTTGGGGCCATAACTTCTTCATTTTAATTTGGATTTGGGTATGTGAGGTGTCGTTGGAAAGCTCTTTGAATTTAGAATGCAACCATAAGTGGAGTTGAACCATTTGATTCTCTAGATGATACAAAAAAATTCATCTTCCCAATGACGCACTGTGAAGCATCTAGTTAACTCTCTTTTTTGAAACATTTTGCATTTTTTCTTACTAAATCACTTGCTTTCCATAAAAAATCCTACAAAACCAAGTTTAGAGGAAATGTTATGAGTTTTATATGGATATGGATATAAAATGCTTTAAATAGCATGTGAAATGAACTCGAAACATAAATGAGTTTTACACTCATCAGTAACCTGTGAGGCCGAGGAATCCTCTCAACTCTTTGACTGTTTTTGGTATAGGCCATTGAACCATAGCCTCAATCTTTTGGGGATCGGCATGAACTCCAACCGAAGATACAATGTGGCCTAAGTATTCAATGGATCCCTTGCAAAGAATGCATTTTGAGAGTTTATCATAGAATTGATGTGAATACAAACGTTGTAACACTAACTCTAAATGTTCCAAATGTGTAGTCATGGAGGAGATGTAAATTAAAATATCATTGAAGAATACAATTACGAACCTATGGAGATATGAGGAGAAGAGTTGGTTCATTGCCACCTGAAATATTGAAGGAGCGTTGGTTAAGCTGAAAGGTATAACGAAACCCAGCGTCCATCGCGAGTCTTCGTAACGTACCGCTTTGTATGTGTCCTTCGAATGAAGATGAACTGCGGCAACCAAAGATGAAGGTTCACCTGCCGAACACAAGGGAGCCCTAATTCATCAAGGAGCTCTTCAATAGTGGGAATTGGAAATTTGTCCTTCATAGTGGCAACGTTCAGAGCTTTGTAGTCGACATAGAAGCGCCAAGTGCCATCCTCCTTACGAACAAGTAAAATAGGGGAAGATAAGGGACTCTAGCTAGGCTTAATAATCCTTTGTTCAAGCATGTCACGAATCAACTTTTCCATTTTTTTCTTTTGATAATAGGGATACCGATATGGCCGCACATTGATTGGCTTAGTACCTGTAACCAAATGGATTCAATGATCAACTGCCCGATGGGGAGGAAGGTCGGTTGGGGTCTGAAAGAGACTCCGATATTTACGTAATAGGTCAACCGTTGAAGTTGGAAGGTCAGGCTGGAGTTCCAAGTCATTCGAGCCAAGCTCTTCGGTAATAGCAAGGGAGCTAGTTAGTTCAAATAGTTGAGGTGAATCCCTACCAGACACTAGAGCTTGCAAGTGATGTAGAGATATGGGTGTGGCCTGATTGGTAGTTTCCTCGATCAGTGTAACCTTGTGACCTTGCCACCATAAATCCATTGCAAGAGTTGAGTAAACATGGGACACTTGGTCGAGCAACTGGAGCCAAGGAAATCCCAAGACAACATATGGTCCTTCAATTGATAGAACAAACAAATCCATGGTGAAAGGAATCCCTTGAAGCACGAGGGAAATAGTTGGGCAACTATATTGACATATAAGAGAGGCCCCACTACCCGTTGAACTTGAAAGCGCGAAATAAGAGTCATTAGAAGCCCCAACTATTCAACCAACGCAGGTTTGACAATGTTATGAGTGCTCCCACTATCAATTAACACTTGAAATGTATGAGACCCATAAGTACCAAAGACACGCAGAGATCTGCTCTAAGGTTGACACGAGAAAGCGTGAAGAGTGGAAATGTCGTCGGAAATTTCTTCGACCGAATTGTCGGCGATCTTAGAGGGTTGTTCGTCAGTGGTGTCTTTATCATCACATCCCAAGAGCATATGCATTTTTCCGACAAACGATGACGTGGGTCCTAACATTTCATCACAATTGCCGCAGACCGTGCTCACATCATCGTGGAAGCTCAACTAGTGTGAGACGATAACTAGTACATATAATGGGTAGCAATGGTAGACTCGCGGCTTACAATGAAGGAGCGTAAGGTGTGGTTCTCGTCACACTCCTCCGACCGCCTAGGCGAAACGGCGGGGCGTGAAATCAATCGACTCTTTACTTGCTTTTTCGTGACATTGCGGGCAGTCTTATAACTAAATCAAAATATCGTATACAAAGATACAAAATAAAATTACTGAACGCAGTGGTGTTTACAAGTGTTAATGCATAGCGCTCGAGTCCTAATTACATATACATATACATGCTGTAAAACTCGTATTATTTGCATTTACATAATTAGAGCGAACCTGCTGTGTGATGGACCCTGCGCGTGTCGCCTAGCAAGATGGAAGATCGCGACATCCTCCTTCAGACCTACACTCCGATTAAAACCCGTGCTGTTTTACAATTTAGCGGGAAACATATGACTTATATGTATACACATGCACTAATACTCATTTACAATAAGCATATAATAGTAACAAATATACAGTAGCATTTATCAGAATTTTTCATGAATTCATATAACACACTTATACACATACTTGTACTTATAACAGACTTATACTTGATCAGATTTTCTATAGGATATAAAGTTTATATCAGACGAGGTACCAGAGGTACTACATGTAACTTATACTTCAGATAGAGGTGCTCGTAAGTACATTCAGAGCAGAACGATGTACATTACTTTACTCTTATTCTTCGTTATTCGTACTTTATCATATAACCTGCTTAACTACCTGCACTCGCACGTTAAATGACACAACAAAATGCACTGGCCACACGGTACGGCATCGAGGTGCCGTAGAAGACAAAGCAGGAGTAAGAAACATTGACAGAGAGTGTTCGCACTAATAAGAGTATCGAAGTACTCAAATGCTACACCTACCGAGAGTGTCACAGACCGGACGTAGGAGTACCAAAGTACAAAATGTACCAAAGCACGGTCATAGAGTGTTGTCGCACTAATCAGCATATAATCGGCGCACGAACATGCCCGCCCACGTAAATGCAGGTGCCGTGTCATTCCATATCCAGTCTTAAGCAGTCATACAATTATATGTGTCCAGGAACGTACTATCTTATCATAGGGGTGTTAAATTTGCCAACATCGAACTCGCCGAGGCGGTGAGGTACGATCTAATTTTTCCTTTACTTTACAAATATGAATGGACCCTTTCATACACTTATAGGGTCCTCATTAGTCTAATAGACAAGTCCTCGGAGCAACGGAAAAACAAAACAAAACAAAACACCAAAAATTTCCATACCTTTATTGGCTTTCTTTCTCTTCTTCCTCTTCTTTTTCTCTTTTCATCTCTTCTTTTTCACGTTGAAGCCCTAGTACCTTCCAAATGAGAGACCAACTTGGTCTTATCCCATTTGATTTCTAATTTCCTTTTCATTGCACTTTGGTCCTCAAATTCCCTTCTATTTGCACCATAACTTCCCATTATTCCACTTTAGCATATAATCTTATTATCTTATGATTTTTATATCCTGTTTTAACAAGTTACAAATTTACCCTTACTTATTTTCGGGTTTCTCAGTTTTCACGTTTTGAATTTAAATTACGAAAAATTCAAATTCTACCTACAAAATACCCCAATTATATTTAAAATCGACTAGGGTGTATTTTAGGGTGTTATAGTTATGGCCAAGGGATGTGTGAGTAGAGATGGGTCGAGTCCCAAGGGTCAGGATATTGCAATCGGCTCTACAAGAGCTTAGCTGTGCTCGGGGCCCACCAAAGGATGAGAAGTAGGAAAACTAGTGCACAACGTGTCGCGGTCGGGTTAAATCTGCTAAGGGTTAAACTGGGTGATGTGAAAAACATGTGAAACTCCGTACACGGCACGCTTAATAAACGAAAGTAAAAATCGAACACCGAACACTAACCATTTAACAACGTAATACCAGTACCACCGCTTAAACACGCCTAGTTTAATCTGTCATTGGCCGGCCCGTTAACACGATAAACCACTCATTTGACCCATTTACCTGTTTAACACACGTTTGACCCATTTAACACGTTAAACCACCCGTTTAACCATTTACCTGTTTATTTAAAAATATTAACTTCATAAAACTAACAAACTAACACAAAAAATGTAATATTTGGAGACACTGGTCTATACCACACCACTATAATAAAGTACAAATTACAATCTAAATATTCAAATCCAGTATCCAAATTCCACCAACAACCATATTACAAATCATAAATACAATCCGAAATAATCATATTACAAATTACAATCTCAAACAACTATAAATTCCATGATTCACAAAATTCCGTGAAAGATATCAAATCTCCACCTCCACGACAATGAGCAGGTTCAACTACCAAATTCCCATGCCCTACACAAATTAAAATGAAGTATTATATAACATTAATACTAAATAAATTCATAACTAAATCAGTACCAAAACTTGACATTACCTCTCTTAGCCATGATCAATGATAGATATAGAATTAGAACATCGAAAGGATATAACTTTTATTAGGACTTCATATTTTGATTGAAAACATCATCATCTAATTCCCTTCGAATCATCACTAGAATCATCTACAAATTAGCACAACAAAGTACAAAACATAAATGAATCAATGATCATATGAATTAGAATAATGAGAAAAATAATAGTAAACTGGAATCAAACTTACTGCTCTTCCCATGAATCCAATCTCTAGTACAAATCAAAGCTTGGACAGTTTCTGGCAAAAGTGAACTTCGATACTTATTCAAAACTCTACCACCGCACTAAATGCATTCGCATGCAATCGTAGAAATAGGAATTCAAGCATCACATCACAACCCAACCGAGACAATATAGGATGTCGATACTGCTCTCCTTTCCAAAAAGTTAGAATATCCAACTCCTTTTTTCTTTCAAACCTTTTTTCATTAAAATACAATTGCAACTCTGGCCAATTTGTTCGTGAGCATCTTCTTCTTCACGCTTCAAAATCCTACATTTTATACAAAGTCATTATTAATATACAATAAACTACCTTGATCACATTCAATTCAAACAAAATAAAATTATATTTTACTCCGAAAAGGCTTTCTGAATCATCAAGACCATGAGTCTCGCTTAACTTGTTTTCACTACTTTGAAGTACTTGGAACAACATGTGACAAGTTGATAGAGTACAATTCAAAGAGCTCAAATAAAGTATCCTGAACACACTTGAATTCATAGGAATCACCACCATAAAGTTTTGAATAAGCCCAATCTACAAACTGAATTTTGTACCGAGGATCTAAGATGATAGCAATTGAAAGAATCACACTATACTTTGACCAATACTTGTCAAACTTGGCATGCATATGACTTCCCATTATTCTCATAAAACTATCATTGTCTGTCAATTCATCCTTCAAAGTATGTTGAATTAGGAACACTGAGGGAAGTACAAAATTAGCCGTGATGATGTACCGTAGAATAAGCAAGTAACTTTATGAAACACCTCAACAAATTAGGAAATCTTTTTCTACTTTGCTCCATTCTTCTGGGAAGGACAATGTCTATAATTAGAATCACTAACTCGTAAATGAATAAATGCACGCACGTATAAAAAAGTGCATCAATACATAACATAAGTTGAGTTCCACCTAGTTGGAACATCCCCTCGCAAACCTTTTTTACTCTCTAATGAAACTTGAGCAACACAATCCATGAACTTTTTTTCCTTCCCGATGAGCCTTTAACATATTTGATGCTTTCGAATTTTTAATACCGATTCATCATTCCTTTCACCATCATGGACTATCAAATTAAGAATATGTGCACAACACCGAACATGAAAGAACTCACCATCCTCAATAGCATTTTAAGGTTAAGTTGACTCTTCAACAACTCAACAAAACAATCATTACTAGAAGCATTATCCAAAGTCAAAGAAAATAATTTCTTTCAATTCCCCAATCAATCAAAAATGTATAAATTCTTTCCCTGCATAATGCAATACCAGTGTGGGAGGGGGCATGAGACAAAAGTTCAAAATTTTTTCTGCAACTTCCAATTTATATCAACATAATGGGCTGTGAGAGAAACATATCCATCAGTCGATATAGAAGTCCACAAATCAGATGTCAAACAAATTCTTCCAGGAAGGGAACCCAACACAATTTTAAGTTTATCCTTCTCTCTTATAAATTTTTAACACATCTGATTTTGCAGTATTCCTAGAAGGCATCTTGATATTGTCATAAGCATACTTGAACATTGCTCTAATACCTCATATTGGACAAATCGAAATGGCACCATGCTTACATCGCTCAACCGCTAACTCACGAAACTTTTCAGATCAAATTTTGTGGATCATTAGCATAGATCCTGACACCTTGACCTGTATAATTGTCCAATATCCCCATGGTTTTTTTTCACACATTTTTCCATGGAGTATGCATGTTACTCGCTCCATGACTACTCACATATATATTTGATACCACAAATATTACATGCGCACGCTTCGTCTGGATATTTTTCATTTAATTTCGTAAAGTAAAGTCGCATACTATCGTTTCCTTTGTCGCTACGATTAGATTTACCTTTTTCGTAGTCAGTATTCGCCGATGTCCTGCGGTTACCGGAGTCAAGTAGTTTACATTAGATTCATGCCCAACCCGATCTTCATCAGAATTATAATATTGTGACTAAGAATCCATCCTCGTTTAAGACAAAAAAAAATAGAATTAAATAGAATCCATTTAACCAAATACCACAACCACATTTATTTAGTAAATATGATGTTCATATATCTAAATTATAGTGTCAACTACTTTTAAATCTTTGGGTGATACTATTGATTTTGAGCTGCATTGGCGATGGATTTATTATGGTCACATTGAGAACTTCCATGTGTCGAAAATCGAATTTCTACATCCATGATTTTCTTCTTAAAGCACGATTATGAAAATACATTGCCTATTCATACTGAAATCAAATGTCTTCTTTTTTAGAACCTAGGACTATCATTGTCAAAAAATGTATTCTCCCAAATTGAAAATTGGGGTATAAAAGGTACGGTATATATGTGTCTCCAAATAGAGACTCATACCACAGCCTGAGGTTTTGTTAGATCCTTTTGACATCATCTGATATAAAGTGGAGCCTTGAAAAAGTTCCAGAATGATGGGTTTCTACTTTCTAATGTGCGCAGTGCACTAACGAGCTGGATGTTCAAAACCAGATGAATGTGACCTAGGTTAGCTCGTGATCTATCGGACGGATCAAACTACGCGACGGTGAAAGCCGAATGACTTACCACGGGCCGCTCACGGCCATTCCGGAGGTTGCCCGGTGGTCTATCTGTGTGCCTTTGCCGGGTGGCTACCGGCTGGTCGCTCAAATAGAGGCGATGGAGCCAAGGCCATGGAGCCGGGTCACTAAGGTCGTCAGCTGGAGTCGGTCCAAATTCGGGAGCTGGGAACCACGCCGCTGAGATGCGAGAGAGCCGTGAGAGGGGTGCCGCCGGAGGAGCCGCCGGTGGAGGTGGGCCGAGGAGGAGTCGCCGAGGAGGAGCCGCAGGAGGAGTCACGGAGGTGTTGCGGGGAGGAGGGCTCTGGAGGTGTGGCAAAGACCGGCAGGGGAGGAGGGCCTGTGGAGGCATTGTCGCTGGCCGGTGGTGGAGCCGATCCCCAGAGGAGGACCGGAGGAGGCGGAAAGGAGGCTAAAGATTAGGTAGGTTAAGAAAATTTTCCTTATATATTTTCATGTTATTAAAAACAAAAATGATTAATTTTTTAAAAATATTAATTTATTAATTTTATTTAAACTAGTAAACGAGTTATAAACGTTAGTACGTTTCACCCGAACACGACCCGTTTATTAAACGTGTTAAATGGGTTGACCATCACCCGAACCCGCGAAGTCTCACCCAAACCCGCGACCGGTTAATTGCGCTTCTATAATCGTGTCGTATCAATTTCGACAGCCTGGTAAAACGCATAAACCTCGCCGTGGGAAATGTGGGTTCTCAAATCGATCGGCGAGGCCTGACATGGAGGAAAGCCTCCATCAATGTTGAAGGATGGTGGAATTGAAGCTCACGACGCATATTGTGTTGGAAGACTCCGTGATGAAAACTGGTAAGGAGAGGCTCAAATATACCTATAACCTTGTTCATTAATTCTTCGAATTCAGCTTGAAAATCAGCGACCGAACCAGTCTGTGTGAGCTTGGAGAGAGAACCCTCATAATCTTCGTAAGTGGAAGGACCAAATCGATGTTGTATCGCAGTGAGGAAGACTTTCCAAGATGGGAATAGACTATTCCGACAGGCCCATTGAAACCAAGCAGCTGCGCGACCTTCCAAAAAAAATGCAACAATCTGTAAACGGGCTCCTGGTGTCACCGAAGAATCTCAATACGGAAAAGCCAAGTTGATGGATATGAACCATCAAAACGGGGTGCATCTAGTTTGATGGGACAAAGGGTTGAGTTGTCGGAGCGAGGGGGAAATAATTCATTGTCGTGAATGGGTGCAGCAGTGGAAGAAGAGGCTTCACGAATCGGTGTATTGTTGCGAAGTTTAGCCCAGAAGGTAGCCAACTTAGAGTCTATAGCGATCATGAACTGTTGTAGAGTGTTATGGACAGAATCAGAGAGGGAATCAAGTTGTTGTTGAAAACTCAGGTTGTTGTCGAAAGAAGCCATGGACGACGAGAAAGAATTCAGAGAGGATGGAGAGGGGAAGAAATGAAAGCACCAATGTTAAAAGGCTGGATGTTCACCTTTTGAGCAGGTGTGAGCTCCTTAAGAAATAGAGGCAAGAAATTCTAGAGAAGAAGAAGGAGAAAGAGAATTTTGTTATTTCATTATGTATCCCAGCCGAAAAACAATAAGATATTTTTAAAGGGCAAGAGCTACACAACACTTCCACAAACCAACTAACAAACTGTTGGAAGAAAAGACAAAAATAACCCTTAACTAATACCCTACCCACACACATAATCCTTCAGCTTCTTAGGCCTCTTGATGGTTCGTTTGGGCCTTTCCAATGGTTCTGCTCCTTTGGGTTCCTTACTTACTACCTCTACCTCATCTTCATGAGCCTCCACTGTAATAGCAGTAGGTGGGTTATGGGGCGGATGAGGATCCCTTGGAAGGGTGATGGCCGTATCACAAACATAGAACCTCACTCCTTTAAACTTGGTTATGAAATCTCCTATTCACGAGGTCAATAATTTTCAAGACCCATTGACCCCTTTCCTTCCTTGCCAAGCTTACCTGGCTACACGAAGGTGTAGGGTCCATAGAGGGAAAAATTTATTTTTTTCTTAATCTTCAATTTGACAAAATCGATATCTACACATTGATTTCTACATGATTGTTTGATACAAACAGTATGACGATCAACTAATATATCAATGTCAAACCCAAACGTTGTTTATGAAAAGCGGATTGGAAGAGCTGATTCGCCAATTCGCTATTTTAAAAAACATTGTTCCAACTTTTTTTAAATAGAAAGGATTTACATGCGGAATCAGTTAATAAATTTGTCCCAAAGTTGTCAATACCATCATTACAACCAAGTTCCACAAAACTTTACGGTAGCCTCACTCATCCAATCGCCTCCATCTTCGCCTTCACCCTCCTCTTACCTCCATAGTAGATCCCAAAATGCAAATTCAAGGCAAAATCTGATTTTCATCAAACAGATTAGTTGATTTCTTTCTAAATTTTTTTGGATATAAAATTTTTTCACAGAGTTTTTCTTGCTTTTTTCTATTCTTTTTTTCTTCTATTTTATGAATTTGATCACCAATCTTTCTTTTGGTTGTTTTTATTTTTTATTTCCTTTTATAAATATGGTTTTTTTCTCTATTCTATTTTATTTTTACTAATATTGTATGCTATTTGTTCCTTCTTTTTTTTCTATAATTTTGATATTTTTCTTCTCTCTCTTTTTTTGGTCAAATGGTTTCTGTCTAGCAAAACATTGTTGGAAAATAATATTAGTAAAATTTTAAAATGACTAATCTTTTTTCTGTAAATGATGTTTTAATTCTTCAATATTAGTATACCTTATTTCCAATAAACTCACTTTATAAATCAAAATTATTAACAAACAAAAATATTCAACAATAAATTGTGCCAATATCCTTGTAAAACCCGATAAAATTCTAATTTTCAAAATGCAGAAATCTGGCACTTCGGGTCAAAATCTGAATTTTCTGTGATCTTACGACAAAACGAACTTCACCGTCGAATCGCCTCTAATAAATCTAACTACCACGCCGACTTCATCAATTCGGTGACGGAATTTCAATTTCTTTTTCGGCGTAAACTATGCAAATATGACACTCAGATATTTTCGAAAGTACTACAAGCGCGCCACGGTCAGCCACAGAATTTACTAACTTGAGCTCGCGCGGCCCTATGCTGACATGCGACATCTCCTACCGGCAAAATCAGCCGCAGTCGACAAGACAAGAATCCAAATGTTTGCAACGATTTTTCATGCAGAATGAGGTGTGACACAAGAGTGAATTAAACAAAAGAGTAAAAGAACAATTTTCTTCATTTGGCGGAATACGTAAGTGAAAGTGGGAGAGAAAATCATTCTGCAGGCTCCAACTTTTCTCTAGATTTCCTTGTTCGAATAAATGGATTTCATTTGAACCAAGAAGCAAAGTTGTTCTTATCGGTGCGGCTACGTACTGGCATCCTAGCTTGGGGGAGTTTCCCGACAAACTCGGGCGTAAGTGTTTTCTCCATTTGATTTAGACCCTTAAGAAATTTTGTTAATACTTATGGTATGAATGCGGAGGATATCGTGAGAGGTCGCTTAATCACTCCGAAAACTCGGACCGAAATGTTGGAACTCAGAGACACGTTTTTGGGATACCACGGACTATTTGCGTATTTTCCGCGTTATAATTTATGCAATAAATTATGGTTTTGGTGTCACTGGGCCGGAAATAATATGGATTTCTTGCCTACAAAGTAGAACCATGCCAGAGAGTGGTCGCCCACTTGACACCCCATCAAGACGGGATGGGACTGTTAAAAAACAAAGCCTTATTGCTTGCTAGACTAAAATGCTATCTACGCGCTATTGTAGCAAAATATCAAGTAAGATGAATGGTCGAGTGTGTATGAAAAGAAAATTGTTAATGCATGAAAATTAGCCAGATAATTATTTATTTGTCAATTATATAAAATATAATTATGTGAGAGTCATCGAATTAAATTGGATTGTTGATTAGCCTACGCGAGCTAATTTTGATATTGCTAAGAATTGAATAACATGACGTTAAGTAGTAAATTTTTGTTAATATATGCATGTAAAATATATTAGCATGAATCGTCGAAATTATTATAATGGGTATTCCATATGCACCTAAGTAATTCCTAATGGTAGGTATGAGGCATGACATAAAGAAAAATAAAAATAAAAGAAATTCATGGCGAAGGAATTTCAACTTAAGATTTTCTCGGCATCGGGCCGTGAGATTATCCAACAATTCACGCTGGCGGCTTCCATGAATTGTTTTTAAAGTTATCCACCAACTCGCCGAAGCATTATTCAATGTATTTTACCGAAACTCGGCATTATTTTTGAGAACAAAATCTTTTCATTAAAACAAGATTTTCTCACATTTGGCTTAGACATGCTGAGGAAGCCGGCTATACTGGCGGGGAGAATGTGAGTCACATTTTCATCCATATCATGTAGACATTCAAGTAGGATTACGATTATTGAAAGGTTTTGGGTTGTTATTATACGCGCACTTGAGCAGAAAGAACCCATATAAGATTATCACACGGACATTATTCACCCTCGTCGCGATCATTATTCTCGTGTATTAAGAAATTGCTCGTAAAGACGACGTCATTAGAGTCGCTTGGAGCAAAGAAAAGCCTCTGATTGCGGACTTTGATATGATATTTGTAAAACATGTATTATAATTTAAATTTTAATATATGTTTAGGCAGAGGGATATAATACCCTCTTGAACCATTGTAATATAAAGGATAGATTTCATAGAAGATTGCACAGATGAGCCCAGTTTCGACCATTTTACTATTATTGTCTCATGACACGAGACATAAGTTTTTCGCGGCTGACGGTCACAACCCGACCAGGCTGCAGATTACAAATTTTATTACTATTTTGTACCTATTAAGAGTTTATCTGCAAATTTACTAAACATTATTCATATAAACAACTAATAGAATCGCTGTTTGAATCGCCTAACAACAAACTGCTAATGCACAACTAACAACTATCAGCTTATTCAAGAAGTTGATGCATGGGCACCTTGAAAAAATTTTCTTTTAGTTCCGAATTTTAGAAAACATTAAAAAAAAAATCTCACTTATAGGCACAAATCTAAGAGTTTTGCGTCAAATGACTTTTTATTTAAAAAAATATTGATTCTAGGTCACATCTAAAACTTTTGTTCAAAAAAACTTCTAAAAGATGCAATTAGAGACTCCAACTTCATTTTTGAACTAAATTCGCAATTAAAAACTACGGTTTTATTTTTGAATTAAAGCTGCAGTTTTACAAATACAGTTTCATTTTTTAACTAAAGTTATAATTTATAACTGTGACTTTAGTTAAAAAATAAAGCCGCAATTAAAAACTGCGACTTCTAAATAAAATTGAAAAAATAAAAAATCTAAACATGTCTCAAAAGGGTTATTTTGAACAAAACTTTTTAAACAATTGGCTGGAATGATATTTTTTTATTTTATAAAATGAGTTATTTCGAACCCAAACTCCAAATCTCTACATCTTACGCCAAGGTTTTGATTTTTGAATAGGTTTTTGAGGGGATACGGAGTGGACCAACGCTGCACTCTTCCATGGCCAACTTTGCATCTCGAACTGCGCAGCTCCGATGCTTCCGTCAGTATCTCTGCTATCGTGCACTCAATCAATGCTCCTCCACACAGTCATCACCCCCTAATTGATCAGGATCATTTCTCCTCCCAATTGTCTGTATTCTCTGCCTCTATTACTACACCGATTATATAATTGATTTCGATACCTAGTGTAGAAAAACATCAGCTATGACTTATCTGTTTTGTTACTGAGGGAAAACGGCTGAGAAAAAAGAAAGCACGCAGTGGTTTGGATCCGATTGTGTTTTTTCCATTGGTTGCTGATGCATTGGGATTAAGCAGTCGATTTTGATTTTGATTTTTGTTGGGGAAAGGAATCTTTTTTTTTATTTTTTTTATTCTATCTTTTTTAGAGGAGGGGTTATTGGAGACGGTTGTAGGTTTGTGTTTTCTCGAATTTTTATGGAAAACAAAATGAGGGTAAATGTATGATGTTTCTAATTCTTATTGTTTTTTCTTTCTTTTTCTAGATTATTCCTCTTCGACCTGGAATCCAGACTCTAATGATGCACCATAGATATTTATGCGGTACAACTGCTAAACCTGATTCCGGGGAAGGACAAAACTCGGGTCAGAGCAGTGATACTGGAAAAGCAGTTCGAGGCGGGGTAATGATATACATACTGACATTATTCCATTTATTTCCTGTTATTTTGATGCAAATTCAAGGTTGATTCTTGATCAGGGAATGCAGCCATTGTTGGCTATTACTTTTCTCAATTTGCAGCAGTTGGGCTGCAAACTAGGTTGATTTAAAGTTATGGTCAAGAGAGGGTTAGACTTGGGTCTTGGCTTGGCCCTTTTTATGTAGTATAAAGGGTGTAGAGATTCTGTTATCAGCTTCATTGTTGGAGTTGCATCAAGTCTTATACAGAGATTTTTTTTTTCAAATGTTGTCAATTCACTGTAGTCTTTTTTTTTAATCTATTCCTTCTAAATGATAAGAGCCCGCTACAAAGAGTTTCACATGTCAAGGCATTCCAATTTATTTATTTCATTGATCTTGTGAATTAAAATGATTTTCTGAATTGCTCATTGCAGCCTGTTTCTTGGTTGAGCTTTTTTCTGCTCTTTTGCACTGGAGCAGGATTGGTCTTCTACTATGATAAGGAAAAGAAACGACATATAGAAGGTAGATTACGACGGTGAGTTGGGTACATGTAAGTTTTGGTTGCAGAATTGATGTGCTGGCATGTTTTGCATAATCATATGCTTTTTTCTTCCTAGGCCAAGTTAAAATTGGCAACCTTTGAATAAATAGGACTAAGACTAGACAACGCATACGAAAACTAATGCAGTAGGCTGTAGCTGTTCTGCTATGTTTGAGCTAAATTTTGCATGCTACGCCCAGTATATTGGAACTCCTTCACAAAGTCCATGATACAGTAGCTCTTCCTACTTGTTTTTCAATAGTCCCTTAATTACTTAAGCCATGGGGCAGTCCAGCTCAACTTGCAGGTTACATTGAGATTTTGATCCTATGAATTATTTTGCAAGTGTATTCTGATTGCATATAAGTGATGCATTGATCAATTGATTTCTATCTTGTCAGTAATTTATGCACCTATGTTCTTTTATAAGCTAGAGTAAAATGAATCTTCCTTTTCGATGATTTATATAGGTGAAGCATTTTACCGTCTTGATATTGATTTGACTTATGCTTTTAAATCTGGCCATCTCTTGTTTGGTTGAAAAGCATGTATGAAAGGGACCCGAAAAGAAGTTGGAGACAGCTAGGAGGTTTTCAGAAGCTTGGATAAAGAAACAAGCCTTAGGATGGATCTTCTTTGGGCAAGAATTCTGGTTAAAATGAATTGTACGGGAAAACCTTTATCTGTTAATCCGCTTGCAGGGGCCAGAAGTTATGAACTTCAAATATGGTGGGAGATCCAACCAAGGGTAGCGGAGGTATATCCTTGAAGAAACAGAAAAGCAGAAGTCATGGTGGAACCCAGAGAGGAAGATGAAAGAAAGACACGCGCTACTGGACGCGTGAATGTCGAAAGGGGAGAAACGAGTCACACTCTTCGAGAGGAGCAGAGAGATGTGGGTCACGTAAGCCTTCGCAAAAAGTGGGTCAAGAAAGTGGCTATTCCAAAGATTCAAAAGTGTGTCAGGATCTCCCAAAGAGGCCCATGCCCCAATTTGAAATTCAAAAGAAAAAGGGGTTGAGGTTGAGAGAGGAGGGTGTCAAAGTATCAAGGGACACCATGAGCTACAACCGAGGCCTTCACCGAGGGGGTGTGGTGGGCCAAAGCCCAAGCACCTCTCAAGGCTTCTTCGTGGGCCAAAGCCCAAGAAGTTATAGGGGGCATGTAGTAAGGCCCACTGCGAGGATTTGTTTGGCTGATCAAAGGGTAAAGTATTCGGGGTTGCTTGCGAAGAAAGTAAAGGGCGGGGTGAACCCTAATTTTGCCTCTCTTTAGGAATGTGGAACTATGGTGGTCGAAGAAGGGGTTGCGAGAGAGCGCCTGAAAGCTAGAGCCCAGCGGGGATAACAACCTGGTGGGGCTTGGTGAGGAGGAAGGATTCTCAAAGAGCGGAAGTCGAGACCGAGGGGAAGAAAGGAAGCTCTCTTTGCGATTCGAATGCGATTCGAATCAGATCCGACCTTCAGAAGGTTCCGAGAGAAACCCCTTTCTCCTCAGATTCTGGGTGCCGGAGGGAAGAAGTGTCTGAGGCGAGAAGATGCAGTCTCACCTCCTTATTCGATGGTACTTCGGGAAGAGATAATGATCTCGCTACAAAACCCGGGCCGAGGAGATTAAACTATCATTTCTATCCCCATCCCAGGAGATATCAACGAGCCTCGTGGCCTCGAGGTCGAAGGTGACGACGTCACACTACGGAGCCAGCGTGAGCCCGATACAGATAACTCGGGGAAGATTGAAGGACATGGTTTGTCTCCTGGCGCTGAATCAGTCCCAAGTCTCACTATAAGGTCGACCTGGCCTGGGCCGGGCTGTAATGTGGACGGTGGTCAGTTCGGGCCAGGGTCTCGCTCCTCAGTCACCGGGTCTGGTGGCACTGGTTTGGTCTTACAATCGAAGGTAACGGCCCAACACCCACTAACAGATCTCCTCTAGACGGGCTCTGACCATTCTACTACCGCGCCCCAAGGCCGCGCGGAATGGGTCATCGAGTTGGGCCGCTGTCAGGCCTTCAGAGATTCAACTACAAAAGTCCTTTCCCCGCAGTTCCTCAACGTCGATGCGAGGGGAACGTCACACACACCAGTGGAAGGCAGGTCGAGGATCTAGGTCAGAAAATGGATCGTGTCAATATACAAGTATGGCGAGCAACTCCTCTATGAACGCCTCCCTCTTCCTTATCTCGCTTGGCCGTCCCTTGTCAGGGGCCTTTTCAGTCTAAAACACTGGGACAGAGGATCTGGAACCACCAAGGGTGGAAGGCTACCGATGGTGGCAGTGGAACGGTGGATTGTCCATGCGTGATAATTAAAGAAGGGGAGGAACTCGATGTAGTTGGCCAAAGAATGGAGGAGGCCTAAAATGAGTCTTCGTGAGATTCTGACTTACCGTAGTCGAAAAGTAGTCAGTTCTGCTAAATTTAGTGATTTCCCTAGGATTCCCACCAAAGGGTTTGGAAGGAGAGATTTTGGAATTATTGAGAAATTTAGCGCTTTACAAAAAAATTCGGGCATGAGAAGGAAGTTCCGATGTTGTCAAAGCGAAAGTGAATTAAGAAGCATCAAGTGTACAATTAATTATAATGGAAGAAGACAAACAAATGGAGGGTGGAAGGGATGGGGAACCCATCATAAAGTTAAAATGAAGATTAAAATTCTATCATGGAATGTTAGAGGCGTGAACGACCCGATAAAAGGAGAGTTATCAAGAATTTTCTCAGAACTCATAGGGTGGACTTGGTTTGCTTATAAGAAACTAAGGTCCAAGAGATGAATAATGTTATGGCGCACAATCTTGGGGTGGGCCGTTTCCTGAACTGGAAAGCTTTGAATGCCGAGGGGTCCGCGGGGGGTATTCTTCACAGGGGCTTTTCAAGCCCTGGTACCATCGATGAGGATTTGGAACCACTATGTGGTGGCAAATGATGCATGTGGAATGGGGTGTGATTGTCTGGGTGCGCGATAATCAAGGAAGGGAGGGAGCTTCCATGCAGCTTGGCCAAAGAACTGAGGAGGCCCAAAAAATGGTCTTCGTAGATTCGACTTACGAGAGTCGGGAAAGTAGTTGCCTCGGCTAAATTTAGTGATTTCCTGTGAGGATTCTAAATCAAGGGCTTGAAAAGGAGATTTTGAATTATCGAAATTTAGTGGCTTCACAAAATTCTGCAAGTATGAGAAGCGGAAGCCCGACAAAGGTCAAAGAGCTAGCTGAATTATGAAGATCAAGGTACAATTAATTATAAATGGAAGAAGACAAACAAAGGAAGGGAAGGGATAGGGGAACCCATCAAGTAAAGGCAAATGAAGATTAAAATTTTATCATGGAATGTTAGAGGCGTGAACGACCCCGATAAAAGGAGAGTTATCAAGAATTTTCTCGTATCTCATGTGGTGGACTTGGTTTGTTTATAAGAAACTGGCGTCCAAGAGATGAATAATAAAAGGGCGCAAGTAGCTCTCGGCGTAATGCTTCCGAACTGAAAGCTTTGAATGCCGAGGGGCCACGGGGGGTATTCTTCTACTTTGGGATAAAAGAAGAATTAGTATGGTGGACTCAAGCAGTGTGTAGCTTCTAGTCTCTGTTTGTTTAGAATGATGAGGATGGGTACCAAATGTGGGTTTTTTCCGAGGTACGGCCCAAATTTGAGAAGAGTGCCAGAGAATCCTTTCGAAAGAACTTGGTCTGACCAGCCTGGGAAGACCTCGTGCGCTTGGCGGTGGATTTCAATGAGATTTCTCCTAATGAAAGATCTGAAAGTGTGGATTTAATACCATGAGAAGGTTTTCCGACATCTCGAATGACTGGCCGAGACCTTCTCGCAGGAGTGCCTTACTCGCTGGGCGCCACGGTAGATTAATGTCCCGCTTAGACATATTTCTAGTCTCGCCGACCGAGAGCTTCACCAACAAGGTGATCAAGAGATGTCTCACTAGGCTAGTCTCTGATCACTTCCCCATTCTCGTCGGGATGCTGATGGCGCTAATCCGTCCTCCTTTTTGCTTTAATTGACGGGTCGAATATGAGGGATTCAAAGAGATTTTGAAAGGGTGGTGGAAAATCTTCCAGCCTACTCGATCCTTCCGCCACCTTCTCTCGCCGCAAAGTTAGTCTTGAAAGGTATTCTTAAGATCGAACGTAAAAGTATTTGGCAAAGTCGAGACTATCAAGAAGCTGACAGTTTAATGAGAGTGAGTTTCCGGATGATCTCGAGAGCGAAAGGGGCTCGGGGCCTCGAGGAAGTTTGAGAACCAAGGCCGTAGATAATTTCAAAAGTCAGTCTTCGAGGAGATCTCCTCGAGACAAAAATCCAGAGAGACTTGGCTAAAGGAAGGGGATAGGTATATGGGGTCCTTCCACAGGATGGCTAATGCTCACAGAGGCTAGAAATTGCTGAAAGCATTAGCATCAACCCATAAAGCTGTATTGAAGGAGGTTATTACCGTGGAAGGATCAGCGCGGATGCTTTCCAAAACCCGTCGCCTGGCCAAAATCTCTCCTTCCCGATTTTGTTCTCAATGAGACTGGTCCGAGGAAGCCGGCGACTAGAGGAAACCTTTCAGAGGAAGAAACTGACAGCTATTTCAGACTTCAATGCACAAGGCTCCTGGGCCCCGATGGTTTCCCAAATTTTCCTCCGGTCTTTAGCCGGGACTTGTAAAGAATGAGGTCCTAGGTCTTTTTTCAAGGAGTTTCATGAATGTGAGTAGAGATCATAAAAATCTAAATGCGACTTTTTTGGTCTTGATCCCCAAGAAACAGACTGTGGAGGAGTTCAAGGATTTAAGACCAATCAGCCTTGTGGGAGGCTTATACAAGGTTTTGACAAAAATGTTAGCCAACATGATTAAGAGGGTCATGGACAAGGTGATATCTAAGTCTCAAAATGCTTTCGTAGAGGGGCGACAGATTTCGATGCAAAGGTCGATCACAATGAGATAGTGGACTCAACCCCGAGAAGGAAGAAGTGTGGATTGATCCGCAAGCTTGATATAGAATAAGCCAAATAGCATTAGTTTCTGAGTTCCCCGCATCGTGCCAAGGGCAGATGGTTTTATAGCCTTGGGTGGATGAGTCGATAAATGGTGCATTTCCACAAATTTTCTCTTTCTCGGGGCTTCATCAACTGATCCCTACCGGGCTTCTTCCTGCCTGTGGGTTTGAGATGTGGCGATCCCTCTCCCTTTATCTCTTCAAGTATCGAATTCAAGCCTCGCCTGTCCCGACAAATCGCACGCTAGCTAGGAAACTATCTTTCCGGGCAAAAGGATTGTTAAGGGAGAGGTGAGGAGCCTGCATTTCCCACCTCCTCTATGCCGATGACACGCCCTTTATGAGGCCGACAGCACGCTTAAAGTTTCTAAGCTTCGACTTTGATGGTTTGAAGCCGCCGGTTTGAAAAAAAATTAACTTAAAAACAAAAGCAGAAATCATCCTTATCGGGCCCGTGGCTAACGGGAGGAGTCAGCCCCAGCTAGGTTGTAAAGTTGGTTCCCTTCCTACGTCCTACCTGGGCCTTCCCCTAGGTGCCAAGCATAAGGCACTAAAAAGCCTGGGACTCCGCTGAAAGAGATTTTGAAAGAGGCTGGCTTCCTGGAAGATTCAGTATATATCAAAGGGCGGAAGGTCACGCTCATTTGTAGCTCCTTGTTCAGCCTCTCGATTTATTACCATTCTCTTTTCCAAATGCCTCAGAAGGTGTGTGCTAGATTGGAAAGGATTCAAAGACAGTTTTTTTGGGGAGGGAGCGACCTTGATAAGAAAGTTTCTCTAGTGAGTCAATAATGTGTACGACAAGAGAAAAGGGGGTCATCGGATGCGCTTCAGATGAACAAGGCTTTATGTAAATGGAGTCAAGTGGCTGCCATCGAAAGAATTCACTTGAAAGGTTATTTACAGAATTTGTGAGTTTAATGTGGTGGCCGGCACACCCGTGACCCTTGGTGCTGATATATGGGATCAGCTTATGGAAGGAAATTAGGAAAGAGCGGCTCATTTTTTTCCGTGAATACTGGCCTTTCTCCTTAGGGACTAAGGAAGATCAACTTTTGGAAAGATGTCGTGAGAGAGGCGCAGGTTCTAGTTATCCTCCCTTTTTACTCTGGTCAACAAAGAGGCCATGAAGGTCAGGATGATCTGGATAGAGTAGGGCAGTGGTGCTGGTCCCCAACCTTCCTAAGACCTCTCAACGACTGGGAGATTGAAGAGACGGTAAGATTCCTACAAACTCTTCACGATCAAAATTTCCGCCCTTCGGGTAAGGACAAGCTTCTATTAAAGGATGACAAGGAAAAAGGATTCTCGGTAAAGATTATGTATAAAGGTTTTGATCTTTCCCCCGCCTTTGATTTCCCCTACCGCTTGGTTTGGAATCCAGTTGTACCTCCAAAAATAGGAGTCTTTGCATGGGAAGCTACTTGGGGTAAAGTGCTCACATTGGATCAACTTAAACGCCGTGGAATGGCTTTTGCAAATAGATGTTTTATGTGTGAGGAGGACGAGGAGACCATAGACCACTTATTGATCCATTGTAAAAGTGCTAAAATGTTGTGGAATCTTTTCTTGTCAATTGTAGGGACTAGTTGGGTCTTTCCGCACTCTGGCCCTTCACACCCTTTTTAGCTTGGCAAGGAGTTGCCGTGAAAAGCGCAAAAAAATATGGTTAGCAGCCCCTTTGTGCCTGTTTTGGACTCTCTGGCAAGCTAGAAATAGGTTGGTGTTTGAGAACGAGGTCACCTCTGACCAAAGGATTAAAGCTTACTTTGTTTCCAATTTGTGGACTTGGGCTAACCTATATTGTGTTGATAACACGACCTATGTGACTTCACTGTCGGGAGTAGGTAGGTTTTGGGATTTTTCGGTCCTGCTTTTGTATGGTTGGCTCCCATTTGTTCACGACCTGTGTACTCCTGGGAACTTTTCCTATCTTATAATATCTGCTTTTATCGATAAAAAATCTCACTCTCATTCGCTTATTTAGGCACACAAGTTATTAAAATTTCTAGTGCATGTTGTTTAATAGATTTCCCAATGTTTTGCGCTGAAAAAGGCACTTTGATCCTTAAGGATTATTGATTGTTTCTTTATTTTTCTTGTCGTTCTATTTCTGCAGAAATAAATGCCGCTTCAACTGCAGTAAAAGAGGGACAATCTGCTGGAAAAGCAGCCATTGGGGGCCCATTCAATCTTATCAATGATGAGGGCAAAAATGTTACTGAGAAAGATTTTTTTGGAAAATGGACATTGATATATTTTGGTTTCACTCACTGCCCTGACATCTGCCCAGATGAGCTAGTAAAGCTAGCTGAAGCAGTTGATAAGATAAGTAAGTGCCTGACATCTCTCTAATTTAGCTCTGCTACATTTGAAGTCACAAAATTGGGAACATTAATTCCATTTGAGAAATTGTAATGCATCCCATATGTTTCTTAAGGACAATGATATGGTGTTTTTTAATCCTCTGTTTTTTATTGTAGTATAAATTGGAATATTTTTCCTTTGAGATGTGACTATTACAAGGGCATATAAGACTAGTTATGTCTTAGTCTTATTGTTGCCTTAAAGTTTTGACACGATAAATTACCTTTAAAAAAAAAGTTTTGACATGGTAAATTCTTTGTTAAAGACTTCTGTCTCTGATAGAAATAAAAAACTAAAGAAGAAAAAAAAGTTTTTTAGAGTCTATATTTGAAAGGTGATTAAAGAATCTTAGCCAAAAGGAAAATGGGAAGAAGAAGAAACGAAGCATCCAACGGCTAATGCAAGTAAATGGAGATGTTAAGCTGACTCTTATAGCAGGAGGATTGGTTGCCTAGATGGTGTTCTTAAATTCTACTTTCCCTATTGTCTGTGTGCTGGCCATTATTCTCCATCTGTACATCAGTTTTGCACCCCCTTTTTGCTAGTCAGATGTTCTAATTCATTTATCCTAATTCACATTTTTGAAAAAAAAAGGAATAAAATCCAGATCAGCTTCTACGTTGCAAGACACATGTTGGTTGGAGGAGAGGTTAATTGCTTTGGATTTCATTTCGCAAGATTCCCATCTTATGCGCCTTCTACATTTTTGTTTTCTTGATCATGTGATGGTATTATAGTGTTACCAATTTTTAGCTTTCTTGTCTTGCCATGTTTTCAGAGGCAAAAATAGGAGTTGATATTGCGCCCGTGTTCATCTCAGTTGATCCTGAGAGAGATACTGTTGAGCAAGTGCACGAATATGTTAAAGGTACTGGTTTAGGTTGGACTTCATGACATATTGGAAAGAAAGCATTACTTAAATGGTTACAAATGCTATTAGAAACTATGTGGCTAAATATATTTATTTTTGCTGTCTCAGAATTCCATCCCAACTTAATTGGGTTAACTGGTACCCCAGATGAGGTACGGAAAGCTGCTCGTGCTTATCGTGTTTATTATATGAAGACAGAAGAAGAAAGCTCAGATTACCTTGTTGATCACTCCATCATGATGCAGATAATTTTCTATGTATCTCTTGCCTAAAATTTTATAATCATTTAATTATCTTATCTCATTGCCTTTGTTTTTTCTATCACGGGCACTGGCTAATTTACATTATTGTTTTAATGTGTTAATAAGCATTGCATTGCATAGATGAACACGTCCTGTTGGGGCAAATAGAATGTTTTAGAAAAGAGTTAACAAAAAAGTGGAGCACCTTCTTACACAAGGAGCACACGAAGCATACTACATGACTGACAAAAAAGAGAGATGACTACAGGCTAGAATGCAGCATAACCCATACCCAAACCAAAAAAAACGAGATCTGTAGAGGAACTAGACCCCCATCACTACTTTCTCCTCTTGGCCCCCCAAAAAAGAAAATTTTTAAGGAAATGGTCTTTTAATGCTTACTCTGGCTTCTCAACACCTTCAAAAGTCTTATATTCATGATAAATATAAGGAAGCTGTCTTGTTGGCACTCCTTTATCAGCTATTAAGATTCAAGTCTTCCTTCCATGTTTTTCCCCATCTTCTCATTTTTTTTTTTGGAAAGGGATGACTGAGTAGTCCTATTCAAATTTGTCTTCCTTCTGGATTTATTTTCCTTCTCAAGGATTGTGATTGGGTACTACTTATTTTCCCTCCTTTTCATGTGTGATATTCTTGTCTGGTCTGCACAAGTCTATTCAGAGATGGGAATTGTCTTATTTCTGGACCAATCCCTGCAAGAGGAAAGTTATAAAACAGAGACAAGGTCATTGGAGTTCTGCTTAACATTTTCTTTGAAAAAAAAATATAAATTAATAAAAAGAGGACATCTTGTATCAAATTATCTGTTAATAACAGGTAACATTTTCATGCAAAAATATTATATTATATTATAATTATAAGCCAAGCTTTTGAAATGCAACTGTTTCTAGGATAACAGAATTTACTGGGTCCTATTGGAAGATGTAGTTACATTTACGGTGATGTTATGATGGCTATAGGTACTGCTTCTAGAATAGTCTACTTTATCCATGATGACTGTAAGGTTGGGAATGTCCTTGATAGTAAGCACAGTATCTGAAATCAAATGAGAAAAATAATTATGAGTTCAGTCAACCCCTAGATTGTCTAAACCATGGTGATGATTGTTAATGTTCTTCAGTGATATTTGAGCTCGATAGGAGATTTTCAAATCCATAGAACTTTGGAAGGGGTTGTGATTTTGAAGGGAATAAATTGATGGAAGATTTTATGGTGGCACATTGCCAACATTGGGGCTGGGTTTTCAAGTCATTTGACCCCACAGGATATGATCACATACATTTTCTGCATTTATACTGTGTGTCGTACATTAAAATAGAGAGAGAGAGAGAGAAAGCTGTATAGAGAGCTGTAGAGGAAAAGGTAGAGAGAGATGGTAGACTTTCTTCCCTGATGATCAACACTCCCAGAAGCAATCTCTTGCCATGGATTATCTGGTCAGTGATCAGATAAATGTGGATAAAACCCCCTATCCCTTGAGCATCCAATCCAACACCTCTAGGCATCCAAAATTTCCACATCCTGTATGCATTTTACAATGGAGAACTGCCAGGCAGATGCGCCTATTCCTCCTACCGGTCCCCAAAATGGTGTTTGTTTTTATGAATGAATAGAAAAGGTCACATATTTTGATTTTTTTGTATTCAGCCTAAAATATCTATTAATATCAACTACATAGACTATTAAATTGAACCCCATTACAACAAGTTCACTTTTAATTATATCGGTTGATTTTAATAGCTTTTTTTTAGCTGATGCGATTCAAATATTTATCTTTTTGACTGCAAATGAACAAGCACCACCTTAATATTCCAACTATCTTAGTATGCAAGTACGTCATGTATTTGAAACATCTCCATTTTGACTTATGTTGCTTGCAGATTTATAATTAGTTGGAGAGTAGTGGCATTTTGTTACGGCATTTGTCAGAAAGTGGACTTGATTTGAAAAACTGAATCTCAACACACAATGCCTTAAGTATGTTTCAGTTAGATTCAGTTTTTCAAGACATTGTGCAATTCTTTCTTAAAATGACTAAGAAATATATTGAAAGTGTGAAAATTCACTTTAACTTTGTCCAATTGTGCTAAAAAGTCTGGAAATTATGTAGTAGGATTGATACTGGATTTACAAATAATGCATAATTTAATTTCACATTTATAAATTAATATATTCAAATGTCTTAGTCATATTAGCATAGTTGATTTGTTGGCTGTGCACACAAAAGAGGAGAATTAGAAGAATAGAGTATAGGAAATCTAATGCAACAAATTCTGTAAATGTTGTCATCTGTGAATATTATGAACTAGAAACTTTTCAATTTGGATGGGAAATGATTTTTTTTCCCTAAGAATGGTGCAGGCATATGTTAGGCGGATCTTACGTGTTATGAAATGTGTCAATTAAAAAAAAAAAAGAATGTCTTTTTTTCGCCCTTTAAAAAAATATTATTGGCTGCAACCCCAAATTTTCAGTAAAATCATGGATCCCGATAGGAGAACTTATGAATTACGCAAATTTTTTTCTTGTATACTGTTAGTCTATTATAATGCCGACACTCAAAATATAAAATCCTGGATTCTGCCCCTGATGGCTTATGAGGTTTGCTGTTCAGTTAACTGGAGCTTTTCCACCCGGGTTTTTCTAAATTTTGATTGTCTTATGAGGGTGTCTTTATGTGATTATTAGATATGGTTGTCATGGATATATTCTCCTCGATGCTGTCACATTCTAATCTTACAGTGGCTGTGGAAATCTTATGCAGGTACTTGATAATCCCAAGATTGGAGTTCGTGAAAATTTTGGGAAGAACAATGATGTTGATTCACTGGCCAATGGGAGACTTAGCCATGAAGAAATACAAGCACTAGGATTGCTACTTCATGGATGCTTATTGTTAGACATTTTTTATACATTGAATTTTGGAGCATTGCCCTCCCCTCCAAAACCACTTGCATTTTCCCTCGGTATTTACTCTGCTTTCCTTGAAAATCACTGTTTCATGGGGACGTTGATATGATAAGTTGGTAACATTCAACCAGAGACACAGCTTTCTTAGGTCCTATGGATCAGCCTGTTACTGTGTGACATCTAAACTGCATGCTAACTTTTTAAAGTTCCTAGCAAGAGATCGAGCGACGTTTCGCTGTAAATCCACGTATTGTCAAAACATTCAACCGAATATCGAGAAATTGTTTTGATATCCAGAGTTTCTGTTGATCACTGGAAGAGTCGCTAATCTTATCTCCTTATCTTGTTTGATTAGGATATTTCCAGCATCATTTTTGCCGATATTCTTATTAAGTTTCCTTTCAACTAATGATTGTCCCCATGTTTGTTCTTATTTATTTTATCATCCTTCTTATAAAATTAATCTAACCAAAATGAACGCTTTCCATGAACCTACAAATTGGACCTTATCTTCGTGGAAATGATGTGTTAAATTATTATTTTAATTCTTTATTTCTGTTAAGGGTTTGTTCGATTTTTTTATAGTTAAGTATTATTTTTCTTCATCTTAATTTTAATTTTTAATACGAAAAAAATGTTTATTGTTTATATGCCTAGCCTGGTAAACTTGAAGTTTAAAAGACAAAGATGTCCAGGAGTGAGAGGGGGGTTCCATGTTCTTGAATTTTTTAACAGATGACAATTTATTACATCAGAATAAATCGCTAGCTTTTTAAAAAGAATAAAAATCTTTTAAAGAAAATAAGATGTTGAATATATATGTATATATATTGTAAATGCTGATGCATGAATTGATGAAGAAACTTTCATTAAGGTTCATGAACTTTCATTTACTCATCTTAATGTTGAGTAAAGGAAACCTTGTATATGGAGCCTATAAAAGGCCGATCTTGTTCCTTGGAAATGCATCCCAATGAGAAAGTAGTATTCTCATCTATCTCTCTCCCTTTCTCTCATTCTCTCCTTTTAATTCTCTCTCATTAGTTCTCTCCCTCATATGCAAGCAAGAAACATATTCATCGTAGTTTGCATTTTATAATACTTTTATAACATGTTATCCACACGAGCTTGCTCTCAAGGTAATTTCCTAAGCCTATCTTGAAGTTATTGATTTTGCATATCCATAGTTATATTTGGTTTTGATTGTAAACCAAAATCTATACTGCTATTTGTTAAAATCGATCCTAATACATTATTATTAAAAGCTTGTCTATAATGTCAAATATTACAAAACTCGAGTTTGTGGCACTTGACATTACTGGAAAGAATGATCTATTTTGGATCCTTGATGTTGAAATACATCTTGACGCAATGAGTCTTGGAGCTGCCATCAAAGAAGGAAATCAAGCATCTCTACAGGATCGCGCTAAAGCGTTGATTTTCTTTCGGCACCATCTCTATGGGGATTTAAAAGGTGAATACCTTACATAAAAGGACCCCCTCACTCTATGGAATAAGTTGAAGGGGAGATATGACCACCAGAAAACTATAATTCTCCCAAAATGAGTATCACTAGAGATGCACTCGAGGTTACAAGGATTTTAAAACAATATGAATACAACTCAGATATTTTAAAACTGTGCTCCTAGTTGAAGCTGTGTGAGAGAAAGTCATAGAGAAGACATACTAGAAAATGTCCACCACATTTCATAATTTCAAAAATACCTGTAATTTTTATAATAATATCATTATATATTCCGGGTCTAAATTGAGCCAAACTTGAGTTTTTCCGAGATAATTGATAAATTGTTAAACTGTGAAAATGATAAATGTGAAATGAATATGTGAGCATATGATTTAAAATTATATGCTAAAATAAGAAATTGATTGAAACCGGAAATAAACCCAAGTGAAAAAGTGCAAATTTGTAAAATTGTAAAATGAGGACCTAAGAGTTAAATGATAGCTCAAATGCTAGTGTAAAATAAATGATAAATGAAAGTGAAATGAAAACCAATAAGTGAGAAAAATGCCAAAAATGAGAAATGGATTTATTGAAGTGCTAAACATGGCCTTATAGTGAATAAGTGGTATTAGACCACATTTGGTCTTAGAGACATCCCACAAGTGCAAAAACATTTTTGAGAGCAAAGAGGGAGAGAAGAACTAGGGTTTTGGGGAATAGATGGAGATTTGTGTGAATTCCTCCATGTTTATGCAAGATCTTGCAAGGAGGAAGGAAGAAGAAAGTTAAGGCTTCAAGTGCAAAGTGATTTCAAGGTATTACCAAACCTTAGATTTCTCTAAATGATATTTGGGATAGAAAAAACCCTAATCCATCCATGGGTTTTCGCTTTTGGGTTGGTTTAGATGGTATTTGATGTCTCGGGAGTGAATCCTATGCTTTAGTTTGAGTTTTTGTGAGGATTTTAAAGAAAAATCACGAAGGGGGAAAAACTGTGACCGGCCTTCGTCATGACGGCGCTTCGCCGCAGCGAAGGATACCTCGATGCTAGCTGCACGGCTAAAAAGGCCACCCACGGAGCCGCAAAGGAAGCACGCTTCTCCGTGGTGAAGGCAATCGCTTCACACCCGGCCAAAATTTGGCTTTGTTTCGAAGTCCGTGACTGCAGCACCGATTGTTTAGGAACCCTAATAAATGATTAATGGGGGTTCAAATAAGAATGAAACTAAATGAAAAACATACCGTACCTCACCGTCGAGGCGAAGCTTCTTCTTCGGGCAGACTTAGTATCTTAACCTAAGACCGCGTAACAAAATTAAATTTGACATTCACCAAAATGTATAATAATTGTTTATCCACTAAGAATGACATGATTGTTATTGACTAGTGACGGGTGAGGATCACCTAACCTAGGATCGAGATCGAAGGGAAGGAAACTAGAGTCGACAACTTCGCTTGTTCATCGATTCTATCCTTTCAAGTGTTTTGGCAGATACCACAAATATGAAAATGATTATATGGAAGGAGTATATATTTGAAATGATATTACGAAGTGCATATGGATTCAAAATGTGATAATTGAGGGTCGATTGACGATTAATTGTATGTGAAAATTAATCGAATTGTAAACGAATTGGTTAATTCGACATTCAATCAATCGATATACCGAATCAACATCCCGGGCGGGATGCCCCACCGGCATCCGCGCGAAGGCACCCCGAAATTGTCCACGTCTCACGGGCCGGGATGCACCACCTAATCTATCATGATGGCGTATGACATTGAAGAAATGTTCTACTGTGGGATGCACCAATCTAAGATCCGCGCGACGCTGCATGACATTTAAAGAATCATACGGCGTAGGTGCAACCAATCGACATCCGCTACGACGCGACCGTAAATTGTGAAATGTGTAAGCACACATTGAATGAATAAAAGGACGGATTCACCGAACGTAATCCGTCGAATGGAACAGATAAAATGTTTCGGAATAACAAACTACGAAAGTGAAATGAGATTTGTAAACTAAACCCATTTTAAGAGTGTGTGTTGAATCTCATGAATTGAATTGTTACATGTGAAAATGCATATTTGATATGATCAATGATTTGTAAAGTGAAAGCATGCGAAAATGAATAAGCATGAGTATAGTTTGATATAAAATGCATGGTTTAATGTTAAATGCATGTCGTGTTAAATTGAAGATTGAAATAGAACTGTATAGAACCACTAAGCATGAAAATGCTTAGCGTATAGTTTTTATCTATGCGTAGGTTTCGAGTAAGCAAGAAAGAAGGCCAAGAATAAGAAACGCAGAGTCATATAGAAGTTGCAACGTATAAGTGTATACCCCGTCATTTGCATATCATATCTTTTAAACATGTGATATTTTGTGAACAAATGAGTTGAACTCTGAATTAATGTTTTGTATATCATTTTGTAAAGGCGTGATATGCCATTTTGTAAACAATTTGTATAAACGTAATGTTATGGGCCTACCATTTGAAAATGCTTCCGTGTAATTGAAAACTGTGAAACGAAAGGACATAAATAAATGTTTTGATAAGATAAATGAAAACGTCGAAGAAAACTGGGCTTTGGTTCGGATCCGCCATTCGGGTCAGGCCGGAGATTCGGGTCGCAACATTTTTGAAAAAGAAAATTTAATAAAAAGGTAAATAAAAAGAATTAATCGAGTGTCCCCGGCTTTCGGTTCGTATTCGCCAACAGGGTCACCAACTGGGCTCGGGGGTTTCTACATCATGCCGCAAATGTGCTCCGACAGCAGTAGTATTGAGAGTGTAGATTTAAGAAATACTTTGAATTGATATCATGTATTCTTGTTGCTGAGAAAAATAATGAGTTTTTGATGAAAAATCACTAGTCTCATTCAACTGATTCAACCATTCCCCCGGGCGGAATATCGTGATATCGCCCTAAACCCGTGGACGTGGACGTGGACGAGGAAGTAGTCATGTCACGTGGTCGCGGGAAGGAATTCCCTGATACAATGGAACTCATGGTAGTAATAATTCAAATTTCCAAACAAGGAAAACCTCATGGAACCACCAGAAGTGGAATAATACCGAGGTGAAACAAGAAAATAAGTATATACAAAATACACCTTCCAAGGCCAATGAGAATAATTGTCATAGATGTGGTATGAAAGGGCATTGGGCATGTACTTGCCGTACGCCCAAACATTTGGCCGACCTTTACCAAGTATCAATCAAAGAAAAAGGAAAAGAAATAGAAATGAACTTTACTGATAGAAATGGACTAGACTTAACTTATTATGATAGTGATATCTATGGAGGTCGTGAAAAAACGAACTATTTGATGAATGATGAAAATACTGCTATTAGATGATGCTTCTTATATCAAAGTTAAATAATATATCATTTTGTTATTACAACTATTACACTGCTATTTATATTATCTATAATGTTTATTAGTTTTATCTGAAATTTGTGTTATTGATCTCAAGTTGAATGAGGGTGATGTATGTCTTGTTGACTGTGTAACCACACACACAATTCTTGAGATAAAAGATACTTTCTAGATTTGACATTAACAAATGCCAATGTAAGTACCATATTTGGTACTGCAAACTTTATTGAAGGTTTCAGGAGAGCAAACATAATGCTACCAAATGGAACTAGGTTCCATATCAATGATACATTATATTCTAGAATATCCACAAGGAATTTGCTCAGATTTAAAGATATCCACAGAAATGGATATCATATTGAAACTATGAATGAAGGTAATACAGAATGTCTTTACATTACCTCTATTGTTTATGACACGAAACTTATAATGGAAAAACTCTCAGCATTCTCCTCTGGGTTATATCATACAAATATAAAGCCTATCAAGTCAAATGTCACATGAACTGTGTTTCAACGACCTAAAGACTTTGTTCTTCGCATGACAGCTAGGTCACCCCGGGTCCTCAATGATGCACGTAATCAGAACACCTACATGGGCATCCACTAAAAGCGACTTAAGATTATTCCCGCCTTATGAATAATTTCTTATGCTTGCTCACAAGGTAAATTGGTAGTCAAACCAACCTTTAGTAAAGTCACTTTGAGTCACCGGTTTTCTTAGAAAGAATACATGGGGACATATGTGGACCTATCCATCCAACATGTGGATCTTTTCGTTACTTTATGGTCTTAATAGACGCCTCTACTAGGTGGTCACATGTTTGTCTTTTTTCAACAAGAAATTTTGTCTTTGTTAGGCTCCTCACACAAATGATCAAATTATGAGCCCATTTCCCCTGGACATCCACCATGCCACCAGACTTGACAATGCTCAAGTGAGTTTACCTCCTAAAATTTGCATCGATTATTGCATGTTAGTTGGAATAAATGTTGAGCATCCTATTGCTCATACTCACACCCAAAACGGTTTAGTAGAGTCCCTCATCAAACGTCTTCAATTAATAGCTCAACCACTGCTAATGAAAACCAAATTGTTGACTTTTACTTGGGGACATGCTATAATGCATGCTGCAAACTTGGTTCATATTCAACCAACAACTTACCATGAATACTCCCATTCATAACTTGTACTAGGGTAAACAACCAAATATTTCTCATTTATGAATCTTTGGTTGTGTAGTTTATGTAGCACCTATACAACGCACTAAAGTGGGTCCCTAACGGAGACTTGAGATTTATGTAGGTTTTGATTCTCCGCTTATCATAAGACATTCGAAACTTTTAACAAGAGGGTAAAGCTTTGGGTTAACCCGCTTTGCGGATTGTCATTTTAATGAGTGTATTCCCACCATTTGGGGAAAGAAAAGCCTGTCAAGAACGACGAGAAATTACTGACATCTATAATGTTTATTTCCTCATTTGGCAAATCAATGTGAACTAGAATTTCAGTGATCATTCATTTGTAAAATATTGCAAATCAATTACCAAATGCTTTATTGATACAAAGAAAGTGACAAAGTCACATATCCTACTACTTAATATCAGCATGGATTGATGTCCCTGAAGGACAATTAGCAAATGAGTCTAAAATACGTCTAAAGCATGGGAGACCTATTGGCTCAAAAGATATAACTCCCCGAAAGAGGAGAACACAAAGGAGAATTGATACCCTTGAAGAGGTATATGGTGAACAAGAAGCCCTTAAAGAGGTTCGAAATAAAGAAATAGCCTCTCTTAAAGAGGTGATGGTGCACTAAAAAAATTGTGAGATCTCAATAAATTATGTGTACAATGTAGAAAAATAGGATCAAAATAAAGCTGTTATCAATAATATTGCCTGTTGCCCTAGACATCATAAGAAATGATGAGGGACCCCGAATCCACAAAATGTGGAAGAATGTTGAAATAGAACACTACGTAAATGGAAAGAGGCTATGCAAAAGTGTAATTAAACTCATAATGAAAACGACGCCTGGGACTCCTCAGAGTCCTAACACCCAAAGGTGTAGTTCGTTGGGTACAAATGAGTATTTGTAATGAAAGCGGAATGGAAATAATGAGACTATAAGATATAAAGTGCGCATTAGTAGCACAAGGTTTCTACAAGAGGCCTAGTATCACTACAAGAAAACATATTATCCTCGTCACACGCAATCACTTTTCTCTTTTGTAATAAGTCTACCGCCAGACTGTATATGTCTCGGATGTTATCATAGTTTATTCATATGGATCCATAGATAACGACATATATATGAAAATCCTTGAAGGATTTAAATTGTTTGAAACAAAAAATACTAAGCCTCGTAGTATGTGCTTCAATCAAATTACGATGATCTTTATATGGATTGAAGCAATCCAGACGCATGTGGTACAATCGCCTTAGCGAGTATTTATTGAAAGAAGGGTATGCAAACAACCCTATATGCCCATACATCTTTATTAAGAAATTAGAAACCAAATTTACAATTATTGTTGTGTATGTTGATGATTTAAATCTTGTTGGAACTCCTGAAGAGCTCAAAAGAACAAATAAAATATTTGAAAAAGGAATTTGAGGTTTTTAAAGATTTGGGAAAACAAAATTTTGTGTTAGCCTACAGATCGAGCATTTTCCTACTAGGGTTTTGGTTCACTAATCGACATATACTAAGAAAATATTAAAACGCTTTTATATGGATAAAGTACACCCTTTAAGTTCACCAATGGTTACCCGTTCACTTGACGTGAAAAAAGACCCATTTCGTCCTTGTGAAAAGGGTGAAGAATTACTTGGTCCTAAAGTACCATATCTTAGTGCCATTTGTGCACTTATGTATCTTGCTAACTGTACTTACCTAGATATTGATTTTTCTGTCAATTTATTAGCTAGGTACAGTTTTGCTCAAACCCAAAGACATTGGAATGGTATCAAGCATATATTGCGCTACCTCCAAGGAACAATTGATACGAGTCTATTTTACTCAAAGGAATCAAAGAAACAATTGCTTGGATATGCTGGTGTAGGATGATTATCAGATCCACATAAAGCCAAATCACAAACAGGGTATGTGTTTAATTGTAATGAAACTTCTATTTTATGGAGATCCTTTAAGTAGACAATGGTAGCCACATCATCGAATCATTAAGAGATTTTAGCAATTCACGAAGCAAGTCGTGAATGTATATGGCTAAGATCGATGATTCAACATATCCAAGAATCATGCAGACTCCCCTCTATCAAAGACAACTCGACAACATTATTTGAAGATAACGCCGCATGCATTGCACAGATAAAAGGAGATAGAACTAAACACATTTCTCAAAAGTTCTTTTATACACATGAACTCCAAAAGAGTGGTGAAATTGATGTTCAACAAATACGCTCAAATGATAATCTAGCAGACTTATTCACGAAGTCATTGCCAACCTCAACATTCAAGAAGATAATATACAAGATTGGAATGCGCCAACTGAAGGACATTGATGATGAGTGTAAAACTCATCTTTGTTTTGAGTTCATTTCATGTGCTATTTTGAGTATTTTATATCCATATTCATGTAAAACTTATAACATTTCCTCTAAACTTGGTTTAACAGGATTTTTGATGGAAAACAAGTGATTTAGTAAGTTAAAATGCAATATATTTCCAAAAGAAGAGTCAATTGGGTGTCTCACAATGCATCATTTGGAAGATGAATTTTTCTGTATAATCTGGAGCATAAAATGGATGAAATCCACTCATTATTGTATTCTACATTTAAAGAGCTTTCCAACGACAACTCACACGCCCAAATCTGAGTTAAAATAAAGAAGTTATGGCCCCAACAAGTTAGATAAGAAAAACAAGTAGCTTGAGCAAAAACTATGTTGCGACATTTCAAGACTACATTGCAACAGAGCCAGAAGAAAGTCAAACTTTGTCGCGACAAAGCCAGAAGAAAATTTTGTCGTAATAAAGTTTAGTATGTCACGACTTAGCAAAAAACAAGGCAAAGATAGACTTTGTTGCGACAAAGTTTTATTCTGTCACGATAGAGCTCATTTTGTCGCAACAAAGTCACAAGGCAAACTTTGTCATGATAAAGTTTTGCTATGTCGCGACATAACCAAGTGCAAACTTTTTCGAGAAAAAGTTTTACTATGTCGCGACAAAGATTATAACAAAGTTTTGCTATGTTGCGACATAACCAAGTGCAAACTTTGTCGCGACAAAGATTATGACAAAGCCAGAAACTTTGTCTTGATATAACCAAGTGCAAACTTTGTCACGACAAAGTTTTACTATGTCGCGACAAAGATTATTATGTCACAACAAATCTTCAGTATGTTGTGACATTAACATTGGGCTTGACTAGAAAGCCTTGAAAATTGTTGTGTTGGACTGTTTTGAAGCCCATTTTCATCCTAGGACTATAAATACTCGTTTTTTTAGGTTTTTAGGGCAACGGGGAGGTGGGAGAACACCTCTCATGGGGTTTCTCTCTCTAAATTGCCTATTTTTTTTAGTTTTGCTGCATATTTTGATTTTTAGTAGATCTTAGAATAATTTTAGAGCATATTTTATTTGTATTGAAGAGATTTCAAGTAGCTGTGATATCGTAGATCTGTGATTTCATTACTATTCGACAAAGATTGAAACTAAATCTCGTGATTTTTCACTCCTTGTCTCTTGATTTCAAGTATTAATTTTCTTACTTTTGCTCTGATCGGGTGATAATTGCAATCCAGTAATGAAACATTAAACACCCTCAAGGGTTAGGGATTAATTGTTGAACATTCAAATTTGTAGATTCTCAGTTATTTTGTGGGTTTGAAGACTGAATTTATATAATTGGTACTATTCATATAATTAGCCATTTGGAATATTAGTAGCTTATACCAGAAGAGTTGTATCCTTGCTTTGATTTCAAGGAGGCCTTCTGAGTGACACAGAGATGGAGATTCTGAGAGTAAAGAGAAGTAACTTGGGGGTATATTAGACTAATATTATGAAACTAATGAACTCTAAAATATTACTTTGATAGATCACTAATTTACTTATGGTGTGATGATTAATTAGATGATGTATCAGTTTAATGTTTAGAGGTTTCACCTCAATCTGATAAAAGGATCTTGATCCTGTGTTAGCAAAGATCTAATCAAGGAGATAGAAAATTTTATTAGATTTGAAGGACGAGATACCAATTAGATCGAGAAGGCTCGCATAACTCGTCTATAAGGGCGCACCCTTCGCCCAAGAAAAGGTGCAAGTACCGAAAGGAAAATTATTTAGATCTTAGAAAGAGGATTATATTGATACGCAAATCGACAGACTCATGTCTCTGAAAGGAACATGGATATCTAATTAGTGAAATGTATGGTGTATGGAGAAATCCAAGCTTTACCACATTGCTCTTGGACAAATCCAACATTCAACTCACAAATGTTGCACTTTCTAGGAAATGCAAATTGATTGTTAAATGATTATCACCATCTCTAGTGCCTCTCTTCATACCTTTTGCACTTTAGTAGTTGTTTTCTTGATAGATTTTGGAATTAGTTGATTAGATTTAAATAAGTTTTTATTTCAGTTAAATCGATTTTATTCCACATCCTATTTAGTCGCCTAAATAGTGAAGAGCCCTTGTAATCAGGATGCTCAAATTCCAATTAGGGAGAATCTCAAACTCGTGGCAATGAAGACTGGACTTCTGTGAGCTCCAATTTATCACTAGATGATCCGTAAGTAATCAGTGGGAAAGGGGATGAATGTTGGTAATACTTTTCATTCCAGTTTTTTGGTACACTTACTTTTTAAAATCAGTTTTTTTGAGTATTTACCACATTCACTCCCTTGGCCATATTTTCATGTACACATCATTTGGTCAACAAGTTTTCGTGTCATGGTCTGGGACTTTAGTTAGTCTCAGAGTTTAAGTTCAAAATCGTCAACAAGTTTCGTGCCATTGCCGTGATTGGGGCGATTCACTTTCTCATCGGATGTTGACATTTTAAGAACGGAGATTTGCTAATTTAGACAATTTTATTTTTATTTTTATTTTTGGTTGTGAATTGTTTCTTAGCTAATTTTTTTATTGTTAGTATTTTTGTACTTTATTTTCTTTATTTTTCTTCTTGTTTGTAGGTACTCATGGAGGAATATTCAAGAGAAGATAGACTTACCTCCATAGAAGCCAAACTTGACTTACTTCTTCATCAATTGGACCAAAGAATTCCAAATGACTCACTCATGGAGCAAAGAAGCCTTATCAAGGGAGTTCAAACTCCACATTTAAGGAGAAAGAGGAGTTGTCCCCTGTTAAGGAGCAGATTTTGACCTACATGGATGAGAACAAGAAGATGATTAGTCTTCTGATTAGTGCCCAAAAAGTGCAATTTTGAACCCTATATTAGATAGGTTTTGAGTGCTTTTTGCGCACTAATCATGTCATTAATGCCAATTGAAGTGTTCAAGTCTTCTTAGTATCACTTATGCCGTTAGAGGTTATTTTCGTCGCTTGTGACAAGCTTCAAGACTTTGTAGTTCAATATCGAGATATGACGAATCGCGAAGTTTCAACTCAAGTACGCCCATCAACCAGCCCAAGAATCACAATGAAAACCAAGGCAAAGGCGAAAAATTGACGCAGTTAGGCGACAGGAGGCAAAGCAGCGGAAAATCATCAAACTAAAGACTTTTCGTTAAGCCCGCTAAAATTCTCGCTAGGATCATGGTACTGCAGGTTGTTTAGCACTCAACAGCTTAAAAATTGGCAATTTTAAGCTAGACCCGAAAATTTTAAACTAAAGTATTCCTAGTTAAATTTCATGTTTTAGCTACTCACACAATTTACTTTAAGCTGTAAATTTATGTAGTGAAATCCTCACCAGCGCCTAGCGAAATTTTGCATTTTACATATGCACAGTGATTTCACTACCTAGCGAAATTCTTCGACCTAGCGAAATACCTTGCCTTATCCTGCTTTGTATTTAATGCTAACCCAGGCTCAAATTTGGTGTGTCTCTCTTGTCCTTTGCTAGCCAAATTTGTAGGTTTTTGGTATTTCATGTATTGGGGTGGCCCTATATAAACCCCTCTCTTTTGTAATCAATAGAGAGAATTTTTATATAGGAAGCGACAGGCAATTTGAGAGAGAAGAATTTGTAAGTTTTCATTTTTTGTAAATATCTTTCATTAGCTTTTGTAAAACCGACACTTATTGAATGTTATAATAGTAGTTATTGAGCCCGGTTGAGGTCTAATGATAGAAGCGAGGTGGATTAAATTTAGAGCTCTGGACATCATTTGGCGTGAAGTGAAAAGTACGAAAATTATGTAGGGTGCCTAATGAATGATGATTTTTTTTTCTTATTTTATCCGGATGGAGGGTTGCAAAGGGATTTTTAAGAAAAATTTCGAGTTCCTATGACTTTTGAAGCGATATTTAGAAAGATAATGGGAGATTTAAGTGAATAGTGATTCAGATTGAAATTTGGAGCTGTAGTGAAATTTTCGGAAATTGAATGAAAATACGAAAGATTAGGAATAAATCATAAAGACTAACGAGAAACTGAAATAAGTGAAACGGAATCACGTTTGGATAGTTTCAATTGATTGAGCGTAATTCGGGTAATATCACGCTATTGTCTGGGATTCTGGAATTTTAATGATTTTAAATCAGATTTCGGTGATTTCAGAGCACGAAATTCAACGTGAGGATTTAGTTAAAATATTTTATGTTCAGAATTTAAATATAGACGACCATGAATATTTTGACATATAATTGATATAAAAGCATTAAAGGCGACGAGATAAAATGTGCTATAATGGAATGTTAATTGTACCTAGCCAATCAAAATCTTTCTTAATGGCTAAGTTATATGATTTAAATAATGAGTAAATGACTTGGTCTCATAGAATGGACCAATGAGAAGCTTGGATAAAAGAGTAATTCACTTTAAACCGACAGTGATTTTGTTATAGGGCACTTTTGGAATGTATTTTAAAGTCTAAGGGTGAGGATTTAAGTGTGCTCAAAGAGGATCACGTATAGGAGAGGGAAAGAAGGAGAAAGAAAAAGAGGGAAGAAAGGAAGGAGGAGAAAGGGGTAGAGGCGAAGTGGTAGGGTGAATTTTGTTCTCTTTCAAGCTTCCAGTGAGCTTCCAGCTGAATCAAGGAAGAGAAAGTGACCCAAGAAATAAGTAAGTTTTCATGGTGGGAAAGTTGGTTTTATGTTTTTCATGCCTAATGATTTGATTTTCTTGTAGGGATGTTAAATTAAGCTGGCATTTAAGGATTGAATATTGATGATTTTTGAGATAAATTGAGAAAGCCATGGATTTGATTGGGGTTTTGACAAATCAGTGAATGAATGGTTAGGGTTTGATGTAGACACTTTGTGTGATATGTTGAAATGGGTACAATGCATCAGATTTAAGTGTTTGGAAATTGAAAGAAAGAAAAATGGAAGAAACCTGATTTGGTAAAATTTTTGGGCAGCAGTCTCGATACGGGAAATGTCCTGTTTTCTGTTTGACCAGTTTTGGTATTTTATTATGCTTGCTCCAATTTTGATCCATTTGAGTGATTTAGTGGCTATCATAAAATAGACTTGAAGGAGAACAAAACTTAAGAAGAAGGTATCGCCAAATTCTGATCCTAAGTAGCTAAATATTCACTCAAAGGAGTAGGACCATGTGCAAGCCAAATTCTGGTTCAGTTTTGAACATAGATTAGCAGTTATTTGGACGTAAAGTGAGTTTTGATTGCTCCAATTGAGGTGTTCAATTGGAATAGAACCCTTAGCACCTTAGATTTCGTAGTATCAGGACATAGTGTCAAAATATGAAGTCAGACACCTCGGAAAATGAGTAATACAAACTGTCACTAGAAAAAT
Organism: Tetrastigma voinierianum; assembly: GCA_016808115.1. Lineage (NCBI taxonomy): Eukaryota > Viridiplantae > Streptophyta > Magnoliopsida > Vitales > Vitaceae > Tetrastigma > Tetrastigma voinierianum. Next base: position 46,140 of record JAEQBH010002831.1, read on the forward strand.
CGGTAAAATGACTAGATTGGCATGAAAATGCCATAACTTTAGATTTGGATGATCCGATTGGATTGATTCCAATTCTAGTAAAATAGATTCCTAGAGGAATAATAATATAGGAATGAGTGTTTATGGTGGATTAAATGGAAATTATGGTTAATGTGTAATTGATTTTCTTGAAAGGTGAAAAAGGACTATCGGACGAGGAACGGGGGCTCGGAAGCAAGCGGGATTGAGCGGTGAAGTTTGTGATGTAAAAATGATGTTTGCAAATTGAGTTTTAAAGTGAATGATTTTGATGTTAAAATGAAAAGTTTAATGTAAATGTTTATATTGCACAAATGAAAAGGATTTGATGTAAATAGAAAATTTTAATGTACATGTTTATCTTGCATTGTTTTTATCTTGCATCCAATGCATATATTTATATGTGTATTAAATAATATGCATATGTTAAGGTATTATGAAAGTTTAAAATGTGTAAAAGCATATGTATTTTAATGATAAAGTAAGGATTTAAATGTTTATAAATGTATCTTTAAATGTTTCTTGATGGTTACCTAAACCCTATGTTATTATGGTGATATCGGCCAGAAGTACTTTAAGCGTGTAAGGATTTAGAGGGTAAAGTTATAGGTTACTAACTGAGGGAAGGAAATAGGTGTCTAGAGTAATATCCTTACACGTGATAAAGTACTAGTATAAATGGATGAGCTTGTGAGTAAGGGTTTTGTTAGGCCGGTATCGCCTTGAAGTGCGGTTCGTTTATGAAAAAAAAATGATGAAAGTTTAAGATTGTATATTGATTACAGAGTTGAATAGAAACGAAAATACGCAATCAACACCATTTACACCGGATTGATGATCTTTTGATCAAGTACGAGGGCTTGACACGAAAATGGATCTAAGCTGAGGTACCATCAATTAAAGATTGGAGTCGGAGGATGTTCCCTATGACAACTTTGGCTACAGTATGAGCATTATGAGTTTTTAGTCATGCTAGTTGGACTAACTTATATTCAGCCGCTTTTATGGATCTTATGAATAGGATCTTTCAGCCTTATTAAGGAATCGGTTGTTATAGTATTCATTGATGACATTTAATCTATTTAAGCATTAATGAAGATCACTGAGGGCATCTAAGTAAATTCTATTTGCCCAGTATGCCAAACAATATAAATTCTAGTTAAGTTAGACGGTGTTGCCTTTCTAAGGCATGTAGTGATTTGATGTGAAGGGGTTTTACGTTGATCCTCAGGTGAAAAATTGTGGCGAAAACCACCTGAGGAATGTGACGAGAGAGATCTACAAAGTTTTCCTAGGTTAAGCGAGGGAGTATTATCGGAAGGAGTTGTTAAGGGATTTTTTCAAGTTAGCGGATCAGCTTTGACCTAAATTGACAAGGAAAGATGAAAATTTGTATGGTAGAGACATGTCGAAAAGATTCGATGAACTAAAAAAGGAATTTGACCTTAGCCCTAGTTCTTCTGATTCCGTCGGGGCAAGAAGCATATCTGATGTGATGCTTCTAGACGAACTTAGGGGGTGTGTTATTACCACTTATGAAAATGATATATGATTTAAGGCAGTTGAAGCATGAGGCGGAATTATACGAGACACTTAACAGAGTTGGTTGTTGTAGTCTTATCTCACGTATATGGGCATTAACGTATGGAGTTGCATGTAAATTTTTACGAGATCAAAGAACATGTAATATTTATTCACATGAAAAAGTTAAATATGAGACAGAGGAGATGGGTTGAGCTCATTAGGATTGAGTGCACTGTGAATACCGTCGGGGAAATGTTAATGTGGTAGCGATGCTCTTGGTAGGAAGCCTCTGGGTTCCATATCTCACCACAAAGGTTGTGTACCTCCCAGATTTATGGAATTGAGGTCTTTAGGTGTGAGACTAGAGTTGACAGATAGTGGAGCCTTACTAGCTACATTTCATGTTAGTCTGTGCTAATAGACAAGATAAAGGGAGCTATAGACTGAATCACGATCATGATTAAGAGATTGAAAGGGAAGGTAGTACGGGGCGGAGTTAAAAGGATTTTAGTACGGGCGAGATGGTATGAGTGATGATAGGTCACAGGTTATGTACTAAATGTGGGAAGATTAAAAATAAGTATGAAAAGACTACTCTTCATATACGATGCATCGGGGAAACACTAAAATGTATCATACCTGAGGAATACTAAAAGGTGGAGGGTATAAAGAAAGAATGTTGCGAAATTTATTTCCAAATGTCTCATTTTCCAAAAGTTAAGGTTGAGCATCAAAGATTTGCGATTCTTCTGAGTCTCTTTCGATCCTCGGTGGAAATGGGAAGAATCATGATGGATTTTTTTCTTCCACTTTGCGGAGTGGTTATGACGTATAGGTGATTGTGGATAGATTGTGAATCGGTCAATTTCCTACTTATGGAAAAATAGTATTAGTTGAGAAGTTGGGTGAGTTGTATATAAAAGAGATTTTACGACTTCCGCGGATGACGATCACGAAAGAGCCATACGGACATTGGAAGTTATGCTCAAGGCTTGTGTGTTAGAGTTTAAAGGAAGTTAGGAACATTTACCATTAATGGAGTTTCTGATAATAGTTATCATCTGAAGCATTGAAGTAGGCGCCTTATGAGGCCTTATATGGAAGGAGGTGTAGGACTCCATTATGTTGGGATGAGGAAAGGGAGAGAAAATTTTTAGGTTCATAAATTGTTCAAGGCTACAACGGATAATGTTAAAGTTATCGGTGATAGATTAAAAGATAGCTTCAGAAAGATTGATAGAAAAGTTATGTTGATAGCGAGGAGATTTGAATTTTAGGTGGGGGATCGGTATTTATGAGGATATCACCACAGGAAAGTGTTGCTATTCGGAAAGAAAGGAAGTTAAGTCCTCTCTATATGGGACTTTATGAAATTATAAATAATTGGAGAGGTAGCGTATTAGTTGAGTTACGCTGAATTGACGAGAATACATGACATATTTTACATTTCTATGCTTGGTATATAGCCAGTTCTTCACATGTGTTAAAGAGATCAACGGTTGAATTGAAGAGGATTTGAAGTATGAAGAAAGACTGGTTCAAATTGTTGATCGAAGTGATTAAGGTTCTTTGAAACAAAGTGATTCCTTTAGTAAAAGGTGTTGTGGATGAATCACGGTAGAGAGGAAATGACATGAGAATTTAAATTCGAGGACGAAATTTTATAAGGAGGGGTGATTGTAAAACCCCAACCTTATTAGATGTTATAATAGTAGTTATTAGAGGCGATTTGAGGAGTCTAATGATAGAAGCGAGGTGGATTAAATTTAGGCGCTCTTGGACATCATTGGGCATGAAGTGAAAATTTTCGAAAATTGTAGCAGGGTGCCACTAATGAATAGTGATTTTTTTCTTATTTTTATCGGGATGGAGGGTTCTGAAAGGGATTTTTTGAAAGTGTTCGGAGTTCCTATGACTTTGAGCCGATATTTAGAAGATAGATTTAAGTGAATGGTGATTTCGGTTGAGGAATTTTGGGCCTGCTTATTTGAAATTTTTAGTGGTAGAAAATACGAAAGATGCGGAATAAATCCTTAAGACTATGAAACTGAAATAAAATTGAAAGCGAGTCCGTTTGGATAGTTTCGGGTGATTCGAGCGTGGTCGGGTAATATCTGGTATTAATGGGATTACCGATTTTAATGATTTTAAATCGATTTCGGTGATTTGAGCAGAAATTCAACGTGGAGGATTTAGTTAAAATATTTTATGTTCAAATTTAAATATAGAGCTGACCATAGAATATTTTGACATATAATTGATATAAGCGAGTAAAAAGCGGCGAGATAAATCTGCTATAATGGAGATATTTAGTGTACTAGCCAATCAAAATCTTTCTTAATGGCTAAGTTATGATTTAAATAATGGGTAAATGACTTGGTCTCATGGGAATGGACCAAACTTGGATAAAGAGTAATTCACTTTAAACCCGACCAGAAGTATTTTGTTACTTAAGGGGCACTTTGGAATAATATTTTAAAGTCAAAATTTGGGGATTTAAGTGCTCAAAAGAGGGGATCACGTATAGGAGAGGAAAGAAAGGAGAAAAGAGAGAAAAGAAAGGGAAGAAAGGAGAAAGAGGAGGAGAAAGGGTAGGGCAAAGTGGTAGAGGTGAATTTTTATTCTCTTTCAAGCTTCCAAGTGAGCTCCAAGTGAATCAAGGAAGAAGACAGAAACCCAAGAAACAAGTAAGTTTTCATAATTTGGGAAAGTTGGATTTTATGTTTTTCATGCTAATGATTTGATTTTCTTGTAGGGATGTTAGATTAGTGGCATTTAGGGTTGAATGATGATGATTTTGAGATAAATTGAAAGCCATGGATTTGATTAGGGGTTTTGACAAATCAAGTGAATGAATGGTTAGGGTTTGATGTAGACTTTTGTGTGTATGTTGAAATGGGTATAATGCATCAGATTTAAGTGTTTAGAGTGAAAGAAAATGGAAGAGAAACACAATTTGGTAAAATTTTTTGGGCAACAGTCTCGGTACAGGAAATGTCCTGTTTCTGTTTTGACCAGTTTGGTATTTGGCCATAACTTGCTCAATTTTGATCCGATTTAATTGATTTAAGTGGCTATGTAAAATAGACTTGAGAGAACTAAAACTTAAGAAGAAGGTATCGCCAAAATTCTGATCCTAAGTGGCCTAAAATATTACTCCAAAGTAGGACCATGTGCAAGCCAAATTCTGGTTCAGTTTTTGAACATAAATTAGCCCGGTTATTTGGACGTAAAGTGAGTTTCGGTGCTCCAAATTGGGTGATTCCAATTGGAATAGAACCCTTAGCACCTTAGATTTAAATGAGTATAAGGACATAGTGTCAAAATATGAAGTCAAGACCTCGGAAAAATGAGTAATACAAACTGTCACTAGAAAAATCGGTAAAATGACTAGTTGGCATGAAAATGCCATAACTTTAGTTTGGATGATCCGAGTGGATTGATTCCAATTCCTAAGTAAAATAGATTCCTAGAGGAATAAGAATATAGGAATGAGTGTTTATGGTGGATTAAATGGAAATTATGGCTAATGTGTAATTATGATTTCTTGAAGGTGAAAAGGACTATCGGACCCGGGAGCAGGGAACTCAGCGGGAAGCAAAGCGGGATTGAGCGGTGGGCGTGAGTGTAAAATGATGTTTGCAGAATTGAGTTTTAAAAGTGAATAGTTTTGATGTTAAAATGAAAAGTTTAATGTAAATGTTTATATTACTTGCTAAATGAAAAGGATTTTGATGTAAATGAAAATTTTAAATGTACATGTTTATCTTGCATTGTTTATCTTGTCAATATATTTATATGTGTATTAAATATGCATATGTTAGGTATTATGAAAGTTTAAAAATGTGTAAAAGAAAGCATATGTATTTTAATGATAAAGTAAAGGATTTAAATGTATTTATAAATGTATCTTTAAGAAATGTTTCTTGATGGTTACCTAAACCCTATAATTTGTTATGGTGATATCGGCCGAAGTACTTTAAGCGTGTAGGATTTAGAGGGTAAAGTTATAGGTTACTAACTGGGGAGGGGAAATAGGTGTCTAAGAATTAATATCCTTACAGTGATAAAGTACTATGTTTGAGACCCTATGCAGCGTGAGTTTCTCAGCGACGTAGTGGTTATATTTGGAATGTGAGGCGTCCTCGTAGTGAGTGCGAGCTGATTCGGTGTGTTTATTTCCCACAGGTTCTCGAAAGAATGAAGAAGAAATAAAGAAGAAATTTAAGGCATAAATGCTTAAGCATAAATGGATTTTAAATGCATAAGTATTTATTGGAAAGAAGATTAAGGCATAAATTCTTAAGCATAAATGGATTTTAAATGCATAGTATTTATGAAAGAAAGTTTAGAGCATAAATTCTTAAGCATAAATGGATTTTAAATGCATATAGTATTTATTGAAAGAAAGTTTAAGGTATTATGAATGTTTAAAGCATAAAGCGATTTTAATGATTATCGTATTTATATGGAAAAAGTTTAAGGCATAAATGTTTAATGTATAAATGGATTTTAATTGTATAAGTATGTATTATTTTGATATATCTTGAAAATGTTATATAAATGAAAATGTACACTCAGGCTCGTTTAGCTCATTTCTTTCCGTATGTTTCAAAAACATTTTCGGGTTCAGGCAGTGAGCGGTAGAGTATCTTCTGTCTCGGTGAGTCGAGCTATCGAGAGTGACGCATATGGCGTACGTGAAAATAATTTGCATATTGTATATGAATATTTTGTCATGTTTTGATAAAATTATGCATGGAATTAAAAGAAGGTTTAAATGTTTGATGATTTGAAAGAAATAAATGTATATATATGTATATTGTGTTTGATTGGGTTGTGGACGAGTCCTAATATGGAAGTTGATGAATTGAAGTTTAGAGGTGTTTTTAATTGTTTTCATCGGGTTTTGTAAATTTAGGAAAGTCAACGAGAGGAAACTACGGCCGATTTCTGAAAAACTAAATTGGAAAAGAAAGAAAAAAGAAATTTTTTTAAGCAGCAACGTATTTTAAAAGATATGTAGAAGAATTGTAAAGGTTCGCTCCACAGATTTTAATTTATGGTTTTAAGGAAAAGTTTCTATATCTGTTGGAGTGCCGGGAGGTCCCCTCGGGTTCATGAGGTTAATCCGGGTCGGGATCCTTCAGCTTTAGTTAGGGTTTGGCTTTTCTCTCTTCTCTCTCCTCTTTCCCTTATTTTCTTGGCTGCCAAACACCCTCGCAGGGATGACAACTCAGAGATGCTTGGCCTAAATCTCCCTTTCTTTGAAGGAAGGAAGCTGAGCTTGGTGGTGGGAGCATATCATGTTTCTGTGCCCCGAAAGTCACGTGCGTATTTATGGCCCTCGTCTTCTCAAGTAGGGTTGAATAGCATTGAATGTTGTTGGTTGGCCAGCTACTCTCATGCTTTAGGATCAGTGCATACTTATTGCTAGATGTCGCATGGTTCATTAGATGGTCTTCTGAGCCTGCAAGATGATATTTAATGCTAGGGTTTCAAAGGCGAAAAAGGGCCATAGGCGCATGCTACTGTGTTGACTCAAATAGGAGTTGTTAGGGTGAGGTTTGCTAGTTAAACATAGATCCGGTTATGCCAGGGACTATAGGTTGCTTGTCATACCAAAGGATAAAACCCGAGGACACTTGTTTGCCCTAATTTACCAAGTTAGTGACCTAAATCTTCAAGTTAACTTTCACACCTCACTTCGGTTTTACAGGTTAATCCAATTTTCAAACTCATCATGTATTTTGTTTTTTGAAGCAAATCCAAAAAGTCCAAATAGAAAGCCTTACCCTTTTTACACTCATGTGTATCATTCCTAGGATGAAAACCCATCCCACGTCAATTTAGAGCCCTAGACCCACTATCTGCGGTAGCTTGACTACGGCTGATGGTAGAAACAGAGTGTATATAAATTTTGTTGATTTTAGCTCAGCCTACTGTGGCACGAATCATCTTCATGAGCAAAACTTTCCAGATTTAGATGCCTTCTAGGACAACACTAGTGCTAGATTGAAAAATATAGAAGCTCAAGTGGGCCACTTAGTCCAAGCATTCAAGGAAAAATTCTCTAAGACCTCTCCTAGTAACACTACCAAATTCCAATGAATGTAAGGATACTCCTTTGAGCAATGTGGAAAAATTTCCTATCTTGAAATTTGTGGAAGAAAGTGAAAATGAGCTGGAAATTGAGAAAAAGGCACTCCTAAACAACTTAGAGAATGAAAAGTCAGTAATGGATAAACTGAAATTTGAAGAAGAAAGTCAAGTGATGGCTATTGAAAACATTTTGGTGAAGATTGACACTATTACCTTTCCTATGGATTGTGTGACTTGGGGAATTGAAGGGGATCTACAAAATTCTCAAATATTAAGAAGACCACTTCTTTCCTCAAACCAAGCATGGGTTAATGTCAACAAAGGGGAGCTCACCTTGCTTGTGGGTGAGGAGAAAGCTAAGTTCAATCTCAACTAACCATTACCTTTGACGGAGCAAGAAAGAACTATGTGCACGAAGATTTGTAGCTTGCTTCCATCAAAAGGGTACATGTTTGAAGAGTCCCTATTTCTCATAGATGTGCTTGCATCAGCATCACATAAAGGGGACTGTCCTGAAGAAATTGTGGCTGAACCATTAGCCACAATTAAAGGGGATTCTAAGTTTTTTTTTCCTTCTTAAAAATATGGAAGAAATCATCTTTGAGCTAAATGGTTATAAAGAGGAAGTGATGTCCAAGATGGATGATTGGCTAAATGGAAGCACTAGTACTTTTCCAATGAGTCTAGCTGGACTCTAAAAACTGAGCAGCTTCCTGGGAGGCAACCTAAGCTAAGTAATAAGGATTCTATCCACGTTTCTCTTTTTCTTTTTCTGTTTTAGTTACTTTATTTGTTTTTGTTTTTGACTGCTGGGATGAAAATTCCAACAGTGTTTTAACTTTATTTGTTAGAATTTTCAGAATAAAGTAAGTTTAAAGCTCAACATGTTGTTATGGCTAGTTTTCAAGAGCAAAATATTGTGTTAAGGGATAGCATGATCTGAAAATCTTCAAGGTTCCTATTCAAAATGACCGATGACTAGAAAGGGGAGTTCAGTTTTTCCAACTCTCTCTATTACCCTTTTATTGAATTACTTCCTTTTGCTCATTGCTAGACATTTTGGATAATGTTCATCTCAAAGTTTGGGGGTGTTTATTTTAGTTGTTTTATCATATCACACCCCACATGTTGCACATGATAATTTTGAGGATGAAATTTTATGGTGGTTTCATGGATGATGACTTTGTTTGATGCTTCCTAACTTACATCTTAGTTTTGATTTATTTTGTTAGTTAGAGTTTTGGAGTTAATTGAGTTTTACTTGGAGTAGTTGTGAAGTCAATGAAGATCATAATTGAACCCTTGAGATATGGACAATATTCAAGATAATAGGACTTAATGTAATGAGTTATCACTCTAATGAGGTATTTATTTGGTCATTGGTTTCTGTATCCATACTTGGTCACTAAGTACCCTTGAAAAGCAATTTTTGCTTAGATTAGAGAAGGCTTATGAGAATCCATCTATCTTTGATCTTCATAGGTTCTAGAACTTGTTCTATTATTTCTTGAGGCGAAATCCTAGGCAACATAACAATTGAGAAATGATATAGGCCATCCTTGGAAAGATTGTGCCTTTCAAGCTAACCCTATTAATATGCATATGCATATTCCTCTAGTACTAGAATGTTGGGCCTTTAAGAGCCATAATTCTGTTTATAAGAACCAATTTTGAAGCCAATAACCGTTCTATACATCACTACCCCTCAGTAAAGAACCAAACTCACCCATAACATGAGGATTTGAACATAATTGAGAAATGTGGTGAGGAGAAAGTTTGGGGGAGTTATTTTTATTTTTGTTTTTTTTTTCCATAGGAAAAATAACTCCAAATTGGTTGAAATGAGTTAAGTTGAAATTCAAAAGAGGTTGGTAAAAAGGAAGGAGAAAAAGAAAAAAATATCAAGTGAAAAAAAAAAAAAGAATAAAAAGTCAAGGAAGAGTGAATCTGGCTTAGTGCGCCTTCATAGAGTAAGTAAATCCCCAAGGGTTGTCTGGCCTGCAGTAACTAAGGCCAATTAGTGCAAGAGACTCTTGCTAAAGCTATTTAGGGTTGGTGAAGTTGAATTGTTTGATGAAGTTGATGTATTTTTACTGAATATAATCAAGATATTCATATTTATTTACTATATTTGATTTCTAAAAAATATTTAAAAAGTTAAGAAGATATTTTTTTAGTATTTTGTTTCAAAAAGAAAAAAAATAAAAGAAAACTAAAATTTTTCAATAAGTTATATGTTTTTAAATTATTTAAAACTTATATAGATAAATAAATAAAATGATTTAAAAGAAGGGAGTTGAAAACCAACTCTCCTATTTGGTTTCAATCTTTAATAGTAATAATAATAATAATATGGTTTCTATTGTAAAAATATTATCAAATGTAGACTTTCACTAATGTAGACTTTTACTAATGTAGACTTAAGTGAAAGAGAAATTTATTGCTACCTTTGTATATAGGAAGAGAGAAACAAAGAAAGGAATGGATGGAATGAGAATTGGATTTTTGGATACTTTCATCCATAGGGGAGAAAGCTATTTATGGGATTCCTTAATAAATAGGTACATGAACTTCATGAATGAAGTTCATAAATGTCCTTAAGAATGAAATCTCATAAAGGGCTTCATAATAGCTACAATGAATGGATTCATTTGTATATCAATCAATGTGGTCATTCACCACATATAAAAAAACCCTTCATTTACAACAGTTTAATAATAATAATAATTTTTAATAATAACCTTTCTTTTTTTGAATACACTTTAATTTCAAATTACCACTTGAGCCAAGCCTCAATAGCTAGTTCTTGTCTTATTATCTTATTATTATTTTTTGACATCTATTCACTTTGTATATTATATTTTAGTAACATCTTATTATCTTATTAGAGGTTTGGCCGCAGCTTAAAATATTCCGATATGGAAAACTTTGATTTTTTTTTTAAAAGATATTCTAAATCTTTGATATTTAATAATTCAATAATCTATGTGCCAAATCCTATTGAATGTGCATTCTCTAAAATTTTATGAGGTAATATTTTTTGAATTCCTAATTATACATTTTTTAAAAATTATTTTTTATATTTTTGTTTTGGAATATTGATATTTTGAATACTATTCCACTCTACCCAACTAAAATTCAAAGAATTTTCAAAATTTGAAGTATTTTCTTATAATGTTTTGCGATCATTGTTCATCCAATTCATATTTTTTTGATAGGAATTGTTCATCATATTCATATTGTTACAAGAACCAGATCTGGTTAATTTTCTTATTAAACATGACATCTTATCCTATGTTTTCTCAATTTGTTTGTTCCAAGTAGTTGAATAGGAACACCACTAGGACCACCTAATGCTTAGCTATAGCAGCACGACTAACCAACGGTAACTGTAAAAACACCTCTTTGTTTTAAATTGAAAGAATTTGGCTTGATCTAGTAATGGGTTAGGCCTAAACCCAAGCCCATGAATAAAAGTCTTAAAGAAAGGGGCGCAAATCCATTCGTACAAGCCCATAGAAGAAGTCCAGGAGGACTTTTGAAATTTTAAAAAATTTTGGAAGTCAAACAAAGCTTTTATCAAATATCAGAAGTGGGGGAGGTGAGAAATGGGGTAGTTGTAGCAATATGGAATATTCTTGAGGAACAAGTCTCCATAATGGAGATGTGGAAGAATTCTTGAGGATCAAACCTCCAGAATGGAGACGTGAAGGAGTTCTTGAGGAACAAGCTTCCTTAATGGAAGGCATGGGTAGTTACTTCATAAATTGGAGAGAGTGGAGAAACGGAGACTTGGGCAACAAGTCATCTACGTCTATAAAAGGAGCAGAAGAAGATAAAGCAAAGGACAACCAATCAATCAATCAATTAACAATTCAACAAATCAATCAACTCAATGTCAATCGAAAATACTAGGATTTCAACAAGCTTTCAGCAATTTCAGCATTCCAATTCCTAGTGTTAGCTAAATTTTTGACAAATTTTTAGCAGTGTTATTTCATTCATTCATAGTGAAATCCAATATTTTCTCTAGCAATTCTAACATTATGTTGCAAGTTCTATTCAAGTTTTTATCAATTTTTCAGTACAATATTGTTTTCACAGTGAAATCCAGTGTTTCTTGTGATTAAGGCGTGCAGTTGCGAAGTCTTATTCAAGTCTATCAACTTTCAGCACCATGTTATTTCATTAGTTCCTAAGGAAATCTAACATTTTTCTTCAGCAATTAATTCTTACATTATATCCATTTGGTGTTTTCCACTTTGATTATGAGGGGCTATCATGGGAACCTACATAGCCCGATTAGAAGTTTGATCTTATGAGTTGTTCCAGTTTGGAAACACTTTAATTTCCTGGTTTGTTCGAACGCTTATATTTTGTATGTTTCGTATAAGATTAAAAAATCAGCACAACGTATTTTTAGCAAGCCCAGTGGGATCTATCTTTATGAAACATACCTTGATGGGACACATCTTTGTGAAACATAAGTGATTAGGACGCCTATAGTAAGAGGCTTCGGGGAAAAATTCAATTTTTCTGAAAAAGGGTAAAATGATAATTTCAGTTGGAAACCTAGAAAATTTCTAGATCTTAGATGACGAAACGAACTTCACCGTTGGAATTGTCTCACGAAATCTAGTTACCTAGTCGAATTTTATCGGATTTCTAGACAGTTTTAATTTCACTTTTTTTGAGACACTGGATGTCAGGTGACACATGGAGTGGTGCCACATGTGGATGCCACATGGCACCTTAGGAGATGGACACATGGCATGATAGCCAGTAATGGTTAGCTAGCAGCGCCACATTCGCAGATGAATGGCTCATATGGAGCCATGTGTCAAATTGAGAGAGAAGATAGGAAAGTGGGGGGGAAGCTTCCCCACTTGGATCAATTCGGTGAATGAAAATAAAAAAAGAGTAAGAAAAGAGGAAATAAAAAAGAGGAGAAAGAAAGAAAGGACGGGAAGGAAAACGAGGAGAAAGGGAAGAAAGGGGAAGGAAAATAGAGGATTTCAGAGCGTTTCGGCTGGTCGGAAGCTCGGCGATCACGAGAATTAAGTTGGTCAGCGCAGGAACTATGCGTGGGTACCAAAATCAGTGGGTTTCGTCAAACTCCAAGAGGTAGGGTTTTTTCTCATAATTTGGTTATTCTTGGTCTAAGAGCCATTTAATGGCATGGGGTTGCACTGGGGCCATGGTGGGTGGATTAAGTCCCAAAATTTGGGGCCCGAATGTTGAATGTTTGGGACTATTTCGAGGCGGTTCGAGGCGTGTCGAGGATTAGTTTGATCCAGGTGATGTCTTGGGTTTTGTTGTGTATTTGGGAATTTAGGGTTTGCTTTTGGCCAAGTGCAGGTGAAAAAATGGTGACGGGCCCAGTTCGGGGTGTTAATTTGGATATGCCTTGTTGAATTGAGGTCCTAAATCAAGGATCTTTTGTGTGTTATTGCTTGGTGGTTGAATAACATGTTGTTGTGTGAAATTTTTTTTCATGTTAATATATGCTTACTTCATGTATTGACATGAGATACATGATGGATGTGAATTATATGTAGAAAATATAATTATCCATGATTTGGTAATGTTGCATGTAACTCTCATTATGCATGTAACATGACATGACATGAAATGACATCTCTGCATTTCATATGCATGGGGACATCGCATAGTATTGGGTGTGTGTGCATGGTCATGGTCATTCATCGTTCTTGGTGAATGGGAAGTGAGCTCGGAAATAGGACAACGTCCAAAATTGAGACTCATTCCCATTGGTTTTTGTTGCTAGCATAAAAAAGAAAAATATGTGTGTTAGGGGAGCAAGATCGGTGGTCCAGAGTAAGTGGAGCCAAATTCATCGCGGTTAGACATGATCACTGACGGTGAAAGATGTAAAATGTTGGAAAGGTGTGCGGTGTCCTGTGGTGTAAACCCGTGGCCCACAAATGCATAAACACACGGGATTTAATTAATTCAAATGAACATTGGAGTTTTGTCCAATGGGTTATGAGTTTAAAAACAAAAATCTTTCGTTTTGAAGAAAGGGTCATTGGGTGAAACACCCATGATAGGTTTTCGCACTTGGCATTTGCATGTGTGAGGGAGTCGATCAGGACTTGGGTTATAGGCATAAGGAGTCTCATCTCATTCATGACATGTAGTGTTCCATGGTAGGACTATATATTCTATATGGAATGTGGTATGATGTGTGGTTGCCATTGTAGGTGCACTTAGGTGGGGAGTAGCCCTTGTAGGAAAATTCCTTTACTAGGCATTGCTCACCTCGTAGTGGGAAAATATTTCAGGTACGGGAGGTACATCAGGTGAAGGAACTCATATGTGATCATAGTGGTGAAGAAAAAGGCCAGATCTTAGCTTATTTTTTTGGTTCTGTAACATTCTAGATAGAATATCCAGTTTTGTATATGTAAATGAGAAGTTTTATAATAAAAACTTATTTTTGGACTTCTTCAGTGTAGTGTTAATAGTTTTGCCTTGCTTGCAAAATGTGTATAGAGGTAGTAGTATGGAATTTATTGCATTTGGGTGAGAGCTGGAGGTGCAAAAAAGGCTCAGAAAGGCTATTGTAAGTTGGCGGAGTTTGGGTTCTAGATAGGGTTTCTCACATTTGCGATAGAACTACAGTTACGTGTCGTGAAAGTGGGTTTTGTGTCGCGATAGGATTTGGTCTGGGCAGGGTGTTTATGGGTCGCAACAGTGTTGCTTTTATTCTAGTTTTCTGTCGCAATAGGGGTCCCTCTTGTGTCGCGACAGTGTTTTACTTTTCTGTCGTGACAATGTTGATTAATACCTAAATAGTGCTGTTTCATACCCTTAACACTACAGGTTTTGAGCACTTTTGCGTAATGTCAGCCCTAAATTAACCTAGTTGGCATGTTAAGGACCTAGCTCTGCTGCGATCATATTTTATAGCGAATTTGTAGTTTCACAGGCCCGGTTATGCCCAAGGTTAGAGTCGACTCAATCACAGAAATTCAAGTTGAAATTAGAGTTGCGGATAAAAATTGGAAGAGCGATTAATAGAGGAAAATGAAGCAACCACGGCAATTTCGCAAGGGCTATGAAGCGAAATTGCCCGAGCTGCAATTTTGCGACCCTACCAAATTTCGCGGTCGCGACTTGAATTTAGTTTGCTCCTATTGATTTTTCTTTGTACTTTTTTTGATCTCTTCCAAATTTGTCCCTATGTAATAGTGATTATCTTTTAATATTTTGGTAAATTGTATTTGCAGTATGGCATGTATGCCAGAGACAAAACTTTGTAATCATTCATTCATTGAAATTGGAACCAAGCTTTCGGGAGAAGCCTCGTGTTTTTCTCTCTGGATTTTCTTTCATTTTCCTTCACTTTCTAACTGGCCAAACACCCTTTGAGGATGACAACTCAGAGGATGAGTAGCTAAACTCCCTCCTTCCTTGAGTAGGGCGGGTAAAGAGAGCGTGGTGATCTGAGGGCTCTCATGTTTTCAACGTAGGTATTCTTTTCCGTTTATGTTCTCTCTTTCAACTTTAGGTTTCGATCCCTTCGATTCACCTTGAATGGTTAGTATATGGTAAGCTTTTACGACTCATTGGATGCTTATTGCTAGATCCTATGATGTTGGTTAGTTATCATTTATGAGCCATTGGAAGGTGGTTCAAAGAGGCAGGTTTTTAACTGACTGAGATCATTAATGGACATTGAATGCCATTTTCAAAGGATAGTTATTGAGGGTCAGGCTTTATAGCTAAATCAAAATCCGATTCGGGAGGTAACTATAGGTTACTTTATGTGCGAGGAAAGACCTAGAGAACTCTTCATTTGCCTTTAGAAACCCAAACTGATCGCCTAATACTTCAGGGAATTCTTTCTATATTGTTACATCACTTTGGTTATGATTTCAATACCCAGAAACTCCTCTTTTATAACAACCCAAAATCAAATTCTAATCACCGGTCATAACTTTAGCATTAGCCATTTACGAAAACCACGTCCACAGTGGGCGATCCACAGAACATTTATCTTTATAGTAGCTATGCTACGCTAGTATGAGGTGTTAGGTTATAAATATTGTTGATTCAGAATACCCTAAGGGCTACACATAAGCACATGTGAATCAAATGGCGTCGTTGTCGAGGATGGTGCCTTAGTACAAATGATAGTTTGCAAAACACTTGTGATCCTCATCACAAATTCTGGTGAATTTATTTTCTATTTTCATTCTTTATAGTAGCCTACTGCTAGGTTACTTGACATTCATTATACTGTTCATACTTTTTATTTTTCCTTAGCTAACACTAACCCTTGTTGGTAGAGTTTTCTTTGTTTCTTATTGGTGTTGTCCTGTTTTTCATGTAGGAGTTTATGTTCCAATGGTTTAGGAATTCAAAAGGTAGATTGGTTAAAATCAGTATCCCACAGGAATCACAGGAAATAGATCCTAGAGTGAGCCTGAATTTTGATCCAATGGAACCCCCATATGAAGAGCAGCAGAGTCAATAGGGAGTGGAAAGGAACCTCAATGCATTTAGGTCCATGAGGGACCACATACACCCTCCACGACTGAGTGCACCCTCCTGCATTGTACCTCCAACTGAGGAAATGGTTGGTAGGCCTTACCTGGTGCCACTCCTTCCCTTTTCATGGTGTGGAGAGTGAGAACGCCTATACACATATAAGGGAATTTGAGGAGGTTTGCAACACCTTTAAGGAGGATATGATCACAGTGGACTTAATGAGACTTAAGCTTTTTCCTTTACATTGAAGGATAAAGCCAAGATTTAGCTCAACTCCCTGAGGCCAAGGACTATCTGAAACTGGACCGAGAAGCAGGCTAAGTTCTTAAAGAAAATTTTCTCCACTCACAGGACAAACAATCTGAAGAGGCAAATCTCCACCTTCTCAGCTCATAAGAATGAAAAATTCTATGCATGCTGGGAAAGGTATATGGAAGCACTCGATGTATCTTACGCTATGGGTTTGACACTTGGGTACAATTGGTAAGCTATTTTATGATGTAATTATTTCTCTGCCATGACGATTCTTTTGGAACTATGCGTGGAGGAGATTTCTTGACCAAAAATCCAAAGGAGGCTTTGGATTTCCTTAGGTACGTAGCTGAAGCTTCAAATGGTTAGGATGAGCCTAACCTGAGGGAAAAGGAAAGAGTGAAACCTCAACCCGGCTGCAGGTGGCATGTATTCCCTTAGGAGGAGTTGTCTGGAGTAAGAAGGCAAACTTTCAGCCTTGTAGAAGATTGGAAGCTGAAATGAGAAACCACCATGAGGTGCGAGGAGTGGCGAGACTCTATGCCAAACAAGCCATGTTTAAATCTGTGGAGTCTATTGAACATGCGGGAGAGCAATGCCCAGCTTGTTCGACAATGAGAGATGTTAGTGGAACAAGCCAATGTTGTTAGTCCAATTCAAACCATTAACCAATGCACCATACGACAACACCTACAACCCTAGCTGGAAAAATCACCCAAACCTCTCTTGGAAGTCGAAACCCCCACAATATGCACCTCCTGCTCCTCCACAGTATGCTTTAACTTCTTAGCCATCATGACCACAATCAACTTCTCCAGTTGAACAAGCCATCTTAAATTTGAGCAAAGTAGTAGGTAACTTTGTAGAGGAGTAGAATGCAGTTAATGTCCTATTAAACCAGAGGGTTGACATTGTGGAGAGTACTATGAACAAGAGATTAGACGGGTTTTAGAGCGAAATTGCTCAAAAATTTGACATCCTTTAGTATTCAATTTCTAGGCTAACCAACCAACAACAAGTGCAGGAAAATGGAAAATTTCCTTCACAAACAAATCCAAACCCTAGGGGAGTACATGAAATAGCCTCTGCTAGTGAACCTATTCCTAAGATAGATGAAGTGAAGGCACTCATCACTTTGAGGAGTGGTAAACAGGTTGAGCAATCAATGCGAGAGCCCCTTGAAGAGGCTAAGAAGAAATGGATGAGGAACCAAGAAGAATTGTGATTAAAAGAAGATATGATGAAGACCATGCCCGCTTCCATTTCATGGCTTAAAAGCGAAAAGAAGGTGAACGAGCTAAAATTACGGAAGTGTTAAGGCAGGTGAAGGTCAACATCACTTTTTTGGATATGATTAAGCAAGTCCCAACGTATGCCAAGTTCTTAAAAGACTTGTGCATTGTAAAAAGAGGGTTGAATATCGATAAGAAGGCTTTCTTGACAAAGCAAGTCAGTGCCATCATCCAGTGCAAAACCCTAGTGAAATACAAAGACTCGGGCTGTCCTACCATCTCGGTGAATATTGGAGGAACTTGTGTGGAGAAGGCATTATTGGACTTGGGGGCTAGTGTCAACCTGCTACCCTACTCAGTTTACAAGCAGTTGGGGCTGGGAGAATTGAAACCTACCACCATCACTCTGTCTTTAGTAGATAGGTCAGTTAAAATTCCCAAAGGCACTGTTGAAGATGTCTTAGTGCAGGTGGACAGATTCTATTACCTAGTGGACTTCGTTGTCCTTGACACTGAACCAGTTGCTGAGGTAGCCAATTTTGTACCCATCATCCTTGGGAGGCCATTCTTGGCTACCTCAAATGCGATTATTAATTGTCGAAATGGAGTTATGCAACTAACATTTGGGAACGTGACACTGGAACTCAACATTTTCCACTTGAGAAAAAAGCACATGCACCCAATGGAGGAGGATCTAGAAGAGGTTTGTCTGATTGACACCATTCTAGATGAACAACCTCAGCTGGAGCAACTACATGAAGAATTGATTGAGGAACCAGTAGAAATTTCTGAAGAGCTGCACGAAGCCCCAGATTTATGTGCCGTTTATGGGCCTCGGAAAAAAAAAGAAGAAGAAATCCTTCCCTCGTTGAGTAGGGAGGATAATGAAAAAGAAGGAAGCATAGAGTCCCAAAAGCTTGACCTCAAGCCTCTCCTTGTAGAATTAAAATATGCATATTTGGAAGAGGGTGACCAGTGTCCAGTTGTGATTTCTTCATTGCTGAATGCCTCATAGGAGAGTAGTCTTTTAGACATCCTCAGGAAGTACAAGCAGGCCATTGGATGGAAAATTTCCGATCTAAAGGGGATTAGTCCTTTGGTTTGCTCTCATCACATCTATATGGAGGAGGAATCCAAGCCAGTGAGATAACCACAAAGGCGACTGAATCCTCATATGCAAGAAGGTATTAGCATACAGTTCTTAAATTCTTTCTTGAGGCGACATTATTTACCCTATTTCTGATAGTCCCTAGGTGAGTCCAACTCAAGTGGTGCCAAAGAAGTCAGGGGTGACCACTGTGCAGAATGAAAGAGGAGAGGATGTGCCTACCCGCCTTACCACAGGTTGGAGGGTATGAATAGACTACAGGAGACTAAATGTAATGAGAAAGGATACTTCCGCTACCGCTTATCGTCGACTTCTTGAGAGAGTTTCCAGATACCCATTCTATTGCTTCTTGGATGGGTATTCTGGATATTTTCAGATAGAGATTGCGACGGAGGACCAGGAGAAGACCACTTGTCCATTTGGGACTTATGCTTATAGGAGAATGCCTTTTAGCCTCTACAATGCACCTGCCACATTCCAAAGATGTATGCTCAGCATTTTCAGTGATATGGTGGAGCACATTATGGAAGTGTATATGGATGATATCACCATATATGGGGGTACTTTTGAGGAGTGCTTAGCCAAACTTGAAACTGTGCTGCATAGATGCATTGAAAAGAACCTAATGCTCAATAGGGAGAAATGCCATTTTATGGTGAATTAGGGAATTGTCCTAGGGCATGTTATCTCAAACAATGGAATTGAGGTTGATAAGGCCAAAGTTGAGCTTATCTCCAAACTACCACCCCCCACAAATGTCAAGACAGTAAGACAGTTCCTTGGCCATGCTGGCTTCTACAAGAGGTTCATCAAAGATTTTTTGAAAATTGCAAAACCCCTTTATAAGCTGCTGGAAAAGGATACTAAGTTTGCATGGGATGAAACTTGTCAAAAGAGCTTCGAAGAGCTACAATCCCACCTGACCATTGCACCTATAGTGAGAGCTCCTAACGACAACCTTCTAAAGTCATATGTGATGCAGTAGTTTTGCAGCTCTCGGGCGGAATCCTTAGGCGAAAGAACGAAGATGGGGGAAAGCCTTATGTGGTTTATTATGCAATCAAAACTCTGGATGAAGCTCAGAGAAACTACACTACCATAGAGAAGGAACTATTGGCAGTGGTCTATGCCTTAGACAAATTCCGAGCATACTTGGTGGGGTTAGACATTGTTATTTTCACAGACCACTCCGCTTTGAAGTACCTCCTAACCAAGCAAGATGCTAAGGCAAGACTTATCAGATGGGTTCTCCTACTCTAGGAATTTAATCTTCAGATCAAAGACAAGAAAGGGGTAGAGAATGTAGTGGTAGATCACCTCTCCAGATTGACCATAGCCCACAACACACACAATCCTTCAATCAATAATTCCTCGAGGAATCACTGCTACTTGTAGAAAGTGCTCCTTGGTATGCTCATATTTCTAATTTCTTAGCAATAGGGAGGGCTGGGCGAATGGAAGCCTGAAGATAAGAAATACTTCTTTGCAAAAATTCATTCCTATTATTGGGAGGAGCCATTTATGTTCAAATATTGTGCGGACCAGATCATTTGAAGGTGTGTACCTGAAGAAGAACGACAGGGGATTCTTAGTCACTGCTATGAAAATCCATGTGGAGGTCACTTTGCTTCACAGAAGATAGCTATGAAGGTGCTCCGATCTGGGTTCTACTGGCCTTCCCTCTTTAAGGATGCTCACAAGATGTGCCGAGGTTGTGATCAATGCCAAAGACTAGGGAAGCTTTCTCACCGTCATATGATGCCCTTAAACCCAATTTTAATAGTTGACTTATTTGATGTTTGGGGCATTGATTCTGGAACCATTTCCTGCATTAGTTCGGATATTCGTACATCTTGGTGGGGGTTGATTACGTGTCCAAAATGGGTTGAGGCAATTCCACAGTAAAGCGATCACGGGGTGAGTGCGAAGTTTTGAAAGAGAATATCTTTTCCAGGTTTGGGGTGCCTAAGGCCATAATTAGTGATAGGGGTTCACATTTTTGCAAAAAACCCTTTGAAACCCTCCTAGCTAAATATGGAGTGAAACATAAAGTGGCCACCCCTTACCATCCTTAGACTAGTGGACAAGTTGAGCTTGCCAACAGGGAAATCAAGACTGTCCTGATGAAACTAGTAAATTCTTATAGGAAGGACTAGTCCCTAAAGATGTTAGATTCATTATGGGCATACAAGACAACCTTCAAGACAATTCTTGGGATGTCCCCCTATCACCTTGTGTATGGCAAAGCATGCCATCTCCCTGTGGAAATAGAATACAAGGCATGGTGCGCGATCAAGAAGCTGAATTTGGATTTAGAAAGAGCCGACCTTAAGAGGTTCCTTGACCTCAATGAGTTGGAGGAACTACAAAATGATGCCTACCTAAATTAAAAAATTGCAAAAGAGAGATCGAAAAAATGGCATGACCAGATGGTAGCTCGAAAAAAATTTCTAGAAAGGAGATCAAGTATTGCTCTACAATTCCAAGCTTCATATTTTTCTGGGAAAACTCAAGTCGAGGTGGATTTGTCCTTTCATTATTCATCAAGTCTACCCTAATGGGCGGGTGGTGCCATTTCGAAAGAGCCAACTATTTAAAGTGAATGGCCAAAGTCTCAAGCCATATGTAGTCCCCTTCACACCAGACAAGGAGGAACTTTCCCTCCTTGAGCCTCTAAATGTTTAAGGAGTTGGTTTGGGTAGACTCAGTCTCTCTTGAGATTGTAAAGTCCACTTCTTTTTGTTTGATATTTTATTTTATTTTATGCTATTTTATTTTATTTTTATTTATTTTCCCTTGTCTTTTCCTTAATTTAACCTTAATAGTTTATTGATTTTCATTTTCACATGTTTTTTACTAGAGCTATTGTGTTTATTTTATAGGAATTGCTTTCAGTGCGACGGGGAGGTCTGTGAGAATTTTTGAAAGCGATAGAAATTTCACGGCCAGTCGTTTGGCTGATATTTCACCGTTTTAAAATTTAAGTAGGTCATTTTGCGAACAAGCCATTTCGCCTTTGTGTGGTACGCATCTTGCGAAATTTTACGAGGCCATTTCGCAAGAAGTAGGGCGTTTCGAATGGGCTGACCTTCATTGCCCAGGCTCCTTTCCGTTTTTTCCTTCCCGGGCACACCAAACTTGTGCCTGGTTTCCCACCCATTTTTATTTGTGCCATCCAATTTTCAAAAAGTGAAGAACATAATTTGTAAAGTCAAACCTAGTGCCTAGGCTTGAAAAACTACGCGTTTGTGCTCCTCCATTTCCCGAGCTTACCCTCCGTTTTTTATCCTCCTTATCATAAACCCTTCGCATCTTTCCCCTTCATCCATAAATAGACCCTGACCCTCTGACCCTCCATCATAGCCAGAAGCCCCATCCTCTATGTACTCCCCTACGAAACCCGGTTTTCTCTGTGAAACCTAGCTACTTTAGTCTTCGATCATGGAAAAGACTATAGGTGGGCATAGTGCATCCTACAGACCTCGAGTGAGGCCCTTACCTCCAGCCTAGGGCACAAGACCACCCCCAGCGCCGTTGACCCTTGCCCTTTGTGCCACCCCTGCTGATTTGCCCTAGTTGGTTGCTCCTGCCCCTCCTACCTTGCACAAATACGAGACGAGGATTGGGGCAATACCCCTTTCTTCTACACATCCATGCCCCCCCTCCAGAGACTCGGACCTTAGGCCTTGGCGAATCCTCTAGTTCGCAGGTGCAGGAGCCCCCTCAGTCTCCACCTCCTTAGGCCCCTGGTGCTAACAATTCTCAGGTCCACTCTCCGGGATCCATGATCAGAAGGCCCATTTTTCACTGTGGCCCAATTGTATGTAATTTTGAATACAGTGGCAAAGACCTACACAATGAGCACTTTTATGACATTCCGGCCTTCCCCGACCTCCTTAAGCTTCGGGACTCCATGTGGCTTGTGCAGCATTGCCACTTGGAGCCCTTTATGACTCCATGTCAATTCTTACATTCGCGTGTGGTAGTCGAATTCTACCAAACTATGACTTCTAGGAGGGACATGATCTGCGCGCACTTTTCCAATGATGGTCATGAAATTTCTTGGGCATGCGACACCGCCGCCACATTCGGTCTTCCTATGGCTTTGGCCATTACGCGGACTACGGTGGTAGCCCACATACCTCACCATGGGAGATGGTCCACATCCTTTTCTGGGACACCTCAGTTGGTCTCATTTTGTTTAGAAGGCAGTGTTCACCTCTTTCAGTGACGGACCAAAATACCTATACAAATTTATAGCGTTATTACCCAAGGACTATTATCTAATCCCCAACAATAATGCCATGAAACTTGTTTGTTGTGTTTCTCATCTATTGTAATGATTAAAAGCGGTTTCCTTAAGAGAGTAAATCAATTTCTTTATGGTTTGATCCGAGATCTTTGCAGGTATACGGTCGAACAAGTAGTAAATTAGATTTAAGTCTAGATATCGATCCCACAGAGATCTCAAGAATTCTCAATCAACTACCCTGACTACTCAAACTCTATACTATTTGGAATTTGATAGGCAATTTGAAATATTCTTAGCAAACCTTAAAAATAATAAAAAATAAGAAAGTGACTTAATAACAAAATGAATTAAAAATGAAAATCTAAAATAACAAATTTAAACTGATCAGTTATCTATTAAAGGGAGCATTGAAAATACTGCTATTGTGAACAATCAATTCCTATGATTACTACGTAACTTTGCTTTATGAACCACGATTTAAAACACATCCCGAATAAGGTAGTGAAGTTAGATCCCTCCTTCTGCACTTTTCATCATCTAATCTTCCACGATTCTTTGAAGACGAGGATTAGATAACTACTTTCATCTGGTTGCCTTGTTACGGATATTTTTCTTTTCAATACTTCATACCACGAACATGGGTTGTAAACCTTAGCTCCTAAGACATAGGTATAGCATGGGTTTCACAGTTTAATGGACCTCTCTTATCCCAGGTGAATTACAGGAGTTCATCCTTTCCTTGATTAGATCCTTGCTAACATGGGATTGAGCGTCTTTATTCGAGATAAGGTGAACTCTCTACTTGTTAAATGGATATGTCATTCAACTCATTCTCGATTTCCAAGTGAGAAGGATTTATCAATTTAAATTCACGAGCTCGTTAGATCGCTGTGCTCGGTCGCATACCTTCGAGAAATTGTTCATCACTCTCGAGTTGCCTTCACGTGTCACTCGGGAGGGCCTCCACGAAATCGAACAATGAGACAATCCTATTATGGGTATAAGAGACGCTTACATTAGGATTAATTCTGAGAATACTCAAAACTACTTAGTAGATTTACAAGCGATAGTTCAATAACTTCTTATAAATTTATACGGGAAAAGATAATTTCGACAGAGTCTATTCAATGGAAGGTAGGTTTCTAAATCACTAGCTTACACCCACCACAATGAACTGCGATCAAGAAAACCCTTGTAAATCGGGAAATGGAATCGCGAATTCCAAATTTATACGGAATTCGAACTGATCAGATAATTTGAAAAGAAATAGAATTATACGTCGGCTTCTACTTTAGACTAACGTCGGATCAAATTTGAGCGAAAAAAACTAATCTAAAATAAAAACAAAACAAAGAAAATTAAAATCTGAGAGCCTTGGCTACCGAATCTCTCTTGAGCGTAGAAATTGCTTTCCTTCGATAGCGGTGCGTATTTATAAGTTACGAAGTTGGGGCCCTAACCGATGCACCTCACTTATGGATTTGGTCGCTAGCCCATTTGGTTGTTAATGTCGCGACCTAGATTCTTTGTCGCGACCTCGATTCAATCTCGACTACGTCGCATAAGCTTTTATTTAATTCGCGACTTACCTTTAGCATCCTTGGATCGATGTCGCGGCCATTAAATGATGTCGCGACCTTCTTTTCTTGTAATTGATGTCACGACAGCTAAATGACGTCGCGACCTTAGTTCTTTGCAACTGATGTCGCGACCACTGAATGACGTCGTGACCTTAATTCCTTGTAACTGATGTCGCGACCACTGAATGACGCCGTGACCTTAATTCCTTGCAACTGATGTCGCGAGCACTGAATGACGTCGCGACCTTAGTTCTTTGCAACTGATATCGCGACCACTGAATGACGTCGCGACCTTAATTCTTATGGCGATGTGCGACCCTTTGAATGGCGTCGCGACCTTGGTTCTTGCAACTGATAACCGCGACCACTTCCTAGATGCCAGCGACCTCTATATTGATCTCTTGAAAATCTTATGTCGCGACTTGACCGGTGTCCGACCTCCGTATCTCTTGCTGGCCTTGATTTTGTAGCGACCTCGAAATTGTGTTGCGACATCATATCTTGTTCTTCAGTAATTTATGGTTGCCTGACTTGGAGTTTTACATTGCGACCTGCTTTCGTTACGCCCAGCCAGTTGCCCTTATGTCACGGCCGGAGTTTTGTGGATTGCGACCTTGATGTGATTTGTAAATCACTTGTCAAAGGCGTCGCTACGCAGATCCTTTCTTCCTCGTGCATTTCTTTGTTTACGCATCATTTGACCAGTCGTGTCATTCACCTTTCGGCCAGTTTACGCTCCTTTTACTACAATATCACTCTTTCTCTTGAATTTCACAACTTTGCATATGATTTAGTGAGATTATTCAACATTTACGCACATAAATAAGTCTTTTAGATAGAAATCAATCCGAAATGGACTGAAAATGGATGACTTTAAGCTCATCAAGCTCCCCAAAACTTAAATTTTGCTTGTTCCCAAGCAAAGAAAAAGATTTGTTTGTCCTCAAACAAAGGACATTTTACGTATTGTTTTGCGGTTACAGCAATTTAATTGAAAGACTAAGTGCATTCTTTTCTTTTGTATATCTAGCTTCAAGTCCAGATGAAGGTTAATCACTACCAATCCCAGAGTGTACAAAACTAAATTTATTTGAATTTGTTTTATAAACGGTATAAGTCGATTGATCTGCTGAAAAGTAGGTTGGTATTCTTCCTCTTTCTTCTTGAATTGATTAAACCTCACGAGGTCCTTCAGTTTGATCCTTTCAAAATTTTCAAATTCCATATGCTTATTTGTTCTATTGATCTCCACCACTAATGTAGAGTAATTGCAACCTTCAAGATCAATCGGGTCTTTAGGGCTTGTAATGTCGAGGCTTGGGTCATGGGTACAGGATGGATGGAACTTTTAGGTTAAGATTATCGGACTCCTTTTTCTGTACTATGCTTCTTCCTTCTTTCCTTACCTTCTTTAATTGAGTTCCCCCAGACTTCATCCTTGGGGTATCTTCTTGATTTCTTACGATTTAAATTGTTCGTTCCCATTTCTCATTGTACTTCTCATTGTTGGAACTTTTTTTTTCTCAGTCTGCCCGGGAATAGTGTGTTATATCTTTTAGGCTTTCTAAGCACTCTTAGCGAACTTTGGGTTAGTAAGCTCCCATACCGATTGGCATTAGGGTACTAGGTGTTGAAACACCCCTAAGACCTTAATTGTTTAAGAGAGTTAGGCCACAAGACAAAACTTCTTCCTTTAAGCTTTCTTTTCTGTTGTATCCTCCTACTTTAGATCTTTCTCTCTTCACCCTTTTTTGTATTTCTCCTTTAGTTCTCAAAAAAAATACTCTCCCAAACTTTATCTCTTCCTCCTTCTTTGAATTTTTGGATAATCAGAGGTTCTTTACTGGAGGATTAATCATCTAGAATGGCTTGGGATTTCCAATGGCTTGTTTTGAAGATAAGGATTGTTTTGGCTCAAATTCAGGAACTAGGGTGTATGCAGAAGCATATAAATAAGGGTGGCTAGAATGGCTCAAACTGCCAAGGATGGCCTGCATCATTTCTTGTTAGTTGTATCACCTAGGATTTCGCCTTGATCAATAATCTAACAAGTTCTAGAATTCTATTTGATTAACTGTGACTAACCCTAAGGATGTCCTTAACTCACTTTAGTTGATGAGGAGTTACATGATCTAAGGTTCACCGAGGTTCTTTGAAAACTACTTGTTTATACTTCCAAACTCAAAATATATTTTTTCCTTCAATTGTATAACTTTCCTTTATCTTGGACTCATCGACTAAATTCAAGTCAATTATGCAATTTGTGTTTCAATTCAATTATATGTCAGTGCATATGATACGCAATTATTTGTTTTTCAGCCTAATATCTTCTAATCAAACTACTTCAACTAGCTTAGATTATGATATGTCGACTATTTTCATTCTGAGCTAAATCCTCTTTGTTATTCTTCTAACAATTAAAGCAAAAGTAACAACAATCTAACTGAAGCAACATCAAGGCAAATTTTCTTATTTTATTAATGAGATTGTGCGAGTTGAGAATAGGTGAGTGAGGAAGAGATGGATAAATCAATGGGAAAGTCTATTTTTTTCGGGGGAGCAAAGATGTTGGGAGGATCGAATCAAGGGTAGCCAAATTAAGGTTGAATTTGAGAAACTTCATTTTGAGTTCTCTTCTTCTTCTTGTCATTCTCCTCTCTGTCACGATTTCTTGAGGATCGATTCATTGGTGAGATCAACCTTTTTGTTGGATCATCCTTTGTCTTTTACCCAATGTGTTCATTGTGTTCTCCATTTCGAGTCATGGCTTTAAAAATTTGGAAAGATTATTGTTGATCAAATCCAAATTTTCAAGCGGACTTCTTGAAGGCATCTTTGTCATCAAGCTCTTGATCTCTTTCCTTACGTCCTCTTCTCGAAGTCCTTGAACGAC
Organism: Tetrastigma voinierianum; assembly: GCA_016808115.1. NCBI lineage: Eukaryota > Viridiplantae > Streptophyta > Magnoliopsida > Vitales > Vitaceae > Tetrastigma > Tetrastigma voinierianum. Next base: position 73,618 of record JAEQBH010002831.1, read on the forward strand.
ATGTAGAATTTGAATCCCTTGATATGCTCCTTAGTTTGGCTTTAAGATGCGAGTCCTTTCCTTTATGAGTGTTAGGAGTTGAGAATCACGATCATACCAGTTGTTAATAAAATGACTCATGGCTCGAGTGCAGCTTCTTGATGGAATCGTGATCTCCTCCATTTCTTCTTGAATTTTTTCTCTTGATGCTCCGGGATCTCCGCCCATCTGCTCTTCCCGCCACATTCATTTCTTACTTCCCATTCTTGATCTCTTCTTTTCAATTCTAATTCGCCCTGCTTCCTCTCTGAATTTTTATTGGATGTTCCATTCCCTTTCTCTTTCTTCCATTCTCTTCTGAATGGGCGAGCATCTTCATTATTTGATTATTCCCTTAGGATCCCCTAGGCTTTCACGGGTTCTCTGAAATCTACGTTCCTAATAGGGAAGGCTAGACCAGTGGGGTTGAGAAATTTACAGAGCCACATCATCTTGTTCTCGTCTCTGCCAAACATAAAGGTGTTCCCTTAGACTTCATACGGATCTTCTTCACTTCTTTATACTGCTGACCAAGAAGGGTGTCACTCTTTAACATGCTTGCATTCTCTTTCTTCTCTGAATCTTGCTTCTATTACCAACCCCCCTTTTCTTTTGATTCCTAGGCCCCTTGCTTACTCCGAAGTCGGGTAGTGAGTGAAACCTTGGGGCACTCTTCTTCTTCTTCCCAAGTTCCCTTCACACTAGCCCTCAAACATAGCCTTGTGATAGTTGCTGGGTGAGGGATCAAACCCCTTTATTCCTTCATGGTATCTCATTATTGAGTTTTCAATGTTTGCTCCGACATTAAGCTTATTACCCCGCCCGACATGGCATAGAGAATGATTGCTTCTTGTTCTCGTGCCGTCTGCGGACATGCTTGGTGCAGACCCTGTGAGAGACGGGAAAAAAAAAAAGCCATACCTTTGCCTCTTACATCCAAATCTCCTGTTTATGGTATGTTGCTCTCCCTTCCTTGACCCCATTTCACTTCTGATCACATCGACTTTCTTGCAATCTTCGCGGTTAGGGTTGTCTACTATCTTCTTGTGGCTGGATCCATGCTTACGCCCTTCCATTAAGGTACATTTCATTGATGGTTTGCCACCTTCCATCGACACGAAACTCCTCTGACATAAACAGAGTTATCCTTTCTCCCTACCAGGTTGGAGTAGAATTCTCGAACTACTGCTGCGTATCCGGACTTTTGATGCTTACAGAAGTTTCCCCAACCTCTTTGTTCTATTAGTTCCTTGAAAGGGGAGATGAGTTTGTTGAAGCCTCTTTCTCCGACAAACCCCTTACCGGCATAGTCTGCCAGGATGGAAAGCTTCTTAAATCTGAATTAATTTTCCTTTCCTTCTTCTTTGCTTGTCTTTTCCCCTTTTCTCACATTGCTTGGAAGCGGGTTGAACCACGGATTTGTTCAGACGAGCGGGTTCACACAGCAATTCTTAGCATCCATTAAATCATTCCCACACAGCAATTCAAACATGTATTCTATTCAATTTTCACAGAATTTATGTAGTGAGAAGAGTACTCCCTTTTCAAAGTCGTCTTTCTGTGAAGTCTTTGGGCAAATCTGGAGTTTGTTCCTTCTCACACAGGCATTCGATTCTGCATCGGCATCTTTGTAACAATTTCAAAAGGATTAAATTGATCAAATACTAACCTAGCAATTCCTAACAAATCATGGCTAGAACTAAAAAATTCAAAAGTAATTAAAAAAATTTCCAAAGTCTATATAAAGCAAAAATCTATATGAGTTTGCCTCCATGAAATTTGCTCTGTTTTGAGTCGACCATTTGGACTAAATTTGTTTTAAAGTGTGAAGTTCTCGGAAAATCCATATTTCCTAGGGAGGATAAAATGGTAATTTCGATTGAAAATCGAATTTTTCTAGATCTCGGATGGCGAAGCGGACTTCATAGTTTAGGGTGTCTCGCGAAATCTAGCTACCACGTCGAATTTCGTCGAATTAGGCACGGTCGAGATTTCCGTTCCAGGCACGTAGAGAAGTGCGGGACACTTGGCACTTTATGAGTAGAGGCGCCACGTGTCAAGCTATGGGAGAGTCAAACATTGAGCTCAAGTGGGGCTCACATGTGACACATGGCATCATGCCATTAGAGGGAAATATAAAGGTAGATGGATAAGGATAAGGGTGTAATCCCGGCCCAGGCGATGGAAGCGACACTTGGCAAGTGAGAGGACAATTTTCTTGACCAACCTTGACCCAAATCAGTTTGGGAGAGGGAAAGAGAGAGAGGGAGGCCAACGGAGAGAGAGGGAGATCTTTTTAGAGAGAGAAGCTCTCACTTCTCTCTAGAATTTCCGGCGATCGGACCGGCGAGCTCCGACAAGGCAAGAAGCAAAGTTGCTCTCCACGGTAAGGACTACATGTGGGAACCAGTTTTGAGGAGTTTCGACAAACTCCGGAAAGGTAGGGGTTTTTCTCCTACTTGCTTTACTTTTTGTTTAAGGGCCTTGTAATGGATTGGGATTTGTTGAGGCCTGGATGGCCGTGGGTTGATTCAAAAGATTTTGGTAGTGAATAAATCCACAGGTGGTTTGGACAGTCCACAGACTGTTTGTGTGATTTGTGTGTGTTGTTGTGTTATTGCCATGAGAAAATAACATGCTAAGTGTGATTTTGTGGGCGGTTCCAAGATGATTCGCCGGATTGTGCCTTAGCCCATGTGAGCTAATCTTATGTTATTGTCATAAACTGAATAACATGTTGTATGCGAATTAATTTTGCTAATATATGCATGAGTGATATATTAGCATGTGTTGAATGTTTGGTGTGTCATTGCATTGCACTTAGGTGGGGAGTAACCCAAGTAGGGAATTTCCACTACTGGGCTTTGCTCACCCCGTCGTGGGGCATCTTTTAGTGCGACGCACTTGGGAGGGACGCATCGGGGACCTTAGGCGAAAAGAAATATGGCCAAGTTGGCCTTATCTTGTATTTTTTTTTTTTTAAAATTTTGGGCAAAGGACCCAGTTTGTATAAATTGTAATAAAAAACAATTGTGAATGAATCCATTTTTGTATAAAATATACATTTTATGAGTAGGATGTGTAGGCCCAAGTGGCCATATTTACACATGTATGGGTCTCATAACATGAGACATGTAGATTTCCACGGGTTGACGGGTGGTCAACGGACACCTCGGTTTTGGGGCGTCACATTAAGCATTCTCTCTCTCAATTCACCAGCTGGAGTTCTTCCTTTTTTTCTCCCTGCTGAGATAGTGCTTCAGTCTTTGACCATTAACCTTGAATTCTTCCCCAACATCAGTCTTGAGTGTTCTTGCTCCAATCTTAGTACTTGACACCCTTGTATATAATGTTATACTCCATTTTTGATTCAACTTCCCTTGAAATAATCTTAAACAGGAGTTAAATAGCAGAACTTGATCCCATGCTCTGAACTCTTTCCTCAGAATCCTTTGATCATGCCATTTCTTTGTCTTGTCCTTGTATATTCTAGCATTATCACTTGGAAGCCGTTTCTCAGTTCCTCTAGTTCATTCAATTGGAGCAATCTTTCTTCCTTTTCAATTTTGAAATCGAAGTTCAGCTTCTTGATGGCCCACATTGCTTTGTATTCCAGTTCAAGAGGGAGGTGACATGGTTTGCCAAAGACCACTGCGTATGGGACGTCGATGGGAGTTTTGAATGCGATCTGCCAAGCCCAGAAGTGCGTAAATCGAGGTTTGGAAGACCAATCTTTCTGCTTGAACTTACAGTCTTTTCGGGATCCTTTTAATCTCCTATTGGAAATTCACCTTGTCCATTAGTAAGGGGGTGATCGCTGAGCTCATTATATCTGTTTTGATCCATACCTGCTCATGAGCTTTGCAAATATTTTGTTTGCAAAGTGAAACTCCGTCACTAATGATAGTCACAGGTGTTAAGATAATACCCAAAGAAATGTTCTTTTGCAAGAAACTCACAAGCGTATTAGCGTCATTCCTTGGACAAGCTATTGCTTCACCCATTTGGAAACACATAATCCATTGCTAGCGGTATGCTCTGAGTTTCCAAATGATGGTGGGAAGGGTCCCATAAAATCTATCCCGTACATCAAAATTTGCTGCAATATGCCTCGTAGGGGCATTTCATTTATGTTGCTGATATTTCCAATCTTTTGGCATCTATCACATAATTTGACCCATTCGGCACAGTCTCTGAAGATAGTGGGCCAATAAAATCCCGATTGGAGTATCTTGTGAGCTGTTCTTTCTCCGGAAAAATGTCCCCCATATGGTGATGCATGGCATTCATTCAAAATTTTGCATTGTTCACTCTCTGGCACACATCTTCTTATAATCATGTCAGCACCTCTTTTAAATAGCAATGGTTCATCCCAGATGTAATACTGCTTTGTCAGTTTGAGCTCTATTCGGTTGGTAGCTGAATTCAGGAGCCTTTACTCCTGCCAAGTAATTCACGATATCGGCATACCATGGGGATTGGAATGACAATTTAAGCAGTTGCTCATCGGAAAGTTCACATTGATTACGCCTCCTCCTCTTCTGCTTTGTTTCTTTCTACTCTGGACAAGTGATCAGCTATCCATTGTCTGACCCTTCTTATCTTTAATTACGAGATCAAACTCTTGTAGTAACAACACCCACCTTATCGGTCTTGGTTGGATTCCTTTTTCGACATCGGATATTTGATTGCTATGCTTGCATGGTCGGTGTGAATGATAATATAGGATCCCAAATGTATGCTTTGAATTTCTCCTGGCAAAACTATGGCTAGCATCTCCTTTTCGATAGTTGAATAGTTTTCTTGGAAGCTCGTGAAAGGTTACGCTAGCATAGTATATGGCTCACAGATATCTTTTCTTTTCTTTGCCCCAATACAGCTCCCATTGCGAAATCAACGTCGCACATTATTTGAATCCACTGATCCCCGATGCAGTGCGGCCATGATCGGTGCTTGAACTAATCGATCTTGATTTCTTCAGAGAGCACCTTTGCGAGGAGTCATCACTACACTTTGTGTCTTTCTCGATGTCACATAATGGTGCGGCTATTTTTGAAGTCTTTGATGAATCCTATAGAATCCGGCGCCCCCGAGAAACTCCTTATCCTTTTCTTTGTTGTGGGTGGTGCAAGAGTCTTGATAATCGAAACCTTTGATTAGTCCACTTCTAGTCCCGTAGCAGAAATTTTATGACCAAGAACAATACCTTCTGTTACCATGAAATGGAACTTTTCCTAGTTTAAGGCTAGCTGTTTGTCCTTGCATCTTTGAAGCACTGTTTCCAGGTTGTTTAGACAATGCTCAAAACTGGATCCATATACTGTGAAGTCATCCATAAAAATCTCCATGACCTTCTCAACCAAATCTGAGAACATGGACATCATACACCCTCCCGAAAAGTAGAGGCATTGCACAACCTAAATGGCATCCTTCGAAGGCAAGGTGCCATGAAGCAAATGTGAATGTAGTTTTCTCACAGTCGCCGGGTGCGTGGCAATCTGGTTATAGTGTAGGAATACCCATCGAGAAACAAAAATGAGGGTGTCACGCTAACTTTGTCAACATTTTGATTAAATGAAAGGCAATGGGAAATGATCTTTCTGGTTGATGTGTGTTCGGCTTCCCGATGTCGATACATACTCTCCATCCACATGCAGTTCTTGTTGGAATTAACTCATTTTCATTTCGGATCCACGGTGAACCCTTTCTTTGGAACCACATGGTGGGCTAGCAAGGGTATAATTCATATATGAAACCGACATTCAACAATTTGAGCACTTCCTTTCTGACTACTTCTTTCATGAATGGGTTAGTCTTCTTTGTTGTTTAACGGATGTTTGCATTTTCCCTCAATGATGTTACAATGCGTATATTGTGGTGCGATACCCTTTAATTCATCTATGGACGGGCAATCGACTCGATAATTCTTCAAAATTTTCAGCGCTTACGTTCTTCAACATCAGGTCTAAGCGGAGATAAATCAACGCTTACTCCTTGGTAGCTCCAAGTAAGCATATTTCAGATGACTTGGCAACTCTTTTAAAACTAGCCCTTCTGCACTGGTCTCTTGATGAAATTCCTTCTCTTCATTATTATCTCCATTGTCACTGTTGTTTTGTTTAAGACTCAAAACCTTTTCGGTAGAGTGCAAACTGATGTGCGGAAAATCAGAATTAACATCTTCAAGATACTAGAAATTCATCTCATTTTCATTGATAGGAAGTTGAGCATTACAATCATAATAACAATCAGAGTTGTTGAGATATGGAGCATCGTCTACTAACATGAAAATCTTCCTATACGTGTCTAAATTCTTCTTCAAACTTTGGAAGCGATTGAAGTCAAGCTGCTTCTTCTCCAGCCACTGAGAGTGAGAGGCAGCCCATACGCATATCTATTATAGCCGGCTCTCAGGTTACTAGGAATGGCCTTCCTAGCAGCAGAGGAACTTGTGAATCTTCTTCCATGTCCAGGATGATGAAGTCGACAGGAAAAATGAATTTCCCCACCTTTACAAGCACGTCTTCAATGACTCCTTCAGGTTTCGCCATTGTTCTATCTGCCATTTGAAGAGTAACAGTAGTGGGAGTAAGCTCCCCAAACTTAATTTCTTTGCAACAGATAATGGCATTAAGTTTATATTGGCACCGGAGTCACAAAGAGCCTTTTGAATTTCAAATCCTCCAATGGTGCAAGGAATTGTGAAACTTCCTGGGTCTTTCATCTTCTCTGGTAAATTCTTCTTTATCACTGCACTGCAAGTGGCAGTCAGATTCACTACTCCTTCCTCTGCAAATCTTCTCTTCTTGCTTAAAATTTCCTTCAGGAACTTGGCGTAAAGTGGCATTTGAGTTACCACTTCTGTTAATGGCATGCTTATCTCAACTGCAGAAAATTTTCAAAGCCTTACTTGGCTTGCTCCTCTATCCTTGACTTTTGCAGTCTCTGCGAGATGGGACTGCAAGCATAGAGTTTTGGGCTTTCTTCTTGCTTCTTTCTTAACTGCTTGTTCTTTGCTCTTCTTCCTTTCTTTCTCGACTCGGCATTTTCTAGGCTTCCTTATACAGTTGCCTTCATCTTTCTACGACTTTTCCTTTTCCTAATTCTTTCCCACTTCGAGCTGCCTTTGCCATGCGATCTTGCTGGATTTTCTTCGTGTCAGGGAAAAGCATCTTTAATTTGATTCTGCGGTCGGCCCAGGTTGCCTATTTGTCTCGGGTTCTTGAGAGGAGGCATTGGCGGTCGATCTAAAAAAATTTGAGAATTGTTATTTGAAGCAGTCTGCAAAACTTTTTGGTCATGGAAGTTCTTGACTATTTTCCCCCATGAGCTTTATGACATTGGTCTTCCAAGGTGCGAGCCTTTTTGACCACTGATATTCATTCTACCCTCCTTGTTCTTTCTTCTTTGGAACCTTGGTGAGCATACCCCTGTGAAAATTTGCCCATGTCTTGGGACGTGTTGTGCTCCTCCACCATAAGAGAAATTCTCATGGTTCCTTAATGCTGGGGTATAATGGGTTAGCAGGTTGGGATTAGGCTTGAAATGATATGCTCTGTTCTCGTTCAAATAGTTAGCCTCCTCCACTGCATAGGAAACCTCTTCAGCGCGCCCCTCAGCATTATTTACTCTTCCTTCTCTTTCCACTGCTCCTATCTCATTTGTAGAGTGCATTCTGTTATCCAACCAATGCATTAATGCATCAAGCTTGGCCTCCATGGCAGACATCTTGTTCAGCTCAATCATTCCATTTCCTTTAGCTCTGCTTTGCTTGCTCCTGAGTTGAAGGAGGTCTCATGTTGCACCCTAGCAGATCCTCGATGTTTGTCTTACTTCTTGCTCTTAACTGTACGAATGCTCCTTATGGCATCTATTATACCTTTTGAGGTATAATTCATGGAGTGGTAGAAGATGTCCATTTGTGTCTTCGGGTCTATCCCGTGCATGGGACATCTCTTCAGCAGCCTCTTGTATCTCTCCCCAAGCGGTCATCACTGAGGACTCCTCATCTTCCTCTTGTTTGAAAGTAAAAATTTCCCCTCTTCGTTCAGAAGTGAGGGATGGAGGAAAAAATCTGCTTTCAGTAAGCTTCCTTGACTCTTCCCGTGTATTAAAAACGGATCCATGGTAGTGAGTCGAGCCGTGATGCGGTATATCTCTTAAAGAGAATGGAAACAAGCGCGGCAATAACTTTGGTCTCACACCATTCAATTTAGCTTTATATTGGCATTCTCGAAACCGTCCCAAGTGTTCGTTGGGATCTTCGGAGGGTGACTGTGGGTGGATTGTTGAACCATGGTGATCGAGTGGCAGGCCTCAAAATTGTTAGCATCTATCGATGGTTGTCTCATTGCTAAGTATTCATCTTGGATCACTGGTCTCCAGAAGTCCTCCATAGTGTCTCGCTCTTGAGGTGCCTACAGCTGCCGGAGTCTGGTTGTTGCCGGTCAATCTTTCGTCTGCCATCTCTGCTATTTCTGCACTCTTAACCTTTCTTAGTCCTCTAAGTGTTCTTTCGATCTCAGTGTCTATTGGCAACAATTCAGCTCCCTGCTTCCTGTGCATGAATTAACTCCTGAAATTATAATATACTGAGATCAAATGGAGTCAGTGATACCAAAAATTGTATTTAACATGAAAAGCTCTACAAAATTTTATTAGCTTGCTAAACTATTCTTTGTTGAATCATATTTTGCAAATTTTCTATTTCTTTTTATAAATTATGTCCAAACTAGTATTTCGCTTTTTGAATTACAGAATATTGATTCACAAATTCTTTCGATCAGCGAATGGCCTTGAAAACTTGTTCCTCTTTAGGTGATGGACCAAAATACCTATACAAATTTATAGAAGGTGTACCCAGGATTATTATCTAATCCCGACAATGCCATGAAACTTGTTTGTTGTGTTTCTCATCTATTATCTTTTGATTAAAAGCGGTTTCCTTAAGAGTAAATCAATTTCTTTACTGGTTTTGATTCTAGGATCTTTTTCCATAAGAGTGTATAGGTCGACAGTAGTAAATTGGATTTAAGTCAGATATTGATCCCACCAGAGATCTCGAAATTCTCAATCAACTAAGCTTTGACTACTCAAACTCTATACTATTTGGACTTTATTAGGCAATTTGAAATATTCTTAGCAAACCCCAAAAATAATAAAAGCCCAAGAAAAGTGACTTAATAACGAAATGAATTAAAAATGAAAATCTAAAATACTTAATTAATTGATGTTAATCTATTAAAGGGCATTGAAAATACTACTATTGCGAACAATCAATTCACATGGACTACTCTGTAACTTTGCTTCATGAACCCTTGATTTAAACATCGAGGAATAAGGTAATGCGATTGGATCTCTCGCTACTTTGCGCTTTTCATCATCTAATCTTCCACGATTCTTTGAAGGCAGAGTTAGATAACTTCACCTGTCTGGGTTGCCTTGTTACGGATGTTTTCTTTTTCAATACTTCATACCTGAACATGGGTAAACCTTAGCTCTAGACATAGGTATAGCATGGGTTTACACTTTGCAGTTTCTCTTATCGGAATTAAGACAGGTTCATCATTTCCTTGATTGAATCCTTGCTAACACGAGGTTGGGCGTGCTGTTGAGATAAAGTGAACTCTGCTTGTTTAAATGGATAAGTCATTCAACGCATTCTCGATTTCAAGTGAGAAGAGGATTTATCGATTTAAATTCCTGAGCTCGTTAGATCACTGTGCTCCGGTCGCCACCTTCCAGTGACCATCACTCTCGGGATTGCCTTCTGTGTCACTCGGAGGGCCTCCACAATCGAACAATGAGACAATCCTATTATGGGTATAAAGGCGGCTTACATTGGGATCAATTACGAATACTGAACCAATGATAGATTTACAAAAACGATAGTTCAATAGCTACAATAAATTTATGCGGGAAAGATAATTTACGGCTTGAGTCTATTCAATGGAAGTAGGTTTCTAAATCACTAGATTACACCTTACAATGAAACTGGCGATCAAGAAAACCCTTTATCAAATGAATCCAAATTTATGCGGAATTCGGACAATCCAGGCAATAATTTGAAAGAAATAGGAGTGCGTTCGACCACACTTTAAGCTAGTCAAATCCAAATTTGAGCGAAATAACAAACTAATCTAAAATAAAAACAAAACAAAGAAAATTAAAGCCCAAGAGCCTTGACACCCGAATCTCTCTTTTTGGGCCATCGAGGCTGCTTTCAGCCGATGGCGACTCGTGTTTATAGGGTTAAGTTGGGCCTAGCTTTGATGCACCTCCTTGTGGATTTCGGATTAACTGGCCCATTTGGTTGTGTGCTCGCGACCTCTATTCTTTAATCGGCGGGCCCTTCGGTTAATCTCGGCTACGTCGTAGAAGCTTTTATTTGATGTGACTTGCCTTTAGCATCCCTTGGATCACGATGTCGCGACAGTAAATGATGTCGCGACCTTAACCATATGCTTGATATCGCGACCGCTAAGTGGCGTCGCGACCTTAGTTCTTCTGGCGATGCCAGCGACCACTTCTAGATGCCATGACCTCTCTATGTTCAGTCTCTTAGAAATCTTATGTCGCGACTTCTATTCGATGTCGACCTCCCATGTCTCTTTGCTCGGCCTTCAGATGCATCTCGACCTCGAAATTGTGTTGCGACATCATATTTTGTTCTTCATTAATTTATAGTTTGCGACTTGGAGTTTACGTTGCGACACCTTTCGTTACGCCGGTTGCCTTTATGTCGCGACTGGAGTTTTGTGGTTGCGACCTTGATGTGATGCTTCATCATTGTCAAGGCGTCGCTACAACATGTCCTTTCTTTCTCATGCATTTCTTCTGTTGCAACATCATTCAGCCAGTCGTGTCATTCCTGCTCAGCCAGTTTCTGCTCCTTTTACTACAATATCCTCTTTCTCTTGAATTTCCTGTTGCATAGCAGTTTGGTGAGTTATTCAACATTTACGCGCCATCGATCTTTTAGATAGAAATCAATCAGAAAAATGGACTGAAAATGGATGACTTTTAAGCTCACCAGGCAGCTCTTAACAGGGATGCCTTTTATTGATCATGTGTTGCTATCAAACCTATTTCATTTTCAGCATTTTGTTCAGAGGAGGGGAGCCATACTGGAGGCACTATATCGCATTTGTAAGGGTTTATGGTTTAACCTTGTGGAGCTCATCATGACTTCTCTTTTCCACTTTGAGGAGAAGATGCAAGTAAAAAAAAACCTCGCTGGGCGAGAGGCCATTCCCATCTTGCTTTTCGAATTTCTTTGTCTCGGTGTTGGAGCACCTTGGTTTTTCGGTTGAGCCCTATATAGAGTGCCATCGGGTTTGTGAGGCTATTTCACGGTGGAAAGTGACGATTTGTCTTAGAGTGCTCCTCTCCCGGCTCGGGGATCAACGAGGACCAGCCACCACTGCGGCTCTGGTGGGGCCCACTAGCATCCACAGTTCCCACAGCCACTAGTCCATTGCCTGCATCATTTGAACCTCTAGTGCCTCTAGTCCCTGTCGATTCAGCTGGGCCTAGTACTTCTGCAACACCCATGGAGACTATTCCCATTTCTCCCTGTGATTTTCTGGCCATTATGACTTCAGTTCGCAATTTTTCAACTACATCTACTTCTTTTGCTACTGCCCATGCTGCCTTAGTCGAGCGAATGGCATGAACCGAAGCCATCCTTACATAGACCAATGCCATCCTTGCTCAGAACAATGCCATCCTTGTGTAGATTCAGAGCAACCTGGGCCTGCCTCAGTTCCCTACTAGTCCACCAGCAACAGTCTCACCATCTTCAGCTTAGCTTGAAGTAGAAGTAGCACCAGCAAACTTGGCCCCTCCTACAACTCCATTATACCTCCTTCACAGTATGATGGCAGTCCCTTCCCCTAATTTGCCGTTCTGCGATCTCACGTAATTTGCTCATCCTGCCCAGGATGGGGATGACATTCCACCCTTTGCAAATATGTGAGGAGGTAGCACTTTCTTCTTTAAGTTTCCACTTCGGACCCCATTGAGGGCAATGCGATGTTTGGTTGGGGGGAGAATTAATGAAGGAAGTTGCTTTTTATGTTATGGTTATGCTTTGGTTTTGAGTAAGTCCTTTTGTGTAGTAGAATGACTTGTTGGCAGTTAGGCTTTTTTTTACAAGTATAAGTATGCCTTTAGTTTCAGTACATGTTATAAAGTTTCAGCACATGTTATAAAGCTTACAGTTTCTCTTTCACAACCATTTTTTTTTTTTTTTTTTTTTTGTAATGCCTAGCTTGTAGTATGAGAAATTGAAATATTCCAATCACGGTGATGCTAGAATGGTGTTGTCTTAGGTGATTGATAATCAGTTGGGGTACTTATTGTTTTCAACATTTTTCTTCCACTTTGAACTAACCACACACTATGTACATTAGATTTCAATGATAAGCTGAAAAACTGCCTTGCCTCCTAGGCCCTGCAAAAGTCCGGGCTATTAATTTTGACCCCCTTTAATAGGTCGGGACCCTTGAATAAAAGACCAATGAGTCTTTCAAAAAAAAAAAAAAAAAAAAGGAGAGAAGAAAAAGAAAAAGAAGAGAAAAGAAAAAAATTGTGACACTTTGCCTTGAAACCTGAGCACAATCCGAGGGGTATATGTCAAAAGTCTTTCAAGCCCGGTGCCTTAAACCAATTGGCTAGGAGACACCGATTTTGTGCTCATTACATGGGTGAATAGGTGGAGTTTAGAAAATTGTAGGTGCTGGAGTTTCAAACTCATTAAAAGTCCGAGGTGAAACCTGAAGAGTTAGTGGTTGAGAGATCCTTATGACTTGATGCCCTAAACCTTAATCGGTTGGGAGTCATCGATGGACCCCCGTTACATGGACAATTGTGAATTAGATACCCTTAGCATTGCACCCCTATAACATTAAAAAAAAAGAAAAGAAGAAGGAAGTTGTAGATTAAAAGTGGGTCCTGATCTATTAAAATTTACATTTAATTTATTAGGTTTAGACAAGAGCTAGGTTTGGGGGAGGGGGAGCGAATAGTTTGGTGTCCCATTTTGAAACCTAATCAAGCTAAACACTTAGGTTTTTGTGGAAGGCATCGGGTTGGTTCTCTAGGAGTTGAACCTCTTTTGATACTTGATTTTGCATAGCACACGGTCTTCCTAAGATAGTTGTTAGGCAAGATTTTCGTGACTCTTGTTAAAGGTTGTGCATTATCCCCTCATTTTTTTGAAACATCATTTTTGTGGACATATATAGCTGATCTTGTTTTGTTTACTTTCTTCTTCCTTCATTGCTAAGGGACTAGCAATGTGTCGGTTGGGGGGAGTGATTACTACCCAAATAGTGTTGTTTCATACCCTTAACACTACAAGTTTTGAGCACTTTTTGCGTAGTAATCAACCTAATTAACCCGGTTGGCATGTTAAGGACCTAGCTATGCTACTGATCATATTTTATGGCGAATTTTGTAGTTTTCATAGGTCATTTATGCAAGGTTAAGAAGTCGGCACAATCACCCTTCAAGTTGAAATTAAATTTGTAGATAAAAAAAATGGAAGAAGAGAAGTAGTGCGAAGAAACGAAACAACCACAGCAATTTCACGAGGGTTGTAACAGGGAATTCAGCAGTTTGCAAAATTTCGTAGTTCCGCAGCCCACAACTAATTTAGTTTACATCCTTTTGACTTTCTTTGTACTTTTTTTGATCTCTTCCAAATTTGTCCCTATGTAATAGTGATTATCTTTTGATATTTTGGTAAATTGTATTTGCAGTATGGCATATATGCCAGAGACAAGACTTTGTAATCATTCATTCATTGAAATTGGAACCAAGTTTCCGGGAGAAGCCTCGTGTTTTTTTCTCTGGATTTTCTTTCATTTTCCTTCACTTTCTCACTGGCCAAACAAACTCTGAGGATGACAAAAAAGAGGATGAGTGGCTAAACTCCCTCCTTCCTTGAAGTAGAGGGCACTGGTAAGGGAACCTGTGGTGACGCAGGGGCTCTCATGTTTTCAACGTAGGTATTCTCTTCCGTTTATGTTCTCTCTTTCAACTTTAGGTTTCGATCCCCTTCGATTCACCTTGAATGGTTACTATATGGTAAACTTTTACGGCTCATTGGATGCTTATTACTTTAGATCCTACTTATATGATGTTGGTTAGTTATCATTTATGAGCCATTGGAAGGTGATTCAAGAGGAGACGGTACAGACTAAGATCATTAATGGACATCAAGATACCCATTTTCAAGGATAGTTATTGAGAGTCAGGGTTTATAGCTAAATCAAAATTAGATTCGGGAGGTAACTATAGGTTACTTTTCGCAATGTGAGGGAAAGACCCAAAGAACCCAAGCCCAGTCGCCTAATACTTCAAGGGAATTCTTTCTATATTGTTACATCACTTTGGTTATGATTTCAACTACCAAAACTCCCTCTTTTATAACAACCCAAAATCCAAATTCTAATCACCAATGTAACTTCAGCATTAGCCATTTACACAAAGAAAACTCATCCTTGTGGACGATCCTAGAACCACTGTGCTATAGTAGCTATGCTACGCCAGTACGAGTTGTTAGGTTATAAATATTGTTGATTTAGAATACCTTACGGGCTACACATAAGCACATAAAGAATCAAATGTAAGTAACGGGGTTCCCTTGTCCGCGATCGAGGCGATCCACGACAAGAGGTCGAGTTGCGACGGGCTTGGATTAAGGCGAGAGATTTCGTATCGCGACAAAATTAGTAGTGTTAGATGGATTTCACGGAGTTGTGTCCCAGTGACGGGGAGTATTAAGCGTCGCGGCGAGTGTAACGAACCGAAAGGGCCTTGTGTTTGCAACCTGACATTTTTGTGTAGTGACAGAGTTGGTCAAGGCTAGGAGTTTTTATGTCGTGACAGAGTTGGTCAAGGCCGGGGAACATGTTGTATGAGTATTTTTGTGTCCGCAGCCGAGTTTGGCCTTAAAGGCGAGGTTTTTTGTGTCGCGACATAATATTTTATGTCACGATAGAGTATCGGCAAATGAGAGGTTTTGTGTTGCGACAAGGAATTTTAGGTTACGACATAGTTGGCTAGGTTGGGATGATTTTCTACCGTGATCGAGTATTTTTATGTCAAGACAGAGTTGGCCAAGTTAAGGAGGAATTATGTCACAACAGGGTATTTTTATGTCGTGACTGAGTTTGATCAAGGCCAGGAGTTTTTATGTCTCGATGGTATATGGCGCCTACGAGTTTAGCCTTGAATAAGGGTTTTTATGCCATGATAAGTACTATTACATCCACGATGAAAGTTCCGATATGGGGTTTCCGTAGCCATGACATAGCGTTCTATGTCACGCCCGGTGGGAATACATAGTCTCTTTGCGATAGGGCGTGTGCACGGCGGTGGCAGCTCTATCGCGCATGATGGAGCCTTAAATTGTGCCGCGACATTGCCGTGTTGCATCCGCGATGAGAGGCCTTGTGCGCCGCGACATACCAGGCGGTAGCGCCTGGCGGGCAGGTGCCCGCACAACAAGGGACTGCGCACACGACAGAGGGATTCTGTCGCAATAGACTTTTCCAGTAGCTAGGAAAAAAAAAATGACCCCCGGATTTAGGGCGTCACAACCTATCTATGTGAAACATAACTCAGTGAGAGACATCTTTATGAATCATCAACTAATGGATTCATTCTTTGTTGAATATGCCACCAAAATTGAGAAGTAAAACCATTTTGGGGTCCAGGATTTAGTATTTGATACGGTATAAGCAGCATAAGAAGGACTCGTTCCAACCATGGTGGAACAATTTGAGAGAAATATAGCAAATTTTCTCAAAGAAGAATTTGCATCAGACAACACATTTGGGTAGGAAGCAGGCATAGGTAAAATAGATAATAATGATACTCATATTCTTAATGCTGTTGAGTTTCAAGCAATGATCGAGAATCTATGGGGATTGAACACGTTGGCTGGACAATGTTTTGATGAAAAAAGGGTTGCTCAAGTAGAGGATGACTCTAAACAACTCAAGTTATGGCTAAGAAAACTAAAGCCATGTCGGAGTATGCACAAGCCTTGATAGATGAAGCTGATGAACATACTAGTAAAACATTCGAGTGAATTAAGGCTATTGCGGCATAGCGAGAAGAACAATCTCAAGCATAAGAGATTATCTTGAAAGCAATCTCAAAGATGCCTAGACCATAGAGGTCAGAGCTGACTTCTCATTTCATCATGTAACAAACTATTAAGCTCCGGAGACACTATCTATTGAACTGGGAGGAGGCGGCTCCTAGGAAATTTTCGAGACGGGTGGACCGCTCTTACAAGCGGGTTGAAAATCGATATCTTCCTCCTATAAGAGAAGGGAAGTTCGAAAAATTCCAATGAGAATATTTCTAATCTGTTAGGATAACGACTCCTCAAAGGATGTATATTAACACCAAACTGGAGTTTATAATGAGCCACTTCCTTTAGTTGGAGGTACGAGGGCACTATTTCACCACCCTTAGGGGTAGGTATTAACAGAGGGCAACAAATTCCTCAACCTTTTATGCCACCACCTCCACCACCACAAAATCTAGAGACAATAAGGGAAGCGGTACAAAAATTATACGTGCCTGACCTAAGATAGGTTGGCCACCTAGAATTTTTAAGCCATATCTAAAGGCAATAGGTAGAGAGAATCCTTACCCAAAGGGGGTATAGAATTCCTGAATTCTCTTTATTCTATGGAGAAGATTGACAGTCTACTTTGGAGCATGTGGCCAGATTCATAGTGCAATGTGGGGAATTGGTCAACTATGAAAATTTCCCCTATCTCAAACTCAGGCTATTTCCTAACTCATTACAGGAGCTACTTTTACTTGGTATGCAATATTGCCAATGAATTCTATCATGAGGTAGCAGGAAATGAAGAGATAGTTCCACACACAATTCTTTAAATTAGAACCTGAGATTTGCATAACAGAATTATCAAGGGTAACCCAAATGGGTGGAGAATCCGTAGAGTCATTTATCACTCGTTTTAAAAGAATGAGGAAAAGATGCAAAGTCCATCTCCCAGAAACATAGTACGTAAAGATAGCACAGAGGGGACTTGATATAGAGATGAGGAAGAAGTTTCAAGGTATGGAGTTCAGAGACTTTTATGAGCTTGTTGCTAAGGTAACAAAGTATGAAGAATTACTTAGGGAAGAAAGTCAACGGAGAAAAGACCTCCCGTAGGAACTTACTACGAAGTCAGTGGAAAATTCACAGTAACAAATCTCTAAAGTACATGTTCCTTTATCATCTATCTCTTTTGGTGAAAGCATGACTTATGGAAAAGTCACAAACCTCTAATACACAAGCACAATATACTTTTGATGTGGCAAAAACTGAGGAGATCTTTTGGTTATATGAAGGAGGAAATTCATCACATTTCCCCGAAATCACCAACTCACCCGGCAAGAGGAACTTGGGAAAAGTATATTGTAAGTATCATAACTCACGGAATCTGGTACTAGTTTTGTTGGATTTTCATGGATATTATCGAGGATAAGATCAACAAGGGAATATTGAAGTTCCTTGAGAAAAATGAGGCCATATTGGTTATGAAGATCCTTTCCACCGATGGCTTCGAGTTAACATAAACACTACGGATCTGAGAAGCGATCTTTGAATAGAAAAAAAAAGAATGAAGTTTTCTTCCTAATGCCATGATAAGAAGGTATGGTTCCTAAACAATATTTGGTTCATAGGATGAATTAAGCGACAAAGGAAAAATGTCTATGCTTGAAAAAGGAAAGACGGAAGGTATCCATACCATTCAACACGGGAAATCAAGGTGGAGAAACCCTTAAAGAAAATAATGTTCCTCCTAAAAAGAGACATACTTTTCCCGAGAAGAAGCGGGAACATTATAAGGAGAAAATACCTCCAAGGTTTATGTTAAGATGCTAGAAACATCACCCAGAAGACTTGTTAGTCACCAATGATAAGCATCAAAACTTGTTAGGATATTTGCAAGCGCACAGGTCGTACAAGTAATACAATGGACCAAAACGTTCAGATATCGATCCCACAGGGTAGCTGTGGTTTTAATGTGGATTGAGTAGCCCAACTACTTAAGTCGTTCACTATTTGAGTGACTCAAGGGTTTGAAGAGAAGTTGTAAAAACTAATAAAAACAAAACAAAACAAAAACAGAATGCTTTGTGAAAACTGGAGTAATTGACTAACAACGGGAGAAAATGACTTAAGGAGGAACTAGGGTTGGGGTTCCTCATTTCTAAAGAATTTTGTTCCATCTTTAGGTTTAGTTTCCAGTTTTTAGTAGATTTAGCTTTGTTTTGTGGGATTGACTGTGTTTGGTGGAGAACTGGGAGATTTTTTGGATATTTGGCTGGAAAGATTGAAGACCATAATCTCTTCAGAGTTTCCATTATGCTTTTAATTCTTTTTGTTTTATTTCAGTTTTTAGTTATGTTCTAATTCAATAATCTAGGGTTTTGTTTTTAATATGGATACAAACCTTATATTAATGCATTCATTTTCATCTCTAGGTTTATTGGTTGTTAATTGTTCATTGATTCATTCTTATGTTAATTCATATTGATTTATGATCAATTTCAATATGGTTGTGACCTGTTACAAGATCTGAGAAGTGAGTGATAGGTTAGACCTAGGTGAATCAACATAATTTGTTGGATAATAGAGAGGCAGTGCTTGAGATTATGAGGCTAAAGTGGAGTTTCTTACATTAATGCATCACTAGGGCTTGGGTTGAGCTGAGAAGCAATATACTTTATTCTAGTAGATAGATTCTTAGCTTTTGAGAGAGGTTAATGATTAATTTTTTGAGATTCGCCTTGAGCATATGTCTAATTGGTCTGATGAGAGAGAGATTACCTTAATATTTTGGGATTATTCATTTATAAATCAAAACCTAAGATCCACTTAATTCGATAATTTACACCTTAAATAAAATTTTAATCCCGATTTCCCTTGATAGTCGTTTTCTTTCTCAGAATTTCTCAATTCAGTCTTTTACTAGCTTGGATATAAGAGATAGCATCCCAATTTCAGTAGTTAACACCTAACTCCATATGGTTCGATATTCGGATTCCTTGAGTCAACTATATTACTTGTAGGCCTGTACACTTGTGGAAGTTAGTAGTTAAATTTTAGAGCCTAACAATTATCTTCATCGATGTTTAAGGATTCATCTAGATAAGGCCTAGGTTGAGTGAATTATAGCAGATTGGTCAGGGTTATGATGCAAGGATCCCACTTCCATGTTCCCCCTTATATTTTCTTGCACTATCCACCTATTTACAATTACGTCCTTCTAGGTCGATAGGGCGATACTTTTCAATGCATTTTTACATCGGGAGCTCTATTGGTCACAATTGCGTTCTTATAATAGAGCTGCCTAGACTAAGCTCGGATTGGTCACAATTACGTCCTTGCAATCCTCACTTAATACATTTGGTGTCCCTTTCTAGTGAAATCAGCTTAGTACTAGACCTTTCTAATTCCCTAAGCCTCTTTAACTAGGTTAATTCGAATCCCCGATTAATTGATTCATGCCTTAAGAGAATTAGAACCAGATTTTAGGGCTTAGTCCAAGCGTTACCAAGGATACCCTAGTAAAAGGATCAAAGATTTGATTCTTAGCGTGTATCAATTAAACAAAACCTTAGGATTCAAAGTATTAACACCAAATACAACAAATCAAGCATAAAACATCCAACCAAACTAAAGATTAGAGGAATCAAATACAACAAATTTCATAACCAATGCTGCGATGTAGCCTAACATTTCATCAAACCGAAACCCATAAATTCATGTTGTCGACAAACATAAAACTGTAGAAATTGAAAAAGGAGAAGAGATAGAAATACAAAACAGGGTTTAGGCTGCAATTGACTTCAAATCCAAACTCCAAGCTGAAATCCACACTCCACAAGGTCGTGTTTTCCAGCAATAGTTAATTACTGATTCGTGCCACGGTAGGGTGATTCGGAATCAACAAAATTTATACCTAAATTCCTCCTACTGCCGTAGTCAAGCTACTGTAGTATAGCGGTCTAGGTTCGAACACAGGGATGGGTTTTTCTTCGTACAAATGATTTGAGTGAAGTAAAAAATGGTGAATTCAATTTGGATTTTGGGTTTGGGTAAAGCAGGGGAGTTGATGGTTTGCGAGCGAAAGAAAGGCGAATAAAATATAAAAGAACTCCTTGAAGCATTGGGCCATGGTTTAAGATCCTAGAAGCTGTGAGAGGTCCGGGTTCATTTCCTCGTCATTGGAGATGACATATAGTCATCTCTGAACGGATCTTCATTTAACTTTAAAAACTAAGCCCTAATAATTTTCCTTTTGATAGAAAGCATTTATTTAGCATTTATGGTTCCCTACAGGTGAAGATCTATCACCTTGACCCATCCTCTGATATTTCGTAAAGGGCAACTAATGAATCTCAGTGGATCTAATAATAGCGTTCACTTTGAACCACAAAAGATGCAAGTATTGATCAAAGAGGATGCATCAAAAGTGAAAATATGGCCTTAACCTACACTCGGTGGCTCGTGAGACAGCTAATGGTGTGATATCTAAAGCTAAGAGAATACACTAAACCTAAAAGCTTGCCAAGTATTGGCCAAAGAAAGTACATCAAAAAAGCTTTAAACTAGAAATGAAAATTTGGAACCAAAATGTCAAAACTTCTTTGTGCTTGAAAAACGGGGAACCACCATGACCTTGAATCCTACCAGCGACCTTACTTCAAGGAAAAGGTTTTAGCGGCTCATCCTCGAGTTGTCATCCTTGGAGGGTGTTTGGCAACCAAGAAAGTGAGGAGAAAGGGGATAGAGAGAAGAGAAAAATAGGGGCGAAAACGGGGCCCGTATATTTCCTTCCAAAATCAAAACTTAGGTCAACGATGTTTTACAATGGCTTATATAGCCTTCTGAGCATGTGAAATACCAAAATAACCAAGCTAGAATAGTACAGTGAGGTAGAAATGAAAAACCAAAAAGCGAAAGTTGTTGGATAAAAAAAACAAGCGAAGAATTTAGCACCACAGTGATTTTTCGCTATGATAGCAATTTTCGCTATGATAAGCGAAAATTTCGCTATCATAAGAAAATTTGGCCATAGCGAGAATTTTCCTTGTATTGCGAAAATTACCCGCTGGTGCGAAATTTCGCTATCATTCACTAATTTTGCTAGCCATAGTAGTGCGATTTTGTTCCTGCGGCTCTTGTTCCATTGCTCCACAGCTGTTCATCCTGCATCCTCCCGAAACACTGTCTATTCTATTTTATGCTCTTCTTTCCTCTTAGTCTCTGATTTACGATGTTGAGTTTAACTCGAATTTTTCATATTTGGATCGACTCAACAATTTTGGCATGATTAGCTCGCAAAAACTGCAAATTTTTCCACAAAATGCAATCAGTAGAATAGTAGGGACCTTAATGTGTAAATCGGGTTAATTATAATGATTAGTATACAATAAACACTCAAAACCTATAATAAATAGGGTTCAAAATAGCACTTTTTGGGCACTAATCAATTACAAACCAAAGAATTCACAAAACAAACCTAAAACTAAGAGAAATCTAAGAAATCTAAACCTAAAAATGGAAGAAATCTTGAGAAGGGAAAACCTTAGGAGAGAGCCTCCCTCTCTTAATGTTTGAACCCTAGAAATGTGTGCAAAAGATCCTTAAATATACCTCGAAAAATGGGCCAAAACGAGCCCAAAATGGAAAGATTTCTAGTCCAAAACGTCGTGTGGTTGCAACCATAACTGGCTTGTGGTACAACCATAAGCGGCGTAGTCGCGTACACTTTGCAAGTTGAAGCTGAAAGTTGTTGTAGGAAAAGACTATGGTCGCGACCACACCGAGCGTGTTGTCCCTCAATAATAACAATGGAACTCTATGATCGCGACCATGGTTGTGACCATACTGAAGATTTGTTGATAGCACATTTTGTTGTCGACCCGTTGAATTTACGCTGCTATTTTTCTTTTCGATGTAGTGCGTGACTATAATCATGTAATTAGTGACCACACATTCCCAACTAGATTGCATATCTTTCTTATTTCTTGCCCAAATTCCTTGCTTTTCGTCTCGTTTTCTTCTTTTCTACAAAATAAACAAGTATAAGGGGTTAGACATGAAAATAAGTAAGAAGGGTGCTTAGTTAACATCAAAATCATGAATTATGCTGCGTTTTACACTAATAAATGCTAATCTAAAGCACACCTAATAGTTTGTCATCTCTCCTCTTGTTCCTCCTAAACAAAAGTGGCATATGGTGCAACATAAGAAATTCCCCAAAAGCTCACTAGAACTCAAAAGAGAAGGATGCAGAGATTGAGAGCTATGGAGAAAAGGAAATTACCAAAAGAAATGCCATAGAAAAAAAACAAAAGAAGCAGAGAGTCTGAAAGAAGAATTGAGGCTTACTTCAAAGAAAGTAAAATTTGAAAGGAAGGCTACAAAAGATAAGGAGTCTAGTTGCGGATCTGATGAAGAAATGGATTTGAGAACTATTCTAATAGGTACATTTCCTATTTCTTTAAAATGTTCTACTATTTCTCTAACTTTACCATATTTTTTCAAGTCAAAATAGATGGAGGAAAGCTTAGTAGAGGTTGAGAAAGAACATTTTCTAGTAGAGGAAAAGCATAGTTAGAGGGTAATCACCATTGACAACTCTAAAGGAAGCAGAGCTTAGAAGGTGATATTGGAAAAACCTACTATGGAGATGATAAGGCACATAAAACCTTTCCATGTGAGAGCACACTTTAATGGTCAACCAGTGTCCAAGGTATTGGTGGATAATGAATTAGAAGTCAATGTGATGCCATTGACAATGTTAAGAGCTCTAGGAGGAAGCATTGGTGATTTGATTGAAACAGAATTGTTTGTATTAGCTTTTACTGGAAAAATCTCTAAGTCTCTGGGCATAATCCCAATTGACATCACTATGGGTAGTAAGTGTCACACCCCGATTCCCAGTCCGACCCGAATGGCGGATCCGAACTGAGTTCGGGGCGCGAGACTATATACTGGGACTCTTTACCTGTTTTTTCTTTTTTCTTTTCTCAGAGCTGAACTTGTACCTATGGGTATACAAGCAATTTCTGTAATAACAAAAAACATTTACATACACAAAAGAACTACCACTGGAGTGGTGTCCATCAAAATCTATACATATATACTGAGTCCCATTCTCATATACAAGAACTGTACTTATACATTTACAAATCAGAGCGCGGTGTGATGAACCCCTACTAGTGTGCTGGCCCAGCTGTATGCGGAAGATCGCAGATGTCCTCCTTTGTGCCTACACGGATTAAAAACCCGTGCTAAGCTTTACGCTTAGTGGGAAATGTATCTTATAACTTATACTGGTACACATGCATTTATACTGAATCATAATAAACATATAACAATAAAAGATCTCAGAATCTTCAGGAATTCATATAATAATGTTACATACATAATTATCCTTGTAACAAACTTATGCTTGTTCAGATCTCTCGTATACGGTACTGAACTTATACTTATAGCAAACTTATACTTACTCAGATATTACACTTATGGCAGACTTATTCTTATTCCGATCTCTCGTAGGTCACATACTTATATTTATCTCCTCATAGGAGTTACAGAGCTTAGACCTTTACTGAGGTACTCGTAGGTACTGCAGAACTTTTACTTGTACTTAGGAGCATATCCTTGTCTTACGGATTATATACTTGTATTACGGAGCTTATATTTGTCTTACGGATCTTATACATGTATTACGGAGCATATACTTATCTTACAGATCTTATACTTGTATTACGGAGCTTATGCTTGTATTTCAGATCTTATTCTTGTATTTCGGATCTTATACTTGTATTACGGAGCTTATGCTTGTATTTCGGATCTTATTCTTGTATTTCGGATCTCATACTTGTTCAAATACTTTTCTCGAATCATTTTCTTTCTTTTTATTTTTGCGTTTCAGTTTGTGATTTCACATATGGCTATAGAAGTTGACATTCACGGCGGTCGATTTGTTGAATCTGTCTGTTTGTCGACCGATAAGCGATGTGATCTCACATTCAATATTGCAATCTCACATATTACTATAGAAGTCGAAATTCACGACAAATTCAGTTGTTAAATCCTGTCTTGTTTATCATTCAGTAGCAATGTGGTCTCACATTCAATATTGCAATCTCACATATTACTATAGAAGTCGACATTCACGACATATTTAGTTGTTGAATCCTGTCCTGTTTGTCATTCAATAGCAATGTGATTTTGTATGGAAACGGTCGAGCGTGCACGCCCACGTGCGAAGTGTCGTGGCATTAGCGGGAGTGCCAAAGCAGTTGAACATGCGCTCATTCATTCATGTATTTCATATCATTCGTTATTTTTTAAGTTATATGTGATAATAATCATATATAACTTAACCACGATATGTGTTAGGGACATATTGCCTTTCATGTTCATGTTCATGTTTTAGTTCATTTCATATTTCATATCATATTCATGTTTCACTTAAGACATACATATTGCATTTCCTATATTTTTTCTTGTTTCATGCCAGATTACATATGGCATTTCATATACTTATGCAGGTGATCTTTTATGTATTCACACATCATTGGCATTCTCATGTCAAACTAGTCATTTTGCCCATATTACACTAGGAGCAGTCGAAATACCCATTTCGGGGTCTGCATCCATATTTGACTCTGGTTCTTTATACTCCTTTGGAAGCTAAGGTGCTAAGGATTCTTCTCAAATGGAATCACTCCAAATCGAGACAGAAACTGAGTTATGTCTAAACAACCGGGACTTCTCTATGTTCAAAGCCCGAACTTGAGAAATTGGCTTGAACATAGCCCCACTTTGAGTGAATTTTTGGGCCACATAGAATCAGAATTGGAAGGTACCTATTTCAGGGTGTTTTGTTTTCCTTGAAGTCTATTTTAACTAGCCACTTGAATTACTCAAATCGGATAAGAAATGACCAAGTTATGGCCAAAATACAAACACTGGTCTAAATAGAGCATTGGGTACCGATAGGTACCGGTGCCCGATTGACATAACATATTTACGGGTGCCCTACGTTTGGTCTTTGGTACCACCCCTTGAGAATTTCCTAGAAAGGTGGTTTTTCTCCATTTTTCCATATTTAGCTGGAAATCAACTCAATAATCCCAATATACACATCAAAACCCTCCCATATTCATCTTGTAACCTCTATTATACTCAAATCATCTTTCAATACATATCTTTCTTCAAAAACTTTCATGAATTACTCCCAAAACAACTCTAATATGGGTGCATGCCCATACACAAACTAAACACAAAGTTAGTTGGGTTTGTTCTAACTTGACTCCATTACTTTG
This sequence comes from Tetrastigma voinierianum, assembly GCA_016808115.1. Classification (NCBI taxonomy): domain Eukaryota; kingdom Viridiplantae; phylum Streptophyta; class Magnoliopsida; order Vitales; family Vitaceae; genus Tetrastigma; species Tetrastigma voinierianum. Next base: position 99,031 of record JAEQBH010002831.1, read on the forward strand.
CAATTAAACCATGAATCCAACCTCAAAGGGAGGATTCCATACTCATCTTGTACCATTTAGGGTTTTACCACCCCTATTTTCAAGAAATCTAGGGTTGGGATGAAATCCTAACAAAACCCTAGGTTTGAAAACCATAGAAATCCCTACCATTGTCCAATTATACATAATCCCATACAAAATTCATAATTTCCATACAAAAATCCAAAGATCCATACTCAATGTTAGATTCCATACAAGAATTCATTCTAGGGTTAGGTTTCTTACAACCCACAACCCACAAACATGTATCCATACAAATCTATACAAAGTCCCATACTCATAGTCATAGTTCCATACTCTTACTCTTGATTCCATACAAAACTTTAGAATTTCCATACTAATGATTCCATACTATTCCATACCTTTGAATCTTCCTTTCTTCTTCTCTTCTCTTCTTCTTCTCTTCCTCTTCCTCTTCTTCTCTCTTTTCCTCTTCCCTTCTCTTCTTTACGTTTTTGGTCTCTCAAAAATGAGAGACCAATTGCTCTTATCCATTTTATTTGAGTTAAGGCCATGTTTGGCCAAGACAAATAAAACCCATTTTTGGTTTTAAGTCTCTCTAATTGCCTTTAAGCACATAACTCCTTCTATTTGCATTTCATTTTCAAGCATTTCATACATTAACCCCTAGTCTTTCCCTTTTATGACTACTATGTCCTTAAGTGGTAAATTACATATTTACCCCTTTGCTCTCATATTAATTTCCGGGTCAATCGTTTTATTTCCGAAAAATTCCACTTTGCTTATAATATACCCTAAACATGTCGAAAACGACTAGGGTATATTTCGGGGTGTTACAGTAAGACTTCCTTATCAGCTTTCTTTATGATTAATTCTACTACCAATTACAATGCTTTATTAGGAAGAGAATGGATTCATGCTAATTGGTGTGCCGTCCTTCTTTCACCAATTGTTACTGTTTTGGAAAGGTGATAAAGTAGAAGCGGCATGGGTAGACAAACAACCTTTCATTGCAACTTCAGATTATGTAGAGGTCAGTTACTATGACCGTTTGGTCCAATAAAATTCAAAGACAAAAAGAAGAATGGGACTCTAAGGGAAATACACATGGAGTTAAGAGATACCGGTGACATTCAAGACCAAGTTTCCAAACTTCTTAAGACAACTATTATTGTGCCTTTCAGGATAATAAAGGGGTCGATTATTGAGGAGATTGATGAGTAAGTATTCTTATGAAGAGAATGCGGCCACTATAATCACGACATTCAAAATGCAAAAGTAGCAAGTTACTGAAAAAGGTATAGAAGAACAATTCCAAGACATATGTGGAGTTGAAGTGATTTATGAAGAAGAATCAGATGAAGAGGAGGAAGAAATTCATATTGAAGATTTGGAGCAAGCTCCTCCTAAAATGGAAGGCAACAAGCCTCAAGTACATGATCCTATGGAAGAAGTCAACCTCGTAACTTTTGAAGAGCCAAGGATTACTTACATCGGTTCTCTCTTATCCACTAACTTGAAGGGAACATATATATCATTTATTTGTAATTTAAATATTTCTTTGCTTGAAATTATGATGAAATTCTAGGATTGGACAGAGGCCTTGTGGAACATCGTCTTCCCATCAGGCGAATTCCATCATTTTCAACAACCACCTAGAAGAATGTCCAAGGAAGTAGAGCTAAAGGTGAAGGAGGAAATTGAGAAACTCTTGAAGGCCAAATTCATCAGGCCTACAAGGTATGTTCAATGGTTAGTAAATATTGTTCCTGTGATGAAGAAAAATGGAAAACTTCGGGTATGTGTGGATTTTAGAGATTTAAATGTTGCTACTCCTAAGGACATGTATGTGATGCCTATTGTAGACATGTTAGTTGATTCTACTACTAATAATGAATTGTTGTCCTTTATGGATGGTTTCTCTAGTTACAATAAGATTTTAATAGCAGTAGAAGATATACCTAAGACTGCCTTTATATGTCTTAGCTTCATGGGGACATTTGAATGACTAGTCATGCCCTTTGGTCCAAAAAATGCAGGTACATCTTACCAAAGAGTAATGAATGACATTTTCCATGACATGTTAGGCCACCACATGGAAGAATAGACTAAGATACGTGGTTAAATATAAAAGAGCTAGTGAACATCACGAGATCATTTAAGGAAAAGTTTTGAGAGGATGAGAAATCATTGAGTTGAAACAATCCGCTCAAATGTGCATTGGAGTTCGTGTGAGAATTTTCTTGGGTTCCTAGTTCACCAAGAGGGGTAGAAGTGGACTAAAACAAAGCAAAAGCTATTGCTTCAGCCAATGCTCCACAAAATAAGAAAGAACTTCAAAAGTTCTTTGGTTAGGTAAATTATTTAAGAAGATTTATCTTTCACCTGGTAGGTAAAACCAAGGAATTCTCGGACTTGGTGAAATTGAAAGATAAGGAAGAGTTTAAGTGGGAGGAAAGACATCAAGCAGCCTTTGACAAAATCAAAGAGTACCTCTTTAAACTTCATGTTTTAATTCCTCATATGCAAGGTCATCCACTTAAATTATATTTATCAACCGCAAATGAATCCATAGGTTGTCTTTTAGCCTAAAACAATTCTAAAGGTGTGAGTAGGCTATATATTATTTGAGTAGGGTCTTAGATCCAACGAAAACAAGGTATACTCCAATTGAAAAATTATGTTTGGCCTTGTATTTTGCATGTACTAAATAAAGACATTACTTGATCAAGTCTTGAGTTTATGTGGTTTCTTAGACTGACCTTATAAAGTACATGCTTAATTGGTCACTAGTTATAGGGAGGATTGGTAAATGGCCCCTTGTTTTGTCAGAATTCACCTTGGTTTATTTTCCACATAAATCAGTAAAGGGATAAGCATTGGCATATTTCCTAGTTGATCATCTTTCCTTAGAGATTGGGACAAAGCCAAGTGTGGAGTTGGGAATCTATGGAGTAGAAAAAGAGCCTTAGATCCTCAAATTTGATGGTTTAAGCATAAAGAATTCAAAGATGTAGGGATAGTGATTATCTCTCCAAGAGGAATAAAGACTACATTGTCTTTCAATTTGTCCTTTGAATGCACCAACAATTAGGCCGAGTATGAAGCTTTGGTGATTGGCTTAAAGATCCTATTGGACCTTAGGGCAAAAGATGTTTGAGTCATTGGAGATTCTCAATTGGTGCTTGATTAACAGTATAAGTGCAAAATTTCTATTAATACCTTACTTTACTATTCGTATTTCAATTTGTTAGACTCCTTTGATAATGTAGAATTTGAACATGTGCCTAGGGAATCAAATTGGGAGGCTGATGAACTTGCTCAAATAGCCTATGGTGTAAAAATGGGTGAAGAATTGACTCATAAGCTCATCATAATAGAGAAGAAGAATCACCTTTCAATTTTTGAAAGAGGGATCGACCTAGACATCTTCAACAATGACATGAATATTGTTGGAGATTGGAGAGTAGAATTCAGAGAATAGTTGGAGAATCCAAACAGAGGTTTGGAACAAAGGCTCAAGCTTGAATTTTGTTACGGGGAAGGAAACTATACATAATAGGATTTGATGGGTTATTACACAAGTGCTTATCTTTCCCAAACAACATGGAAATTATGAAGCAAGTTCATGAAGGAGTTTGTGGAGCCCATCAATCTGGAGTAAAGATGTGATGGTTAATTAGAAGACACGACTATTTTTGGCCGAACATTCTAAGAGACTGCTTCACCTACTCCAAAGGTTGTCAATAATGCCATAAATATGGAAGTAGACAAAGGATTCCTGTTGTTGAACTACATTCAATAGTAAAGCCATGGCCGTTCAAAGGATGGGCCATGGATCTAATTGGGAAGATTCATCCAGCATCATCAAAAGGACACAGTTTCATCCTAGTTGCTATAGACTATTTCACTAAGTGGGTAGAGGCAATACCATTAAAGAAAGCAGAATAGAAGGATGTGATTCAGTTCATCAAGGAACAGATTGTTCATAGGTTTGGAATTCCCTAATCTATCACTATTGATCAAGGAATAATGTTAACTGAGGAAGAAATGAATTATTTTGTGACAGATTATGGAATATAACTCATCAGATCAACTCATTTTTATGCCCAAGCTAATAGACAAGCAGAAGCATCCAACAAAGTGTTGATAGGAATCCTGGAGAAAATTCTAGAGGAGAATCCCAGAGATTGGCACATGATTTTATCATAAACATTGTGGGCATATAGAATTTCCAAAAGGAGCTTTATAGGGGTAAGTCCTTTTTCTCTGACTTATGGACAAGATGCAATACTCCTAATGGAAGTAGTGGTGCATTCTCTAAGATTTTCTAAGCAAACTAGCCTTGCTTTTCAAGAGTATAGTGAGGCCATGATGATGGAACTCGAATCAGCAGATGATAGAAGAATACAAGCCTCCAACTATAGGTTGATTCAGAAAAATAAAGTGGCTCAGACTTATAACAATAGAATCAAGAAGAAAAGCTTTAAAGAAAGATAGCTTGTTTGGAAGATTATTTTGCTAGTTGGTTCTAAAAACAAAGAATTGGGAAAATGGTCTCCCAACTAGGAGGGACCTTTCAAGGTGCATCAAGCACTACCTAGAAATGCATATTGGTTAGCAAACCTACACGGAGAGCCACACAAGAGGTTCATCAATGGGAAATACTTGAAAAATTACTTCCCTACCATGTGGGAAATTTTAAAAAATTCCCAAAAGAATTAGGCCGATTCCACGGCCTTTAAAGGGATAATGTTAGGAGAGTATTCTATGTTTTGGAATAAAAGAGGCTTTTTAACCACTGTTTCTCAAGCATTCAAGTTCTCTAACATAATACCTTATTGTCTTCTATGTTTTGGAGAAAAGTAGGATTTTTGGCCATTGTTTCTCAAACATTAAAGTTTCTCTAGTATGATGCTTTGTTATATGTTTCGGATAAGCATATCTAGTAGGCTATTTTGCCATTGTTTCTCAAATAAATAAATTTGTATAACATACCTGTTCAATATATCAGTAGGCTTTGCAGCCACTGTTTGTCAAATCCCTCCAATGTTGTACCTGTACCTGATATACACAGTATATATTCTTAAATAAAGTAGGTTAAAAGACCACTTTTAATCAAAAATTGAGTTACAACATCTTTCCATAGACATCAACACACATCAAAAGGTAGGCCTAGATTCCACCTTGATCCACTAATGTCATGTCATCTAAGCCTACCTTTTTCCGCAAGTCATACACACATCAACACACATTAAAAGGTAGGCTTAGATGCTACCTTGATCCACTAATGCAATGTGACATCCCAAAATCCGGGGGTTCGTTGATTATCCATCAACTTACGGAATACCTGTGGATATCGTATAGCTCGATATCACACTGTTGTATCCCATTTACAGAGACCCATTTATCCATATTCTTACAAAACATGCAAGGATACATTAAAAACAATTCACATGCTTTTAATTACAATTCTTTTACACCAAAAATACATGTCAAGCTCGTTTGCTCAACAGATTTTACAAAAAGAATCCTCAAAGCCACTTGTTGGCTTTCTTCACTCTCACGGCTTCGGATGAGTACCGGCCATCGGTGCTTATCTCGCACTTGAAATGTTTTTCCTATATAAGGTGAGCCACACCTAGTAGAGAATAATTCCTACTGAGGCTACTCCTCACCTAAGTGCACATGCAATGTTCACAACACATTTCACACCACAATTCCAATAAGATTATGCAATCTTAGGTTGAAACTCTACATGTCATGCCATGAAATGAGATGAGACTCACCCATGCACCATGTCAGAGTCATTCTGGCTCACCACAATGCAATGCCAATGTGTGATAAAATTCGTCATTGATGAATCGCATCCAATGATCATTTTGAAAAAAAATTGGATTATGTTTATAAAATAATCCTTTTTGGATGTCATATATCGAATGACCGTTTCATTTTCAAAACCATGTGTCCTTTTATGGGTAGCGAATTTTTGGGGTCCTACCTTAGGCTTCGCACGCCTTCCAACACTTTCACAGGCTTTCACTGTTGGGGATCATGCCTAACCACATCTATTGGGTCTTTCACTTGGGGGTATCTATCCTTGCTTGCTATTACCCGACACAAGTTTTCCGTTTCAGGCAACCGTGCGACTTTGTTGGATTTTGTCCAACAGCACCGAGCCTACCCCTCAATCACCCAATGTGGTGATTGATTTCAGCCATGCACTCACACCCATGAAATGAGATGTTTCCCATGCATATGCAATGTGATGCACCATTGCATGTCTATACCATGTCACATATATGATGAATGCTATATGGACAACTCTACTCATGCATCATGAACAATTATATCAATAAGCATATAATGTCCATATAATACTCCATTTATGTCAATATATCATGCACGCATATATAAACATCAACATACGACGTGTCATTCTATATTACGCAACAACACCCTCACAATCAAGCCAAATGATGGCCATTTTCACATCACGTGTCAATACATTAGAGCACTTGGTGCAACAATAAAATTTTCAGTAAAGATGTGAGCACCAAATTCCATTAACTAGAATATGGTCAGATTCTAGACTCAAAGATCTTTCCATAGAGCCCAAGAATGTGTGAATTGGAGTTTGGACGAGAAAGATATGATCGTGCAAAGTTGGAGTATTAAAAGTGTGCAGGGAGCTACGCAATTGAGCCAAAACCCACACAATTGCGTACTCGAGGGCTGCAATATTGAAGCCCAGCCATGCAATAGCGTGCTAGAGAGCCCCTTGGAAACTCCAATACACACCATTTTGGCCTGAAACCGTCCAAAAAACAACCCTTTTTACCGGCCACAATACCCACCCAATTGAGGCCACAAAACATGTCATAAACACAACATAAAACATGGCATAAACACGACATAAAATATGCCATAAACATGACATAAAACCATCCCTCAATCGGCCCAAAAGTAGGAATAAAACCAAAGTAGGAAGAATCCTTACCTCTTGAAACGTAGTAGAAACCATAGGAAGCCTCAAAACACTTCCTAATTCGAAATCTTTGAATTCCCCAAATCTCCTTCTTAGGATTTTCGGTGAAATCTCTCTTTTTTTGTACCTATGTGTAGCCCTTGTCGAAGCGAAGAACTTTAACTCTTGGCTCATGACTTTTAGTCAAATGACGTGATTGAAGAGAAAATCTTGGATTCTCTTTTCCTCTTCTCTCTCTCCCCCTCTCTCTCTCTCTCTCTCTAACGTTTCAAAAAATCTAATTTTGGTAGATATTTTCCCAAAAATAAGATTTTTGTCTGTTATACATTTAATTCCATAGCTCATATCACCACATGTCTATCCTGCTTATTAAGGATTAGTTTTGATCTTAGGAAACAGTTTATTCCATCTACGGTTCAAGCTCGAATTATCTTATATGGAAATTTCACTAGTTATTTTGCATAAATATTTTCTCAAAATGTAGTGCCTGGTTTCCTTAGGCATCAAGTCTCACAAAAATGTGAAAATTAAGTCTGGAATCGGACAGTGTGTGGTAATAGTTTTGAAGATGAATCGATGGTGAGGTTTGTTTTTCATCGAGATCAATTTAATACCCCTATACGTGACAATTACCATTTTGCCATTTTGAAAAGTTCAAATTTACTTGGGTTTACATTCTTGAAAATTTCGAAATTCATACACTATCTGCGTTAAATGCAAGCATATACAGCCATTGTTTAATAGAAAATATTCATGTATATTGTCCTCAAATAAGAAAGGATAGTGCTTGCACGCCTAATGTAACTCTGCGTTCCATGGTGCCTCTTCTACTCGATTATTTGCCACGAGCACATGGCCCAACCTCACGGTCTTGCTTCACAAAGCAGTGTTGGGTTGTCATGATATGGTTTGGTCTCTCGAAGGTTGCATCCACTCCGCCCAATGAGCTCGCCCCAATCCACTACATGAGTTAGACTGGGGTGTACTTCCGAAGCATGGAGACATGGAATACCACATGAACACCCAATAAGTTTGGCGTTGACTGTAACAATGTACCCTATCCATTATGAGTACCTCAAATGGTCCGTAAGTCGGTGATGAAACACCCACTTTGGCCGACCATAGCCTAAAACATTGCCTTTGAAGGCATGATCCCTCACCTCCCGGAGTGAGGAGTGGTTGCAGTGTGGGCGTGGCTACTTCTTCTGCTTTGAAGCGATGAGAGAAGGCGAGCACATGTGCGATTGCCTTCATGGAGTGTCTCACAACAATCTGTTGTGTGGGTTTCTCCTCTTACCTCTGTCTGTGACCGAGATCGACATGACTTCCATATATAATGTACTCATGGTGTAGCATGTGTACTTGCTGATAACAATTGTTTGTAATGAGTTCTACCAAGGGTAAATGTTGTTCCCAGCTACCCTTGAGATCTAGGACGCATGCCCATAGCATGTCCTCTACCTTGATTGGTTAGTAGCCCTGATGTGTTTCCCATCTTGGGATGACCTATCTTGGCCTTGGCCTTGGCCTTGATAGCAGCGACCCTATCCCTGAAACCCTCGAGGAGTAGAAGTCCTCTACTTCTTTCTCGAGCTAGAAAGAGAGTTGACTCTCATTTCTCTTATCACTAGCACCCGTATCCCGGATGCTCTGTGTGTCATCCACTTCCCTCTCAATGGCCATAACTGTCTTGACCATTGAGTCCAAATCTTGCAGGAGGAGTCCCATAATTTAAACCCCGGATGGATAATTTCAACCCATCCTCGAACTTTCTCACTTTAGCCATATCCGTGGCCACATAATCCTGATAAGCGAGAATTTAGGTCGAGCATCTGTCGTTCCTTATTTCAACTCTAGGAACTCCGAGCTTTTGCATGACGGATGCCTAGAAGTAACTTTCCCATGAAGTGCTCGAAACTCTTCCATGTTGCGCCAAGTCTCTTAAGGCTGACCCGATCCACCGCGGATTCACCCTTTAGTTCAGGTCTGTTTGGATTTTATCTTAGTGGCATCGGGTGACCTTTATGCACTCGAAATCTTTCCGACAGCCGGAACAGTGATCTTCTACATCCCCTCCTCCCATGAATGTTGGAGGATGGTGTGCCAGCAAACCTTTGGAGGTTACTTAACCCCCCTTGGCCAGTGTTGCACTAGCACATGTTATGGTAGTAAGCGCCATGACACTGCCTGTGATGAATGTGATTGTGGCTGTCGCCTCCATGAAGGCTTCAGCGTCAGGCGGTGGCATTCGATTGTGCCTGGTCGCCTCTACAATCTCTTCTTAACTTTGTCCACATGTCCAGTGTAAATTGAGATTCATCTTCTAGTCTAACTAGTAGTGCATAAGCCAACCACTGATAGACATCACATCCTAAACTAATCCGTTCATTCATTTTTTGAACCCCTAAGGTTATGTTTTTAAACCCTAGTGTTCATCTTTTCCTATATACACTCTACTATGTATATAGTTCATGCAATATCCAACACACAATCACATAGTACAAAACATGAAATGCATAATGAATGCAATGGTTTAAACCCTTCCCATCAAGCCTTAGGTAATCACATACCTATGCTCTAATGTAAGCTGTGACACTAGAACACAGTGAATCTAATGACCTAGACCCATATCTATCAAGCCCTAGGTATTCGGTCATGATTGTAGTGTATTTGTGCTGGTGTTGAGTGATTTTCTCGATTCATTCGCCGACGTACCAGCACAAAAGTAGGCTAGTGCCACCTTGATCCACTGTCTGTGTCATGGCTCTCAAGTAAATCTCATCTGTTGGTGCTCAATGATCCTCCAACAACCAATCAAGTACATCTCAAGAAAAACATTCAAATTCTCCTTTTTCCACCAAGCAAAAATGGTAGGCCGATGGCCATCTAACAAAGGTAGGAAAGGGAGATAAAGCCTTAGGATAAGTTCTGCATGATACAAAAGCAGAGAAGATAACCACAGGAGCATAAGCGAAGACACTACAAGCGAAAAAATGCCAAATAAATGGCTACAATGTTCCTAAGTTAAAGTCTCATCGGTTTATGAGTTGTTGGAAATGTCAAAGTCATATCATAGAGAAATCAAAAGAACAGGAGGAATTCGTGCTCAAAGGAAATGCCGGCGAGATGCATCAATTTCTGTGTGATTCTAAAAATAATCTGGTTGTCTCATTAAGTGAGAAGCTTAAAAATAGCCTAAGGACTCGACTTTTCGTAGATGCTCAAGTTTGCATTGAGCCTTTTTGGCTACTTGCTCCACTAAAGGTCAACTGTCTTTCTTCTATAATTTGCAGTGAAATATAAGTGTGTTGTTTGAGCATCATAATCAGTGCATTGCTCACTCAACCATTGCGATGCTTGTTTCTTGTCAAGTTGGGCTTACTCAAATTCTGTCTTTTGTCTCTTTAAGGCATCTAAATTGGAGGAGATCTCAATATTAGTTTAAATACAGATCATCAGGAAAATGAAGAAATTAAGAGCTAAAGCCTTTAAAATGAAAATCTTAGGCGAGGCACTTTAAGGCTATTCTGCTTGCAGTGGAGATTCACTTTGAAAAAGCATCATACGGTTGGTAGACAAAGAAAGTAAATTAAACCAAACCAGTAACGAGAAGTAGAGCAAGTTGCATACATCGAAGGACGTATTGAGGGGCTGGGGGGCAAGAGGAGTCCTAGTCCGGGAAAGACAAGTCCGAGATGAGTCAAAGTCTAGCGCTGTCCCGGAAGATGATCTTGGTGAAGCACATAAAATGGAAAATCTGAGGCGAGGAAAAATGCAGAGAAAATGAAGAGGTGAAGAACAAGTCGGAGAAGGAGTAGGCCGAGAGGTATGCTCATACTAGTCTTCTTCAATGGTGGTTGCCCTTTCATCTAAAGAGCCCTCTGTCATCTCGTCTCATCAGGTGCACTACTAGTATCCTGAGAATTATCCCCACTTGAAGCTTCTTCTCCATATGCTGACCCTTGCTCACTATCCTCAGAAGGATATTTCATTTCTTTAATCTTGATCGTCATACTTGATGATTGGAGAAATCAAAGCGATAAATTTGAGTACTATTGGCAATAAATCGTAGGTTGAAATTCTTCACATTCTCAAATAACTTTATGCTCCTTATTATTTTGGGTTCTTGTTAGAGCTGCTAGGAGAAAAGAAGTCAATCTATGAAAATGAAGTCAACAGAATAAATTTATGAATAAAAATGCAATAAATGATTCTTTTGTGGGAGGCTTGAGCGACTTGTCAAATCAATATTCCACCAAGTAGAGAAGGATGAAGCCATAGATGGGAGGTAATCTCTAGGAGCATGAAAGGGATTTGATATTCCTTGCAGGTGTCTGTGAGCTTGAGTCTAGTTGAGTAGAAGGCAAATGAGGTAAAGCTGGAATAAACTGTTGAAAACCAAACTAGCGGGCCTAAAGACAAGGAAGGTAGGGCTGTAGACTAGCCGGGGATGCAGTATTGAAGATGAAAAGGCGAAGAAACCTCCTGAAATAAATACTCTATAAGAGGCATTAGTAGAGGCTAAAGGACTCTCAAAGTCATGTAGATATGGATGAGATGAAGCCAAAATATGATTCCAAGCTAAGATATGTATAGAATCAGGCATCAGGAATAAGTGTACCAATGCCCGATCTACTAATCCTAAGAAGAAAAGACATAAGATCATTCGTCATCGTAGAGGAATGGCATGAGTCTGAAAGTCTGTGTATAGAGGTAGGTTCCACTGTCCAGCTCTAGAAAAAATGCAAAGACATTTGTACGAACCATATGGCACTACCAACTTTATAGTAAGCCTTATCAGAAACATATTTACTCATGGGTTGATAAATTGAGGAAAAGAGTAAAGTGCCTAAGGCATAAGGCTGACCTAGAGCAAGTGTCTTCCCCAATGGTAAGTACTCCATAAGCGGAGTTTTTCGAGCTAGAGGGCTTCTCGGCATAGGAGAACCCATAGGAATTCAACATGTTCGGTAGTTGATGGAACCCTAATGGCTGATCATGCCATTTTAGGATAGCAGAGAATATGAGCGTTTAATTGGTAGAAATCTTTATAGATGGGAAAAGAAAGTCTTGGTCTCAAAGACATAATGCATCGGCACCCCTCATAGGTAAGCTTGTGAGAATGGTAATATATGTCATAATGTATGATGGAAATGGGGCTAAAGGGAGACAAGAAGAGTTAATACTCTTGGACCAATTTGTTAACACTCATCAACTCCGTAAAGTGAAGTGTTTACAATAGTAGATGAATGAACTGCAATCCTAATGTATCCAAAGTCTACGAAGAAATGCGGGGACAACCTGGCTGTCATGCTTCTATCATTTTGAAGCCTAGCCGGCCATGATTTGATTAGGTTTACAGTGATGCCCTAAATCAGGGGTCTTTTTTTTTTTCGTCACTACCGTCACATTTGGGACGGAGAAATCTCTGTTAGACAGAAATATACGTAGCGTATAATTTATTCCTCTTCGATGCGCATCCTTTTCATATGCGCACCTAGGCGCTTAATAGGTAATGCGCGCCTGAAACGCGTCACTATGTGCCCGGTGCTTAATTGCTAATGCACCTAGAGTCACGTCGCGAACCCATGCCCACATCATGCCAACTCTGTCCCACTGGTACGGTTGTGCCATGTATCGACCACATTTACTCCATGTTGCAAGACCCAAACTTAGTACGCAACGCTGGGAATATCAAGTCAAGACATGGAAACCTCCTCCCATGACCAAGCTCTATTATGACATGAAATTCCTTGTCGCAACCAAGGAACAAAAAATCGGTTTTTCGGATATTTCGCGAAAAATGAGTTCGGCCCGGCCATAGGAAAGAAAAATTAGTGGAAAATCGATCGGAGGAATCGGAAAAATCATTAAATGTGATTTTAAGTAGAAAAATTGGAATTAGATTTTCTGAAAAATCGAGGCGTCAGAACACGCGCACTTGTGCGGAATTTTGAAAAATATCGGTAAAATATCGGTAAATATCGGTAAAATATCGGTAAAATATCCCGGTAAATATCTCGGTAAATATCGGTAAAATATGGAGTAGCTCTCCCAGGTAAATATCGGTAATCACTATTTTGACTCCAAAGTTTTATAAATACCCATAAAATCATACAATCTCTTTACAAACTCATCCATACACATCAAGCTCCATTTAACCAAATTATTTTCTTGTGATTTATCTCAATATTTTGAAGTCTTATTATAAATATTATCTTCATGAATGGGACCCCTTAAATCAAAATAATGATGAATTTTATCAGTCTTCATTTTGTTTAATTACTATTGTAATGTAATTTCTCGATAAATTATAATGATATTATTTTCAATAAGTGTATATTTGCTTATTTATGTCTTTTTATAAAGTTCAGCAAAGTATTTTCATGAATTTCAAAGTATTTTGTGGTACACGTTTCATAGATATTTTGTAAAATATCTGATATTGCGATATTTCCGATATATCCGTAAAATCCAAGTACCGATATATCGTAATTACGATATTTTTGTTCCTTGGTATAACACAAAACCTCTCCAGATTTGGCCATGCTCTGTCGCGGCCTTAAGGCGCCTGCAATTGCCGGCTTCTATCGCGACATAAAAACATTCTATAGCGACAGAAAACTCTTGGCAGCGGCTACTATCCGCGACTATAAAACCCTTTCTCGCGACAAGTCTCATTTCACACTGGCGGCTAGGTCATGACCTAAAACACTTTGTCGCAACACCATTCTATGAAATCCTGTCGCGACATAAAATATTTCTGTTGTGACATAAAATTCCTTGGCCTCAGCCAAACTTTGTCACAACACAAATTGCTTTGTTGCACACAAGATCCCTTGGTCTTGGCCACACCTTGTTGCGACACAAAAAACTTTGTCGCGACATGAAAACCCTTTTGTCTTGGCTAAACTGCATTCAGAACCTAAATACTCTTCTTGATATGAAGTGCTTCCACTTTGCCAAACTTTGTCCCCTGAGCCTAACCTCTTGTCTTGAGTGCGTCTCGATCGCGATGAAAACCCCGTCAGCGACATCGTCATCACAGAGAATTTGAACCCCTGTCGCAGCAAGGAAAGCCATGCTGCGACAACTTTTATTACTAAAAGTCTAAGAACCATGTTGTGACACAAGAATTCTTGTTGTGAGACAGAACCAGAAAGAACTCTGTCGCGACTAGGAATTCCCTGTCGTGACCCAAAACCAGTAGTAGCTTGTTCTTGGCATTTCTTGCACTCTATCATGTGTGGATACAATCGCGAGCAAGCATGTAGTATTAGCATGTTTAGGCATTTCTACATTCGAACCTTTTTCAAAACACCATAAGTTCAATTCCAATAGCATTTTCATTACAAAACTACGAAACACAGGGGAAAACTTCTTAGAACTATATAAATCATCTGAAAAATGAGTTTTATCATGACTCTTTCTCATTACATATCTGAAAGCTGGGTTTTACGCGATTACCACAATCTGATAAAGCCATAATCTGAACTTTTTCACCATTAAGGTCTCAGATGTGTTTTATGTCTTGGTGTACCTCTACTTTTTAAATTATTTACAATGAGTGTGTTAACTTGACCTGAAGGCCTCACTATCGGGCTACTCCTTTCTTGCACATGCAATACAGAAGAAACACACACACATTCAAAGTAAAATATTGCGATCTATCAAATATACATATGGATGGGAATGTGACCCACTAATCCCAGCATGTTAAAATTCCTCAGGCTCTCCATGCAAATGCCAAGTATGAAAAACTATTTTCAAAACAAAATATTTTTGTTTTTGAAAACTCATTGGACAATCTCTGATATCAAAATCCATTGGACAATCCTCCGAAAATAAATCCCTTGGACAAGCCTCCGATAAGATTTGTTGGACAACCCTTCGATATAATTTATTGGACATTCTCTGATATAATTTATTGGACATCCTCTGATAAGATTTATTGGAAAACCCTCCGATAAAATCGCTTCGTTCAAAAGCCATGTTTTGCACTCACACCAGTTTCACGCGATGTTCTTGTGCATATGAAATGCAGAATGCCATTTCATGTTACATGCATGATGAGAGCTACATGCAACATTAATAAATCATGGATAATTATATTTTCTACATATAATTCACATAACCAGCATGTTATTCATTTTTCCAGCAATAACACATAAAAACAACACACACAGTCCAATAACAGTCCGAAATTCAGTCCCAAACTGTTCGAAAATAGTCCTAAACATTCGAACGTTCAGTCCCAAAATTTTGGGATTTATTTGCTGACTCTCAAGGCCCGAACCATGCCATTAAATGGCCTTTAGGCTATAATAACCAGTGGAAGGCTACCTCTTGGAGTTGGAAAAACAGGTGCTGTACCTACGTGAAGCTCTCATCGTGTAGATGAACTTTGTCTCTTGCTCCAATAAAAACCGATGACCTGGTCTTCGTAGATCTTAGAGAGAAGGTAGAGCTTCTCACTCCACTGTCCTTCTTTCTTTTCTTTTCTTTCTTTTTCTTTTCCTCATTTTCTGCTCTCATCAGAATCTCAACCAGTTCAAGTAGGAAATTTCCTCCCACCTTCCTCCTTACCACATGTCCCTACCTCATTTTTTCTTTCTTTATCTTCTTTCTTGATCTTATCCAAAGACTTGGATTTCCTTTCTCTAGAGGTATGACACATGGCCTTCATGGGTCACCCCTTTGATTTCTCCTTTGTTTTGACATCTCTCCACATAACACATGTGTGTGAGCCATAGATCTTTTACTTTTACTATTGTGTGCCATGTGTCACATGGACACATGCTTTAAGTGGCAATTGCCCACCACATAGCTCTCATGCCATGTGCACCCTCCTGACTTCCATGTGGCCTTCATGGTCACTCTTTATGTGGCACCTCCTTGTATCACCAGCCTACCTCGAAAATGTGTAAATTCCAGTCTCGGAATTCAACGAATCGATAACTAGTTTGAGATGGTTCTGGTGAGTTCCAGTCATCAAGATATAGAAAAATTCGGAGTTTTTCAACTTTGTACTATTATATTATTGTCGTTTGCCATTTTTCGAGAAAAATTGAATTTTTTTCCGGGTTTATTACCATAGGCCATAACTTCTTTCAAAAGTAAGTTCGATCGCCAATCAATGGGAAAGGAAATTAAGTGGAGAAGAAGATGCTCCTCTAAGAGAATATGTGCAGACTTTGGTCTAGGTAAAGGGGAAGGATAGTCTTTGTAAACGAAGTGATGTTAGAGCTAGCCTGCAGATTAAGAAAGAAAGAGCACAGATTTGGATTACCTTGATGAAGATGGGTGGAAGCCATAGGGCTGACACAAGAAGCTCCTGAAACAAACCTGAAAGTTACAATCATGCAAGGGTTTAAATCTCAGATTGTAAGACCGAGAAATATTCAACAGGGTAGAAATCTATATAATAGAAAGCTACCTTTAAGTCGTTTCCTCCGGTAGACAAATCAAAATTATTTGGCAATGCGTGACCTACAATCTACCAAAGAAAAAGCTCAATTTTAGGTCATTCAACCCAAGGTTGTTTAAAATCATTCAATAGACACTCAAGAAAGGTTCGAAACAACCAAACGGCTTCAAAGAATTTTTGTCAAAGGTGTATTCATGACTTTTTTCAGAGTCTATACCTAAGAAAGGTTTTTAAACAAGCCGAATAGCTTAAGAGAATTTTTTTCTAAGGGTGTACTCATGATTATTTTCAAAATATTCACTCTGGAAAATGTTTGAAAGACCTAAAAAGCTTAAAAGAATTTTTTTTGAAGGTGTATTCTCGACTCTTTTTAGAGTCCACACCTAAGAAAATTTTTGAAACAGGCGGAAAAGCTATAGGGATTTTTCCAAGGTGGATTCATGATTGCTTTTCACAATATACACCTCGGAAAAAGTTCGAAACAACCAAACGACTTCAAATATTTTTCGAAGGTGTGTTGTGACTTTTTCGAGTCCTCACTTAAGAAAATTTTGAAACAAGTAGAAACTCGGGGAATTTTGAGTTGCATTCATGATTGTTTTCATAATATACACCTCGAAAAGTGTTCAAAACAATAAGCGACTTCAAGAATTTTCAAAAGATGTAATTCTGCTCTTTTGAATATGCACCTAAGAAAATTTTCGAAACAAGGTGAACAACTTCATAGAATTTTTTCTAAGGGTGTATTCTTGATTATTTAGAAATATACACCTTGAAAAAGGTTTGAAACAACCAATCAAATTCAAAGAATTTTTTTGAAAGATATATTCATGACCTATTTTGATGCACTTTTAAAGTTTAAATAAGTGAACACTTCAAAGGAGTACATCTGGATTTACTCATGATTATTTTCAAATTCTATAACCTGGGAAACGTTAGAAACAGCAGAAGCTTCAAAGAATTTTCAAGAATGTATTCAAGATGATTCTTCAAAAAAATCTGTACTCAGGAAAAGTTTTGAACAGCATGAGAAAGTTTAAATGTTTTCTACTTTTTTTGGCATCGAAAGCTTGAAATTTCATCAAAAAATAGGTTTCTTCAAAGAAAATTCCCAATCAAGATCTACATTGTCAAGAGAATGATAAGTTTCAATCTTTTTCATCAATGGAAATACATACCGATAACGTTATGGAAGACAATAGATACTATCGCGACTGCGTTTGGTGATCGAAGAAGCACGAGCAGAACGATGATCCTCTTTGGCGTGATCCTCATCTGCGTAACGTTCGTCAATGCGAAAATTGGTTGTGGCTTTTGCTCTGGCAGCATCGCAACAACGTTATAGTAGTGGCACGGATCTTATGTGATGACATTCAAAGTTTGGCGCTGACTTCAGCGGCGTGGGCATTAGACGATGGCTTCAGTGCGGCGTCTCCACCTGCTAATGAATAGCGGTGGTGGCTTCTATGGCGGCTTCAACTCCGGCAGTATGGCATTGTTTGACAATGTGCAGGAGGCAGTGGAGTCGATGGTGGCAATGATGGAAGGAAGGGAGGAAAAAGATGAAGAGGTAAAGTAAAAGAGTTTATTTGTATCAGCAAGTAGAGGTTGTTTTAGATAGAGAAAATAAGTTCTTTTTAGGAAGGAAAGAACGAAATCCTAAGTTGCTTGGAGAAGAAGTCAAATGGTTTAGTGTAGGAAGAACAAAAGTTGGACATTTAAACTTGATGATGGTGGGAATTTTTTCTTGGGGAATCAATAATTGCTTCTTTATTCAATCCGACTTAGCTCGTTTTTAAAACTGATAATATGGGTTGAGCTCGATGGGCCAGCCACTTTAGCTCGAATTTTTGGAGGGTTGGGTTGTAAAGTTTAAGATCTGAATAAAACTAGGCCAAGTTGGACTGACCCGTTTTGGTCATGGCTTATGTGGGTTTGGCTTAGGTTAGCCCAATTAGCTTGATTGGCCCGAAATATTTATTTAATTTGTTTTAAGTAACTAGCTTAGTAATTGAGATTTTCAAATATTCATCTATAAAATTCGATATTTTGGCTATTTGGCACTGTAGTATAGAAGTTTTTAAAAATAATAATAATTATAATAATATATGATTAATATATTAAACTTTGTTAATTTTTAACTATTTTATTTTCAATTTTAAATTTCTCTTTTAATATATAATTTATATGATAATTTAATATTTAAAAATCTTGTATGAAAAATTACGAATGTTTGAATTAAATAAATTCTGAGTTTAATATTGAATATATTTCTTTGTCTCATTATCCTATTTTAAATATTTATAATTTCATTTTGTAATTTATCCTTTAAATTTCATTCAATCATATATGTTTTTTTTTTTATAAAAATGAAGTAGTACCGGTTTATAAATTAAATTAAATTAAATTTAATAACTAAATTATCAGTATATTTTAAATAATTTTATTATTTAAACTAGTGTTAATAACAATATTTTGTTATTTTAAAATAATTAACAAAAATTATACACTTATTTCTTTCTCAATGGATATATCTTTGTAGATATTTTCAAAACAAATAGGATATTTCATTATTATAAAGGTTGAGATGTTTTTGAAAAATATGTTTTTATTTCAAATATAAATAATTTATGTTAATATTCTAAAAATTTAATTAATAGATAATGATAACTCAACCACCATCAGTGTACATCTTTTTAATATGGAATTAGATGTTATTAGTGGATATAATGAGGATGGGGATGAAGATTAGAGACATATGAGATTTCATTTGATATTTTGAAGTTTTTTTTTTTTCCAGATATGTCATTAAGTTGTTACTTTATTATTTGGTATTATTTAGCTAGTTAGTTTGGTACTTTTGTTATAACAGTGCTCTACCATTATTTATTTATATAAGTTTGTTTACTATTATTATATGTTGAGACTCAATCATTTTATATATTCATTATTATATATTTATATGTTTTTATTTTAATTTGAAGAATGTTGAATTTGTAAAATTAATTTTTAGCATTTTTTAGGTTTGGCACATGGCATTATGGAGGCTCGTTGGGTTGGTTGAAAGCTAGCTCGAATAGAAATGGGCCGTGTGCTTGACCCATTTGGTCGGGTGGCGAATAAATTTGCTTCCGAAATGGGTTGGTGACCCATTCCTGACTCCTACTTGTTCTTGTCATTTGGAACACCCACATCATGGACTGAAAGCTTAATTTTAGGTTTCATGGTTGGAAACAAGCCTAGAAAAATATTTTTTGAGACTTTAATACATACAATATGGTCTACATACCTGATTTATGCGGGAGTAATTGTTGCACCTAAATTGAAATTTGGCTTTGATTGTATGTGGGTTAGCGTGGCCCATGAATAAAAAAGTCCAGAAGAAAGAGGCCCAGATCTATTTGTACAAGCCCATATAAGAAGTCCAGGGGTACGTATGAATTTTTAAAAATTTTTGGAAGTCAAATGAAGCTTTTATCAAATATCAGAATTGGGGCAAAGAAGTGGGGCGATTATGTGCTGATGTGGAATACTCTTGAGGAACAAGTCTCTATAATGGAGACATGGAAGAATTCTTGAGGATCAAACCTCCAAAATGGAGACGTGGAGGAGTTCTTGAGGAACAAGCTTCTTTAATGGAAGACATGTGTAGTTACTTCAGAAAGTGGAGAGAGTGGAGAAATGGAGACTTGGGTAGCAAGTCATCTACGTCTATAAAAGGAGCAGAAGAAGATAAAGCAAAGGAGAACTAATCAATCAATCAACCAACAATTCGACAAATCGATTGAGGATTCAATGTCGATTAGCAAATCTTGGCTTTTCAACAAACTTTACGGCCAATTTCAGCATTCTAATTCCTAGTTTATGGTTTATGACAAATTTTCAAGATTGTTTGTTCATTTGTAGTGAAATCCAATATTTTTCTTTGTAATTCAGCATTTTGGTTGCAAGTTCTATTCAAGTTTTAGTAAATTTTCAACTGTCTACATTTTCCTGTTGATGAAATCAATCTTTACTTCAACAATTCTACTTGTATGGTTGTGTACTATTAAACATCAACTTTCAGCATTGTGTTATTTCATTATTTCCTAAGGAAATCTAACACTTTTCTTCAACAATTAATTCTTACATTATTTCCATTCGGCGTTTTCCATTTTGATTTTGGGGGACTATCAAGGGGACCTACATAGCCCGATTAGAAGTTTGATTTTACGAGTTGTTCCAGTTTTTAATTTTCTGGAACGCCCACATGCTTATATTTTTTATGTTTTGCGTGAGATTAAAAAATCACCACAACACTTACCTACGCAACTGCTTGAATCATAAAACATATATGTATGTAACAAAATGTAAGTTTAAGTTCAAAATTTATACATAACATGACTTTAAAACCAATTTGAAAAAATATTGAAATGGAAAGAACAAAAACATTTCAATATTTGAATCCTGAATTTGAAAAATTAATTCCAATGAAGCTGGAGGAATTACAAATGGTCTCCCTTAAAACTTGGCCACATCCTTCGAATTTATAGGTTATTCAAATAAAAATCTGAACATACTGAATACGTGCAAATTCTCCTTGTGAACACCAAGGTGACTTTGTCTTCATTCCCGAATGTTCTAACCAAACAATAGAGTTCCAGCAATGTGGGGAAGGTGAAGGTGAAGTTTGTTCTAATCTTCCCTAGGATTTCGGATCCGGTGAGGCATAAAAAGAAGAAATCTCAACCGAACAACAACTTGAACAAGAAAAATAGGGCAAAAATGAGGAGGATAGAAACCAATAAGCAAGAAGGAAAGAATCAGAAAATTGAATTAGTGGAAAATAGGCCAAAAAAGGATTACTCAAAAACCCTCACCAAAACAAAAGTATCATCTACTCGGACACTATCCCCATCAACAACGCTATTCTGATCATGGAATTTTAATCAAAATAAAAATTGAGTGCCAATTACTTTACCACTGAGTAGCTAATGCTCAATCAATTTGTTGTGCAAAATTGAACAGAAATGAGAATTTTGGCTGGGGCGCAAAAGTCGTTTGCATGAGCTTACAAAAATTTCTCACAAGTTCATACTCAAATTTCCAATGTCGTGCAAAAATTTGTAACTCCTCCATAACACAAAATTTAGGCTTCATTTAAGTTGTATTTTAATTTTAAATATGTTTTGAACTTCGAAGGAACTAATATTAGTCGCCACGAGAAATCCATTTAGGATCACTATTTATAGGGGTTCAAACCTCTATTTAGAGGACCTTTTTTATCCTTGTATTTTCTTTATTTTAGTATAATTTTCTCTCATTCCGTCTCACTTTTTCGACAACCAAACATAGTGTATGAGGTCAGAATCACCATTATGATAGCTAAACTACTTCCTTTTGGAAGGAAAATGAGCTAGAGATTGTGATCCATGCATGGCAAGTTAGATAATTGCGCTTCCATTGAGAGGTATATCAATTTGATTTGATAGATCATTAGGATAGATCATTAGGAGATTTCTACCAATTTTATCTTTGCTTAATATGTATGATAAATACATTGCGATCTCTTGTTATTGAATGTAACATTAGATTGTAGTATGTGTCCATTGGCGAAGTCGATATGAATGGATTGTAAGGTTCATGATCTTGGGAAGGCGAAGGTGAGGAAGGATGGACAGGATGGTGTTAGATTCTCTTGGATTTGAGTTAAGTTTAGACTAAACCTATTGTTAGATTTAATATTAGTATGAGAAAGAATGAGGATTCTTACCCATATGCAATGAATGCATTTCCAAATCCCTAATTTGTGTGAAAACTGATTTCTAGTGACTTTCAAAGAGAAAAAACGGTTAGTTTTGATAGTGATATGTCCGTTGTTGCATCAAGAGATGCACCCACTGTAGGCGAGATCTACCAGATATATATTGATTAATCACGAAAATAAAAAAGCATGGGGATGTAAAAGATAAAACAACATACTGCATACGGACACAAGAGATTAGTCACGCAATTTAGCAAAACCGTAGGGGCTAGACCGAATGTAAAGTTCCAGCATACTATAGTTCAGGTTATAAGTTGGTCTTACATGGGAACTGATGCTTCCTCTTTCTCCAATGCTTGCAGCTGTAATCTACCTTTGAAACATAGAGATGAGATCCCTCGTACCTAAAATCTAGAGGAGCTCTCACAAGCTGAAAACATCATTGACATGATGGATAAAACCTCCTGACATTGAGAGAATCGGAAATACCTACAGCAATTATTCCAACCCCTAAGAAACGTTCTGAATTTCTTACACATCTTTGTTTGTACTTCATATTCCAAATCGTGTCAATATTTGGCAATATCTTCTAGAGGATCCTTAGTCAATATTCTGTATCTTCATGTTTCCTAATATATCTCAACATGCAAACTATAAGATCTTGATTGTATTCCATATTAATCACAAATGGAATATCTTCCTTCTATAGAAATCTCATCAAATATGATCAAATCTTTTAGATTTGATCCACCCAATATTACCTTATAGTCTTCCTTATCCATCCTAGAGAATATCAACTCTGATATGTAGAATATTTTTTTCAAAATTGGATTTTACTGAATAAGGTAAGTTTCATCACACAACTTGATCTACCATTTTAGGTGACATGATTTGTGAAATTGGTATTTCTTTGTTGAAATGGCTATTATTATTTTTGCCTAAGATTATGATAAGAAATATCTCCAACAGACTTTTACTTCTAGATGCTTTATATATTTGTAGTTCATTTTCAGATGCTTTATATATTTGTAGTTCATTTTCATTCCTTGTTTGAGAATAATTGCTTGAATTCACATTTCTCCTAATTCTTTTTGATAAATTGCAATCCATCAATCCTAATTCGTCACATCTTCATCTTCATTAATATTTTGCTTTAAACTCAACAAAGCAAGGAAAACTCGTCACTTAGTGAACAACCACTAAGCCATTATACCATGATAACTTTTGTTAAAACACACACCTATATTGCAGCTTTATAACCTGCGAAATTAACCATGATGATGCTTTTTCCAAGCTAGGAACTAAAATTTGGAGCGTGTAAGGGTCGTTGGGCGGAGACCGGTTCTTTGGCAGCTGGTGCGGAGGCTGCGGACGTGGCACTTCTCTACAAAAGCAAGAAAGGGAGTCGAGGGGCTTCGCCGTGGCACGCTCAATCACCTAAGTCAGTTTCTTTCTGAGAGAAAAAAGAAACTACTTAGAGGGCGAATGTGTAGCATATGTTTGCGTATGAGTATGCGTATCAGTAATGGCGTACCTTTCACCGATGGGGTGACCTTGTATTTATAGTAGATGTTCTACCAGTTGGATGGTAATTAGGATTCATTCCCATTGGATGAGATATTTCTTATTATAGTCCGTATCGGATTTGGTATAGGATATAGAAAGAGTAGTTTATTTGGGATAATCTTCCTTCCTTATTTGTAAGATTTGGTTGGATTTTCAGGATAATATATTATTGGAGATTATTCTGTTTCCCTTCTCTCTGGGAGACTTACTATAATTGGCCTTTGGGCTAAGCGGATTGGACCTCTCTTCTGGGTTGGCACCAAAAGGCTTGAATGCTGGCGTAAAAAGGCCTGAATGCCTCATTGGGCATGCCTCTCCTTTGGAATTCAACTAGTGGGCCTTCGTGTTTCGCTGGGCTGGCCTCTTTCTTGGGCCTAGTGTGTGGGCTTGCGAGCCTTATTTTTCAAACCCTATCAGTTGCCCCCCAGCCCTTGTGTACGGTGTGCGTGGGCAAGGCTGTAACGTGTCTCGCATCGGGTGCAATTTCCGCACGTGTGCCTTTCGGAAATTTGGATTAGTTATGGCTTGGTCGCCGTCATTGATCTTATGATAATGATGACTCTTTGGTTTTCGCGCTTATTTCTCCTACTCCTTTCAGTTTCCTTATGTTTCTTTTTGCAGACATCCTCTGTCTTGTGTGTTTCTGATCCTGAGACCTTTTCTTTGCCTTTAGTGATTTCGGACTTCCTTCTCTCTTAGTCTTCTGTTTGAGCCTTTTTGAGCAGAGTCTTTCTTCATCGTCCTTCTTGGGATAGCCTTTTCTGTTGTATTCCTGGGTTTGCTGCATCTTTGTTTCCTTGGTCTCTTTTCGAGCGATATGACGAGGCGCTAAGATTAGGTTGACCGAATTTTATTTTCATTGTTTATTTTCATCTTGGGTCCGGGTCATTCTTCTTCTCGGCGCATCGATGGTGATTCTTGACTGTTGGTGGTTACGGGCCGGGCGGCGGTGTTCCAGATGGATTCGGGGCGAGTTAGGCTGAGATACACATGGTACTCCTCCCTTGGAAAGGGTAAGGGAAAGATAAACTTTGATTAAATACTGCGGGGATCGGGAGA
The DNA here is from genome assembly GCA_016808115.1 of Tetrastigma voinierianum. NCBI lineage: Eukaryota > Viridiplantae > Streptophyta > Magnoliopsida > Vitales > Vitaceae > Tetrastigma > Tetrastigma voinierianum. Next base: position 123,814 of record JAEQBH010002831.1, read on the forward strand.
ATGCAGATGCGCCGTTCAGCATGCTTTAAGCGTGGGACCCTAGCAAGATTTGGTCCCTCATATGGGGCCATCTTTGCCAGACGTTATCAGCCTCCCTTCGGCGTTCGGGTGTGGTCCCCTAACGTTTTGACCCTCTATGTGGTCTTTGTGCCAAAGATGGTGTGCTTCTTCGAAGTGGCCTTTGATAACGGTCGCCCGTTTCCCTGCATCCCTTGCAGGGGTTTGCGGCACTTCCAGAATGTCTGTCATGACTCGCCCAATGGTTAGGGTATTTTGGTTAGTCTGTTGGTTTTCTTTAGGGACAGGGGGCTCGGTGTTCCTAGCATAGCCTTGCTCCTTTACCTTTTGGCGGGGACATCAGGAACTTTCTTTGACTTTTTCTAGGTGTTACGGCGCTCCTCCCGGTGATTTCGATCTTCCCTCCTCCTGAGGCTGTGGGAAGGGCCTTCGCTAGCCGTTAGTGGGCCAATTTGGGAGTATAGTCTCTACCCGACAAGGATGACACCACAGGCGTTCGGTGGCTTGGACCACGAGAATGCCGTGAGTGTTTATTCTGTTTTTGGTCATAACTTGTGTGTGTGATTTATTGGGTATTCGACTACGCCTTTTATCTACATGCTTTAGTGCACCGCGTTGATCTACATTGGCCCGAAGGCGTGCGTGGCGTTGGTGAGTGTCCTCCTACCGCCCTTATCTTTGAGCTGATCAAGTCGGATGTTCAGGTCGCCAGGTTCGAGGTCCACTCGTTCTGCTACTCTGAGGTCTTCACCTCCTTCTACCATGAAAGTTCCTCCCGTTAGGCCCTCCGCTGCTAAACCCACTAGGGGGGAACTGTTGGCCCAGCTGGAGATGGTGTCTCGGAAGCCCCGGAGCGGGAAACGAAAAACCTCGGACTCCGTTGAGAAAGATCGGTCGGCTGATTAAGGTGCAGGGTTGGGGCATCTTCATCTCCCAGATCTACTCGTGTTGAAGCCCGGGCGGGTGTAGTGGCCTTCGTTAAGGCTCCTATAATCTTGAGTTCGCGGTCCCATTTTGGGTTTGCTGCGGAGGCGGAAGGTCCCTTAGGTGGGGCCGTTGAGTAGCCGTTGATGGTCGTGCCCATCACGGAAATGCAGGTCCAGCATTGAAGAGAGGTTCGGTCACCTTCTCGAAGGCGGAGCGGGAGGGACGGATCGGGAAATCCCGAATTGGCGGTGGTGGGGACTCTTTGCTTGCAATCAGAACTCGCGGCGGGAGGCGGTCTAAATCCATTCTTAAGGACTCTAACCTTAAGAAGTCGGTTGCGCTGCCCGTTGATGGGGCTTTATTTATCTCTCCAGGGGGCCTCGGTAAGTTCCCGATACCTAGTCATATTTGATTCCAGCATTTGGTTGGTTTGATCACGCATTAGATGTTGAGATTATCTTTGGGTGTGCGGTGGCTACTCATTTGAAGGGTTTGGCGAAGGCCAAACTAAGCGAGGATCAAGCGGCCCGAGCATAAAGGCGGGTGGCTTCCCTCACATCAGACGGGTGAAGTACGAGGTTAGGTGCGGCGTATGGTAGAGACGGTGAAGCTCAAATCTGATTTGAAACATACCACGTCGGCCGTGCTCGGTCGAGGGTAGGAAGGCAGGCCAGAACAGCGAGAGCGGCCAAAGTGAGCCCGGGAGGTTCAGGATGATTTGGCTGTGCGAAACGACTTGGAGGCTAGGGACCAGGCTGCGATGCGTGATATGAACCGGATGGTTAGGGATGGGCTTCTCATCGGCGGGAGGCCGGGTCGGAAGAAGCTAGCAGCGCGATCGAGACGTCCTGGGCGTGATAAGATGACGTTGTTGGACGAGGCTCGTCACGAGGCTAACGAGGCAATCGGCTCGGTGGAACGCCTAGCGAGGAGTCTTGCAGAGCTGCGTGGGGATCTTCGCCGTGAGAATAACTTTGGTGGCTCAGTAGGGATGAAGTTGTGGAAGACTGAGGGCCCGGGCCTCTAATCAATGGATTCTGGGTGGCTTGCCTTTTAGAGAATTTTGTCAATGCTGTCCAGGCTGGATTTCAACTTTGACCTTCAATGGCGGGGAAGGAAGTCCTTCTCTGTATTATCTGGAGAGCCGCGTTACCCGTGAGGTCCCTCCCTTAACTCACCAGAGTCTGCTCCTCCTTTTTGATGCACGATCTGTGCACGTCTTCGCACATGAGCTTTTATATATATATATATATATATTTTTTTTTTTTGTCGAGCCTAGGACCCAAGACATATGTAGCCTTTTCCTCAATGAATACTCATTATTTCACCTTACTTCTTTCGCCTCTATTTGTGCTCTTCGCGCTGTTCTACTTGATTTGAATTTACTTCTTATCTGCATTGTCTGAATTAAGCGCCTGAGTTGAGATGTTGAGCTCCTGTTGGATTATTGAGGCTCTGGGCTCTCGGGCCTTATGGGCTGAATAACTGAGCTAGGCTTGTCCTTGGGAAGCTACATAGCTGAGGTAGCGATTGAGCCTTTCAAATTGTGTTGTTGGGCTTCTGGACGCTGATAATCCCGAGTTGATCTATCTTCACAGGCTGCGTGGCCTGTGCAGAGTAGATGAACTTGTCAAGGAAGAATTGCTAGGCTGCGCTGGCGACCTTGCTGGTGACGGCTCCTTGGAAGCTGCGTGGCACATCTTTGATGGATGGCAAAGTGATCTTGGGCTCCACATCGGATGACTGGCCCAGGCTGAGAGCGGCTCACTCCGGTGCATGTACATGTAGAATGGTTGAGCTTCGTGGAGTATCGAGCTATTGGACTCCGTTGGTTGATTTTTCGGTGGGTAGCTCTTAGGGTGCATAACATCAGGAGTGGATGAACTTGTCAATGTATTCTTTGAAGCTCCGTCGAATTTGAGTTACTGGTGATGACTCCAGGCTGCGTGGCCTATGTAGAATAGTTGAGGCGTTGATGTATTCTTTGTGCTCGTCGAAACTGCACGAATTTGAGGCCCGGCTCATGAATTTTGCATGGCTGTCTTTAGTGGATGAACTGCGTCAAAGTGGTTGTTGGGCTCCGTCGGTGATTTGATCCCGTGCCGCACGGCTCAGGTAGAAGGGTTTAGCCTGGCCAATGTGAGCCGCCGGGCTCCGCCTGCTGAGCCGCCCGAGCCGGCCCTCGACCCCAGCCGCGGGCCTATATAAAATGGTTGAGCTCACACGTGGAGCCGCTATGCCCGGCCGCCTGAGTTGCCTGAGCTAATCTGACTCCTTAGGCTGCATGGCCTATGTAGAATGGTTGAGCTCGTCAACGTGAGCTACTGGACTGGCCTACCGGAAGCCGCCTGCCGATCCGACCCCAGTCGCGCGGGCCTATGCGTGTAATGGTCGAGCCTCAAAGTGAGTCATTGGCTCCGGCCTTGAGGCCGAAAGTGGCGACAGCCCGAGCCGATCCGACTCGTAGCGTGACGCAGTGGCAGGACGAACTCGCCAAAGTGAGCCATTGGCTCCGGCGCCGAGGCCGAGTGGCCATGTAGCCTGAGCTGATTTGACCCTCGTATCGCGGACTCAGGCGCAGTGCACGAACTCGGCCAAAGTGAGTCTTGGCTCGCGCTGCGGGCTCAAGTGGGCGATGTAGCTTGAGCCGATCTGACTCTCGTGCAATAAGTGGACCTATGCAGAGTAGACGAACTCACAAAGTGAGTCACAGTTCGGGCGCCGAGGCCGAGTGGCGATATACTAGCCGATCCGACCTCGTGTACTGCGGACCTCGTGCAGAGTAGACGGTAACACCCCCAAAATATACCCTAGCGCTGACATGTTTAGGGTATTTTGTAAGCATAATTTGACTGTTTCGTGAGTTAAATGCGAAACACGGAAACGAGAGACCCGGAAATTTACAAGACTTAAGGACAATTTTGTAATTGGTCCAAAAAGGGGCTTAAAAGTCATAAATTGAAGAGATTATGGGCCAAAATACAATAATGGGAAGTTGAAATTCAAATAGTCAAGAGATGGAGGGACCTTTTTGCAAATAAAACAAATTAACCCAAAAATGGGTTTTTGGAAGGCCAAACATGGCCTTAACAAATTCAGGATTTAAGACCAAATTGGTCTCCAAAAAGAGGGAGAACCGGATGGGAGAAGGAGAGAAGAAGAGGAAGAGGAAGAGAAGAAGAGAAGAAGAGAAGAAGAGAAGAGTAGCCAAGCAAGCCAAGGTATGGAAACTAACCTTGATTATGCATTCTATGAGATTTGGTATGGATCATATGAATTTTGTATGGAATTCTAGAAAAGATTATGAGTTCCAAATCTAGGGTTTGTTAGGATTGCATCCTAACCAAAGATATATTGAAATTAAGGTTGGTAAAAACTCTAAATCCATAAGAAAAGTAGTGAATCCTTCCTCGTGGGTCGATTCATGTGGTTAAATGACAAGCACTGAAGGGTTTAGAATAAACCTTTAACAAACTGGTTTAGCTTGTGTATGGGTTAAGACCCATATTAGAATGGTTTTGAAAGAAATTTATGAAAAGTTTGAAGAAAGATATGTAATTGAAAGATGATGTGAGGAGAAAAGAGATCATAAGATGAATTTGAAGTGGTCTTGAAGTGTTTATAAAGTATAGAGTTGGTTTGGGATGGAAAAGTGCATGAAAAAGGGGAGAAAATACACATTTTAAGGCATTTCGGGTGACTTGTACCGGTACACTTTGAAAGTGTACTGCACACTGCTTGGTCATTTTTGGCCAAAGTGTACCGCACTTTAAGGGTGTACTCTGACACTCACGCTTCGTTCTAATTTCTAATCAGTTTTCGTGATTTTGGTCATAACTTGCTCATTTCATCCGATTTGAGTGATTCAAGTGGCCAATTAAAATAGACTTCAAGGAAAACCATCCATATAGAAATAGACATCATCAAAATCTGACTCTAAGTGGCCCAAAAATTCACTCAAAGTGGGGTCATGTGCAAGTCAATTCTCAGACAAGACGTTTCATAGAGTAGCCCCGAGTTGTTTCGACGCCTTTGAGTTTCTGCGTTCGATTTAGGTGATTCCAATTTGAGGAGAATCCTTAGCACCTTAACTTTAAAGGAGTAAAGAACCAGTGCCAAATATGGATACAAGGCACTGGAAAATGAATATTGCAACTGTCCTGAGCAACTCCAGAACCGACTAGTTGGCATGAAAATGCCATAACTTGAGTTTGGATGATCTGATTGGAATAATTCATATTTCTAAGTAAATTTGATTCATCGAGGAACAAGAATACATGAATGATGTGTGAATACATCAGTATTCCTGTATAAGTATCTGAAATGCCATATGGAATAGGCATGAAACTTGTATAGGATATGAAACATGAAAACGAACCGAATATGAACTCGAGCATGACATGAATGATAAAATGTCGTGGATCATAGAATGTGATTAAGAAAGGTTATAAGTTCTTGAAAGACATGAAAATCTTAATTACCGACCAAGAATGAATGAGTGGATCGCCCTGCTGGTGCTTCAAGACTCCCGCTGGTGCTCCCGCGACTCGCTGGTGCCCGACACCCGCTGGTGCTCGGCACTTCTGTTGGTGCCACGGCACTCCCGCTACGTGGTTAGCCACGCTTTGATTGCGCGCCCGCACTTCGCCGTGCCAATGCACTTCGCGGCGCTGGGCAGCATCGCCCGAATGGTGCTTCGCACTCTTGCCGGTGCTACGCACTCCCGTTCGTATCACCTTCCTGGTACTTATTAGTAATGTCCTACTCATTTCTTATGATTGGTCTAGTTAGTCGATGCATAAGTGATAAAACACTCGACAATGAATAAGAGTAAAGATCTGAAAGTACTCAGATTCGTCTCGTAGTACCTACGTACTTATATCCGAATAAGTCCCTGTGATCCGAAGAAGTTCCGCTCGATTAAGTCCCGTCTCCGATTAAGTTCCTCGGGCTTCGCACTCTACGAGCATTCCCGCCTCTCGATTAAGCTCACTGCATCGACGGGTACTCAGATTCGACAAGCCTCGTAGCACCTAAGGGTACCTTGCATCGCGAACATAGCATAAGTTTTCAGAAGACCCACGCGTACTCAGATCCGTAACATAAGTATAATTTTTGTAGTACCCACGGGTACTCTCGTATCGGTGAAGTAAGTTAAGTTTTGTAATATGAGTATAAGTCCAGTCGTAACTACGGTTACGTCCGTATAATGAATATGTGATCTATACCTATGAAAGACTAATGTCTCAGATTTCAGACACGTCTAATCCACCAGATGTGATACAATTATGATTAGTTCCGATTTATCGTACCTATCGGTACCTTCGCACAAGAATAAGATCAAGAAGATAAGTATATGTCCAGAAGACCGCAGTAAGTTCCGTGAAGATCAGCATAAGTTCCAGAAGACCGCATAAGTTCCGTAAGACTAAGATAAGTTCTGCATTTACAAGTATATGCTCAGAAGACGATCATAAGATCCAAATACAAGAATGGGTTCAGTAATACAAGTATAAAGTTCCAGAATTCCAGGACATGCTTCGTAAGATGTTTAAGATATTTGGCAATTAATAAGTTTTGTAGTACCTACAAGTACTCTCGTATAAGAATAAATTCCGCAATACCACTATAATGCCCGCACTTCGAATACAAACCCGTGGTATAAGAGCAAGCTCAGAATTCCTACGGAGTCCCAAATGAACTTAAGTCTGTGATAAGTATAAGTTCTGTGTAAGCATAAGCTATGTAACTCCTACATGAGATTTGAACCAGTATAAGATAGATAGAAGTATGAGTACGCAGGCACTCCACGTCTATACATGTATGAGTTCAAAGACCATTATATGAATCAAGAAGTGTAACATGATCCCACGGAGATAAGGCATCATCAATAAGCTCAAGTATATGCCGGGAGATCAAGATAAGAACAAGCCCGCTTATAAGTATGAGGTCTGATTAAGGATAAACCCGCCGTAAGTGCATATGATCAATGTTATGGCATAAGTTCCAAATAAGAATAAGTCCGCTCCTAAGTGTAAGATCCGATGAGTATAAGTTGCTCTAAGTATAAGTTCAAGACAAGATGATATACTTCTACGAGATATAAGCACTATTAAAGGTCACAAGGTACAAGTAAACGTAATTCATGTCAACAACATGAATAGAAAACGACTCAAACTGAGTGTGAAGTCAGCGATACATAAAAGAGATGAATTGGATGCCTCTCAGGCTATCAGAGGCGTCTAAGTTTGCTCAATATGATCTGACCCGTTATATACCGATTATATGAATTCATGATGATTTTCGGAGCATTCGTTATCATGGCGTTATTTTAGATTCAAGATAAATGTATGTGTTTCTCGTATAAGAAATGTTTCCACTAAGCGCAGTTTAGCATCGGCTTTAATCCGTGAAAATGTGAGAAGACGTCAAGAACATCCACATACACAAATTGGCCAACACACTTGTAAGGGTTCACTACATGTAGGTTCCGTGCTTTGAGTTGTAATTGTGAAAGTATAGTTTTGTATTTGTAAATGGGACTCAGTTATATGTGTCTAGTTTTGATGGACACCACTCCAAGGGTAGCTCTTAATATGTATGGGCAATATTTTGATTATGTTATAAGACGCAAATACACCATGTGTACAGGCCTGGGTTTTAAAAAAAAAATCGCAAAAGAGTCCAAAGATATGGTCTCGTCTCCGAGACCGGTTCGATCCGCTAATCGGCCTGACCGATTCGGGTGTGACAAGACGAATCCTGTCAAAGTGAGCTACTGGCCTCGGCGCCGTGGCCGAGCGGGCGATGTAAATTTCGAGCTGATCCGACTCGTGCAGCCGCGACTCGTGCGCAGTAGACGAATTGGCCAAAGTGAGCCGCCGGGCTCGGCGCCGTGGGCCGGCGGCGATGTAGCCTGCCGATCTCGACTCCCCGTAGCGTGACTGGTAGCGCAGTAGACGAACCCGCCAAAGTGAGTCACGGGCCCGGCCGCCGCGGCCGAGCGGGCGACGTACTCGAGCCGATCTAACTCCTCAGCGTGACTTATGCAGTAGACGAATCTCAGCCAAAGTGAGCCATTGGCTCCGCGCCGGCGCCGAATGGCGATATAGCCTCGAGCTGATCCTCGACTCGTAGCGTGACTGCGGTAGAGCAGGACAACTCGGCCAAAGTGAGCCGTCGGCCCGGCCGCGGCCGAGTGGCAGCATAAATGAGCTGATCCGACTCCCCGTGCAGCGTGACCGCGCGCAGCAGACGACCCGCCAAAGTGAGCCACTGGCCCGGCGCCGAGGTCGGCGGCGACGTGTACTCGAAATGATATGACTGCGAGCGCGACCTACGCAGCGACGAACTCGCCAACGTGAGTGCCATCAGACGCGCCGCTCGCCGGGTCCCCGAAAGGTGCGAAGCATCTTTAATGCCGTTTGGATCTGAGAATTTGAAGCCGCTTATGCAGATGACCCGTGCTCGCCTCTTATAAATGGCGGTTTACTGCATAAGTTTATACTTTGATATTCCCGCCTCTCTCTGTCACAGCGACTGAGATCTGTGAGAGATGAGGCGTCGAAGCTTGGTCGTCTTCGTCGAGGATCCATATGGAGATTCTGGTTCAGTTTTGTCGGACTTTTGCTTGTGGGAGTTGTGTTGTCCTTCATGAGGAGGGAAGTTGTAACCTTCCTGAACTCGTCGTGTCTCCGTGGGTCGCTTGCATCTTCCGGTAAGTTGCCTTAACTCTTCTATCGTGGGCCTATTGGTGAGGCTGAAAGCGCTCCACCTCGCTCTTCGTGTTAGCTTGCATCGCTTTCTAACGCGTCGAGGTCGATCACCGCGTTTGCTCGGATGGTCCTCGTGACTTGGAGGATTAGCGTTGCTTCCGCTTGTGTTCCGAAAGGTTACCACAAGAATCGAGAAATCGCTTATATTTGTAAAGGAACCGCTGCTCCTGGGCGACGGCGCCAATCGGCGATGCTTTTTTTCAACCGAAATTTGGCCGAGCGCGGGCCGCTGGTCGACCCGTATTATTTCGCTGGGCTGGTCTGTGCTTCCGGACGTGGCACCTCCGCAAAACAAGAAAGAAGGGGTCGGCGAGGGCTTCGCCGCGGGTCTTCTCCGATGCCTAAGTCGCTTTTCCGAGAGAAAAGAGAGACTGCCAGAGGGCTAATGTGTAGCATATGTCTGCGTATGAGCATGCGTGACGCAATGGCGCATCGATGGGGTGACCTTTGTATTTAGTAGATGTTCTACCGCTGATGGTAATTAGGATTCATTCCATTGATGGGATATTTTTATTATATTACGTATCGGATTTGGTATAGGATATAGAAAGAGTAGTTTATTTGGGATAATCTTCATTCCTTATTGGTGAGATTTGGTTGGATTTTCAGGATAATATATTATTGGAGATTATTATGTTTCCCTTCTCTCTGGGAGACTTACCATAATTGGCCTTTGGGCCAAGCGGATTGGACCTCTCTTCCTGCCAAGACCAAAGCGCCAATACCTGGGCTAAAAGACCAATGCCTATTGGGCATGCCTCCTTGAATTCAACCAGCTGGCCTTCGTGGTTTCTCAATGTACTCACCTTCTTGGGCCCGGTGTGTGGGCTTTGCGAGCCTTTATTTTTCAAAAACCCTATCAAACCACATAAACTTGATTTTATCCCTTTTCACTCCCCGATTATTTTTCCAATACTTTTAACCAACTCTTTCAAAATAAACAAAACTGCATTTGTCGCTTGCCTGGCTCCTTCAATACGACTTCTTTCGCATAATTCATCTTGGCAAAGTCGTCCAAATCTTGTTAAACTTATTGTAAAAATGTTGTTCCTCCTTTTGTATGTCTCCTTTTCCAAATACAGGCTGTTTACATCAGGAAGACACTTCAGGAGCACTTGATATGCTAAAACAACAAAAATGTACTCCAAAATTATTAGTTTTCAGTTGCTTTGGGCCACAATATGTTAAATTGACTGATTTAAGGGTCATTACTACGTGGAATGGTTTCAAATTGTAAGAAAAGACTTCCATGCACACTTTTTGAGTAATAATCAATTATATATCTGCATTCATCTTCAAAATGGTAGATGTTTTGTCCCTCGAGTGAATGAAAAATGGATTTGTTGGATTTCTCAAAATATTAGAAATTTTAAATTAAATATTGATGGTTCAAGGGTTGAGAATAGATGTGTTTCAGGATGAGCACTACGAGATTCCAACATTATGATAAAAATGTTTGCAAATAGGTATATGGTAACACATCAATAGTTATTAGAGAATGATAAAAATGTTTGCAAATAGGTATATGGTAATAAATCAATAGTTATTACAGAATGCATAACTTTCTTTTAGAGTAGTGTGTTAGCTACTAAAAATAGCGCCTCTTAAATTAGAAGATTGAGAGTTACTCAAAAATAGTAATTGATAATTATAATAAAAAGAATAAGATTCATAATTGTATTATGTTGCTACTAAAGAGTATAACTCAGAACTTTAGTATTATTATTTGTTATCATATTTGTAAAGAAGCAAGTAAAACAATAGTTTGTTTAGCTTACAAGACCATTTGTTATGTATAACATTGTGTTTAAAGGTGGAATTATATATCTAAAAGATGCTGTAAAGTTTGACTTATTTTTTATTTTGTTTATATTTTTTACTGAAAGGACTATTAAAAGTCATATATGACTTCGCCACCGATTGAACTTCGCAGCACAAATTGAAATGGAAGTATTTGGTTAAAACATTAAATAACTTAAAATTTATAAAGCTAATCTATCCATGTTTTTTTATAGAATAATTTATTGTGGATAAAAGTATTCTTTATCATTTCATATATTTATATATATTTTTGAAAAGAAAAAGTTATTTTTACAAGAAAATAATAAAGGTATTTTTATCAAAACAATGTAAAAAAATGATGAAATTTAGTTTTGAAAGGTCTTTTAATCAAATCATCCATCCAAATATTGTTAGATTAATTTATTAATTATAACTAAGTATAATCATATTAAGAATTTAATTATATAATTGTGTATACTAATTATGAATCATTTATGAGATGGTTTAATATTAACTAGTTATGAACGTTCTATATTATCACTTTCTTTAGTAAGCTCATTTGACCAAAGCCCACTTGTTTCTTTGTGCTCTCTCTCTCTCTATATATATATATAAGTAAATAGAGCTTTAGAATTTGATAAGGGGATGTAGAACACACTTTAGGGGGAAGGAAAGAATTATCTTCAATTATAATTTTTCTTTGATCTTATCCCTTGTAAATTTAGGAGACAAATGATAGCCAATAATTTCGGATCTATGATAGGTATGTTTTCTACATACTATGAATCGACATGCCTAATGTTTCACAAAGCTTTCTTATTATTTTTGTAATATATTTATTAGGTGTTTTACTGCTGATCAATTTTTCTATCTAATAAATATTTTTGATTTTATAAAATAATATAGCTATTAGTATAAGAGTAACTTTAATTAACATGGAAGTTGTCAATTTTGTTTTTCTATATTTATGTGTTTTTTTTTTCTTTTTCAGCGTTTTTCAGGGTTTAGTTTTCCCTTTCGTTATCATGTTCAACTAATGGGAAAAAACTCTGATGTACTATTGATCTCAGAATGAGTAATTGTTCAAAACGGGACACTCTTATTGTCCCCTTAGCCTAAAACGTTAAAAAAATTAAAATCGACACTATAATTTTCTATGAGATGGATGATGATTTTTAGTCCACTGACATTAGTGTAAGAGGAATACCGGATTTCCATGAGCAACTTAATAATTTATTTGTTTCTATTTGATTGTTGATGGGGGCATGATACATGATACTTTAAATCAAGAGGATTTATAAAAAAATTTTTAAAATTAAAGGACATTTTTCAATCACTATGGCTTGGATTATGTGAATGGTTGTCGGTTGTGAGTTTTTGAAATTTTCTTTTATTCTTTTTTTGGCCTGACTGATACATAGTTGTGAAAACTGGCTTGAGGTTTTCATTGATTGGAAATTAATATGCCTTTTATTATCATCATTTTAACCGACTTATTAAATTGTCATGGAAAAAGGAATATGCGTTTTCTTTCCTGGATTTTCTTGGAAAATCAAACGAGGATATATTTATTTTTAATAATTATTCATTTGTTCCATTAATTGTTGGGATATTTTTGGGAAAGAAATATAATAAAATATTTTCTGATTTTGTTTATTATTTTCATGTTTTTGGGAATTTTTTATGAGAGTATTTTTGAAGCTAAATTTTATGTTTTTGCCCCCATTTTTAGTTTTCTATCCCATTAAACATTAAATTTGGTTATGAAACAACAATCAAATTTTTACCAAATTTTGTAATCCTTTCACTAGTTGTTTACATATTGCTTTAGCAATTTATGTTAGTGTTATTTGTGATTATTTATTGCATCATATTGTGAATGCTTATGAACTTGGGTAAAATTGAGAAATATTGAATGCTTATGAACTTCTCGTGAGTCTTAGCATGTCGGATATTTTTTGGAATTGATGTTGTAACTGTAATTTCTCTCGTCTTGTACATCAATTTTTCTAAGATCCATATGAATAGTGAAGTTGTCATATCGATTACTTTATTATTTGGTAGGATGCTTAGTTTGGTAAAGAAATTTCACTAACTGTCATGAACCGCACAATTTTACTACCCTATTGGTGGAAAATTGATGCATTTGGTTATGATAGCTGGTGAATTGTTCTTACATGTGTATAAGTTTTTTTGTATTTTATAGACTCTAGTTCGGTGACCAATTTTGTGGGTCATTTGGTAAGCCAAAAAATTGATCAATTTTCATGTCTTTGTTTCACATGTATTTTTTATATTGCTCACTTGTTTATTCTTCAGCTTTGAGCTTTCCTCAGTTATCTGTCATCACGAAACTTAATGGGACTAATTACAAACAATGGGTTGAATCTCTCTTGATGAATTTGATAATTATGAAACTGAATTTGGTCTTGAAATTTGAAGCTCTTCCAAAACCCACTATTGAGAGTTCTGCAAAAGAGAAGAAGTTATGTGAGGATTAGGAGCATTCTAATTGTTGTTGTTTGATTATTATAGAGAATCATATGGAGGATTCCATTTATGCAAGCATTCTCAAGATTGAAAATGCAAAAGAGTTCTTGTATGCTATTAGCAAAAAACATACAAAATTTTTAAAGAATGGGAACATTCGATAATCACATGCCATCCGATACTTGGTGGTTAGATATGATGTTACCATTCACGCTGCACCTATGCTACGCAAGTGGGATAAGGAGAAAAAGTCCAACTAGTTTGGTAGCACGTACATAGGAGAAGGTACAAGAGCTCCGTTGATTTTGTAGGAGCTAAGATTACAAAATTAGTACAAGAAATTTTTGAATTACAAGATGTGGTCATACTCCTCGATCAAGAGAAATTTGATATCGCATCTTATTTTGGATAGATTCTGGATGTGGAAGCTTCTTTTGGAACTGGAAAAGTTAAATTGTACAGAGATTCACTATTGATTGTCAATGTAATACTTTGTGGGAGTATTTACAGATTAGAGTTGTATGCTTTGCCTTATGTTTTTGCTACCCTTATTGTTAATACCGCTAGTAGCTCCAAATGTTTGAGATTGAATGAAAAGTCTTCTTCTCTTTGGCACAAACGTTTGGGTCATATTTCAAGATAGAGAATGAAGAGAGTAATTAAGGATGATATTATTCCAGATCTTGATTTCTCATATTTTGATGTGTGTAGATTGCATCAAGGGTAAACTAACTACCAAGGTTAGGAATGCCAAGATTGATAGATGCATTGTAATGCCCTAAAAATACCATAATAGTTTTATAACATGTTCAAGGTGTAAAATAAATTAAATTATATTTTTATGGCGTTTAAATGACTAAAAACGAAAAAATGATAAAAATCCAGAAATTTTACAGGAGCTAAATAAATTTAGTAAAAATGTCAAATGGGGACCCAAGGGTTCTAAATGTAAAACCCGAGAAAATTCTAATTTTCTAAAAAATGGTAAAATAGTAATTTCGGTTAGAATCCGAAATTTTTCTAGATCTTGGATGACAAAACAGACTTCACCGTTGGAATCGTCTCGCAAAATCTAGCTACCACGACGAATTTCATCGAATTCCGAGATAGTCGGAATTTTACGTTTTTCGAGGCACCGGGTGTCGGATGCTGTAAAACGGCTCGTGAAAGACATATGATGTGACAAAAGTCACCTACTACATGTACTCATGTGACACATGTTGCATGATTAGTGAGATGATGGGAATGAATGGCTTAGATTAAGCCATGTGTCAAATAGTGAGATGAAGGGATAAAATGAGAATTTTTGAAAAGATTAAATGAGAATAAGACAAAATGGAGCATAGTTTTCTCTCTTAAAGAAGTACAAATGTGACAAAGAGTCATTTCAACGATAGAGAGAGGAGGACTTCTCTCAGATTTACCATTCTGACCACCGTCACGCCATGATGAGAAATGCTCACTGCTGCAAGGGTTACGCTGTGATCACTAACCCAAGAGGTAGGGATGTTTTCCTACTTGTGTTATTCTTTGGTTAAGAGCCATGTGAATGGTTAGGGATATTCTGAGGCTTGGTTTAGCCGTAATTTCTGTCTCATAACATTTAAACCGAGTGAAGAAAATCTCTAATTATGTGGCCGTGAATAGTGCCAACCCGAGGGTTTCACTGTTCACGTGATTTTTGTGTTGTTGAGTGATTTAAAATGAATTGTTTGTATTTGTTAATTAGCCCTGTGAGCTAATTTTGGTGTTATTGATGTGAATTTAATAACATGAATTGTGTGAATTCATTATGTTAATATATACATGTTTTATATATTAGCATGAGTTGTTGGGATTGACATAATGCATTCCATATGCACTGGGGCATCCTAGAATATTAGGAATGAGTGCATGACACGAAAATGAAAGAAAAGGAAAAATGTTGTGAAAGGAATTTCACAAGATTTTCTCCCGGAGAATCTGTGGTTTGAGATCATTCAACAATTCACGCTGAGGCCCATGAATTGTTTCAGAGGGGCTATCCAAATGCATTCGCCTCAAGAGGCATTTAATACGTTTATCGAATCTCTTATGAGAAGAGCTTTCGATGACAAGTTTTTGTTTTGAAAATCGTATTTTTACTGTGATTTGGCTTAGGCATGTGTAAGGGATAGTGAGGACTCAGACATGGGATTGACATGTAGACATTCAAGTAGGACTATGTATTTGCTTGATGTGTTTGTTTGCTGCGACATGTGCATTTAGGTGGGGAGCAACCCAAGGAAATTATCATCATCGGGCTTTGCCCACCTCGCCGTAAGGATCACCATTTTATACAGCTGAGCGCATAAGAGGACACACTTCACTGTGAGGTCAGAGCGTAGAAGAAAGCCGAGTTGTGGCTTTGGTATTCGTTGTAAAACATGTATTAGAAATTGTAAATTTTAATATATGTTTGAACTAAGAGTGACTTATTAACTCTTGAACTATTGTTACATAGTTGATATATATTTGTGAGTATTGATGCATAGGCCTAAGTGGACCATTTTACTTCGCATGTGGACCCTGGGTGGTGGTCGCCAGAACTGCTTGTAATGTGTTGCATTTCGAGCTCCCCGTACAAAGGAGACTTACCTCGATTCGTGGAGTGGTGTCGTTACCCAATGCCCAAGAATACCTCGAAGTTACGGATTGTCGGCCGGACCTCGGGAATTAGGGGTCATAGCTTCGTATCGAGCCGTGTTATACAAACTACCTAGGGCTCGAGAGGGATTTTGGGCTTAGGCCATGGTCATAAGGTGTAAGAACATCACAGCTTGGTAAAGCTCGATGTTAGGGTTTAGGTATGTGATTACTTAGGCAATCACGGGACAGGATTAGAACACTACATGCATTGTGTTTTATGTGTGAATGGTGTGCATAACATGAGTTGTTGTGTATGAATTGTGTGATCATGTGTTGTATGAATTGCGTGATTTGTGAAGCTTATGAATAAACACATAAGAAAAAAATGACGAAGCAGCTCTTTTGAGGTTTTACAATGTGTAAACTGGAAAAATTCTAATAAATTTATTTAGTTCTATCGAAAATGAAAAAAAAAATTTTTTGGTGGTTTTCCAAAGGGCTAGAATAAAAAAAAAAAAAAAGTGCAGCAAAGCAGTTGTGTGCCAAGGATGGGTGCATTCGTGCACTCGACTCGCCTTTGACTCTGCACTGCCGAGTCACTGCTCATGAGCATTGTCTATGAGGTTTTCAAAAATAAAAAATAAAAATTTTTTAAAAATAATATATATATATATATATATATATATATATATATATATATATATATATATATAATAAAATGAAATAAAATAAATGAAACAAAATGAAAAAAATTTTTTGTTGTTAAATATGATTTAATATATGAACTTATTGGTTCAGACACCTATGAATGCATGGACATAGTGTATGAAATATTTTTCATATGTGAATAAGGTCTTGAGGTCGTGGCTTACATCTAAGAGATGTGCCGCATTAGTCGTGATAGAGTTGGGCTCACAAAGCTGAGGCCCTCAGAGGAGCCTCAGATGTGAGTTCTCCCCAGGATTAGGCGAGGATGGGGATGATATGTTGTGGTTACTTGTGTTGGGGTGGATCTT
Source organism: Tetrastigma voinierianum (assembly GCA_016808115.1). Classification (NCBI taxonomy): domain Eukaryota; kingdom Viridiplantae; phylum Streptophyta; class Magnoliopsida; order Vitales; family Vitaceae; genus Tetrastigma; species Tetrastigma voinierianum. Next base: position 140,429 of record JAEQBH010002831.1, read on the forward strand.
CGAGATTCTACTCACAGTGGACCTAAGGGTCATGGACATGTCAGAGTTCGACGCCATCCTCGATGGATTGGCCGATGCCTTACAGAGTCAAGTATCGACGCGAGTGTAGAGGGTTGCCGCCTACAAGCAGGATGTCAAAGACTATGTTGTATTTCGTGGGACAAGCATGACATTTCGCCTGCATCGCGGTAATGAGTCCAGTAAGTTGTGGATAATTACGGGTTGGCTAGCGAGCCTTACTCCTGTGAGGACGAGGTGAGACCGACTTCAGATCTACCTCGAGTAGTTTGCAGTATGAAGATGTTTTTCGATTTAGATATCGGGATTGCCTGGCCGCAGGGTTGTAGACTTCTGTGATCGAAGCTTACACCCAGACTTCTCGCCCATCTCTATGACTCCGCATGATGGCACCCGGGCCAGCTGCGTGAACTCGTAGTCCAGCTATAGGAGCTACTGGACAAGGGGTACATTAGACCGAGTACTTCACCATAGGGCGCTTTGGTTCTATTTGCGAAGAAGAAAGACAAGACCCTTCGACAGTATTGATTACGTGCAATGAACAGTGGTTACGCCAAGAATCAGTACCCATCACGAGGATCGATGACTGGCTTTGATTAGTTGAGAGGAGCGACGAGTCTACTCCAAGATAGATCTTCGCACTAGTTACCATCAACTGAGGGTTAGGGAGACAGATATCTCTAAGACAGCGTTTAAGACGCGTTATGGGCACTTTCAGTTTACGGTGATGCCCTTTGGATTGAGAATGCGCCAGCAGCATTCATGGATCTCATGCATAGGGTATTCCAACCCTATCTAGATCAGTTTGTCGTAGTCTTCATGGATGACATTTTGATCTACTCCCTGATTAGTGCTCAAGTGCAGTTTTGAACCCTATATTAGATAGGTTTTGAGTACTTTTTGATCATTAATCATGTCATATATCCCAATTGAAGTGTTCATGTTACCTTTAGTAACACTTTATACCGTAACTCGAGGGTGTTTTTGGTTGTTTTGTAGACTTTTATACACATTCGGGACTTTAACCCTCAATGCAAATGATCGATCATGAGGTTTGAAAGTTTAGTCTCACCCATCAACAAGCCCAAAAATCGATGTAAAACAAAGGCAAGGTGAAGGAAATGTGAGATGCGTCAAGATAGGATGGGGGAAGCAGAAGAATGTAAAGAATGCAAGCTTAATTTCGCGAATCAATTCGCAATCTTAGCGAATTTCGCAACTAACTTCGCAACCGTCGCAATCTCGCGACAAATTCATAAATTAAGAGCTAACTTGCACACCGTGCATTTGGCAACGCTTTCTCACTAACAATTTTCATATTAGCGAAATTTCGCTAGCTAGCGAAATTTCAACATTGCCAAATTCGCTAAAGCCTAAGCTAATTTCGCTAAGCCATTACACCCGCTAACCCTGCCAAATTCCTAATTAGCTTAAATTTCACCTTCAGCGAAATTTGTGTGTCTTGTCATCCTCCTCAGAATTAATGCAACCACCTTCCAAACTTGGTTTATTACCCAATCATTCTATAACTTAGCCTAGTTATTGTGGTTTTGGTAGTTTCATACTTTTGAGGAGGTGTTTATAAATACACCCTCATGTCTGTGAATAAAGAGGGAGGATAGAAGGTGAATACAAGTTTGTTGATTTGTGTTATTTTCTTTTTATCGCTTAAAATAAAGTTTCTTTAGGTCTTGCTTTTATTTCTTTCTCTCTTCTCTCTTCTTTCTCTCCCTTTTCGTCGCCAACACACCTCTGAGGATGACAACTCAAGAGATATCATTGTTTCCTCCTCTTTGAAGAGGAAGGAAGCTAGCTTCCTGGGTGGTGGGGCATATGCATGTTGTCCCCTTGTATTAAAGCCACGGTAGTGTATTTATGGCTCTTTATTCAAAACTTAGCGTATAACAGGATGTTATTGATTCGCCAATACTTCCATGCTTTGTGACCGTTGTCTTAGATGGTTTTTACGAGCCTCCGAGATAATATTTACATGTTAGGTTCTTCAAATTAGGTTAAATAACATTTACTGCTATTATTTTGGCCAATATTCTCCATGCTTTAGGGGATGCAAAGGCTCGGGTGAGAGATGTAACTGTTGCCTTTAGATGTCTTACGAGCCTCTAAAAATGATAATTGAATGTTAGGTTTTAAAACTAAAAGGGGCCATAATCGCATGCTATCCGCTTTAACTCAAATAGAGATGTTTCATGTGGTAGGTTTGCTAGTTAAATATAGGATCGTTATGCTACGGACTATATGTTGCATGTCATAACGCGAGATAAACCCGAGGACACTTGTTTGCCCTAACTTGCCAAGTTAGTAACCTAAATCTTTCAAAGTTAATCTTTTTCACACTTTAACTTTCGCTTTACAATTTTCAGTTTTCAAACCATTCCTAATCGCTTTTGAAACACAATTCCAAAGAGTCCAAGTAGAAAGCCTTACCTTCGTGCATTATGAAAACCATTTCTAGGATGAAAACCCATCCCCGTGTTCGACCCTAGACCACTATACAGCAGTAGCTTGACTACGGCAGTAGGAGGAACTTAGGTATATAAATATTGTTGATTCACCAGCCTACTCTGGTGACCGAATCACCCCAATGAGTGGGAGCATGGAGTATCACTTGAGGATTGTTTTACGCTTGTCGAGAGATTTATCGTACCAGATGCCAAGTTTAGTAAGTGCGAAGCCTGGGCTTACCGAGGAGATTTTTGGGACACGCAGGCCCGCATCATGTGTCGGACCTAGAGAAGGTCGAGGTCGTGAAGAGTTGGGAGAGGCCGAATTTTGTCTTCGAGATACATAGTTTCTGGATTACTGGGTACTACAGAGATTCACTGAGATCCCGACAATGCACCTATGACGAGATTGAACCCTGAAGGAGGTCATGTTTGATTGGGATGACCGATGCGAGGAGGCATTCCAGGAGTTGAAGAAGAGGCTTACTTCAGCTCCTATCTTGATAGTCCCGGACAGGGGACAGGGGTACATAGTGTATTGTGATGCCTCCAAGGCCGGACTAGATGTGCTCTTTGATGCAAAGCCTGAGAGCCGAGAAGCCATGGTTCCCGTAGCTGAAGAATCATGAGCAAAATTACTCCCACACACGATATGGAGTTGGCGGCCTAGCTCCCACCTTGAAGATGGTGCCACCATTTATATGGCTAACGCTTGAGGTGTACTGCACCATAAAAGTCTCAAGTATATTTTCATCGCCAGCCGGGACTCACATGAGGTAATGTGATGGATGGAGTTCCTGGAAGATTACGACTTCACTTTGCATTACCACCCTGGTAAGAAAAATGTGGTGGCTGATGCACTAAATCGGAAGTCACGGGAGTACGGCTAGTATAGCTTCTCGTGGAGCGGGCGGGATGTCAAGACTGGATAGTTTCCGCTGTGCCTGTGGTACGCTGGGAGCTTAAGTATTACACCGCCTCTATTGAGCAGAGTGATTGAGTCCCAAGGGCAGGATGCGGAGATAGTGTTCATCAGGGACCGGGTACAGTCAGGTACAGGTGACGAGGGCTGGACCGTCCACGCAGATGGTAGTCTTTGGTATAGAAGATGGGTAGTGGTTCCCCAATTGATCGATTTGAGAGAGGAGATTCTCAGGGAGTTTCACTGCTCTCGATTTGTTGTGCATCCAGGTGGCACGAAGATGTACCAAGATCTTCGTCGCATCACGAGAGCCGGGATGAAGAGACACACGGTGAGGGACCCTTTGTCACATGTCTCACGTGTTAGCAAGTTAAGGCCGGACACCGTGGTTAACAGGCTACTCAGCCATCGAGGTATCGAGTAGAAGTGGAGCCCACGATGGATTTTGTGACCCACTCTGCCACGACACCAGTGGACATGCTGATGCGGCATGGGTGATAGTGACCGGCTCACAAGTCGCAATATTCTTTCTAACCGTATGATGACCTTCACATTGGAGAGATTCTTCCGATTGTACATTTGAGAGATAGTCCGGCTACATGGAGTACCAGTATCCATAGTGTCGGATAGAGACCCGAGGTTTACAACGCACTTTTGGAAGTGTTTCCAAAAGGCTATGGGCACATGGCTAACCATGTGTACATCTTTCCACCCACAGACAGAGGGTCAGTCAGAGAGGACCATACAAGTGTTAGAGGACATGTTGTGAGCATGCGTCCTGGATCATAAGGGTAGCTGGGGGAGAGCATTTTCCCTTAGTGGAATTCGCCTACAACAACAGTTATCAGGCGAGCATACAGATGGTGCCATATGAGGCATTGTATGGGAGGCCATGTAGATCACCGATATATTGGACCGAGGTGGGAGAGAGGTCCATCACTGGTCCTGATTTGATTAGAGACACCTCCGAGAAGGTGGGCCTGATACGACAACGTCTTTTCAAGGCTCAGAGCCAGAAGAAGAGCTATACTGATGTGCGACGTCGACCCTTAGAGTTTGAGGTTGGAGATCACGTCTTCTTGAAGGTGATGCCTGGGCAGGAGGTTAGGTTCGATAAGCGCAAGAAGCTATCGCCGAGGTTCATTGGGCCCTTCGAGATACTCAAGAGGGTAGGCACCGGCAGAAGCCGTGGCACGGCCCAACCGATCGGGACGGTCGGACTGCTTGACCTGAATCGAATCATGTTTTTTATGGACTGAGACCTGACCAGATATTCCTGGCCCGCACTCTCGTTCGAACCTCGTTTATTCAGTCCGGTCCATGGAATCTGCTTGGGACCTGCTTTCAGATTTTTCAACATTTGCGCTTAAGTTTCACTTGTATAACAAATTCTCTTCAGCACACACCATTCACAAGCCACAAATACAAATTTTTAACATTAAAATTTGATAATAAGAGTTCACTATATGACATTCTCGTACGCCTCCACCAAACATAAGAAATCATATCATGGAGTCCACATATACGACGTCGTCATCCAAATTATTATTTTGCAAATCTGTGAACAAGGGAAAAAAAGATTATTAATGAGAAACAAAAAGTTTAGGAGTTAAAAATCTAATAAGAAAATAAGAAACTTATCATTACCTTTCTCAAGTTCCTCCAACTCTCGCAAATTTTCCTCCATATCGACTCTTGACATTCCCTTTGTTCGAAGCCAATCTTGTGTACAAATAAGAGTTTGTACCATCTTTCATGAACATGAAATCAAAATCCAACACGTTAAAGTTTAATGCATAAATAAAATGGAATAAATAAGTTGCATTTGATAAAAAAAAAAAATGCATTACCTTAGGAGTCAAAGAACTCCTAAATGGATCAAGATGACGACCTCCCGCACTAAAAGCGGATTCTGATGCAACAGTAGACAATGGGATGGCTAGTATGTCACGTGCCATGCGTGAAACAATCGAAAAGCGATGCCCATTAATACCCCACCAAGACAATGCATCCATTTCTTCTTCCTCCGCCCCTAATTGTTCATTTAAGTATCTCTCAAACTCACTCCTCACATATCCACCCGTTCCCTTCAACCTTTTAGCTCTATCCCTAAGACTTTTCATGTAGTCGGAGCCCCTCCTATATCATCATCCTCATTTGGATCAATTGATATGGGATCCCCACTTTGAGGAATCAAAGAAGAATACAAACTTCTATACTCGTCAAATAAAGAATAAGAAAAGTCTTTCACATCATTAGCAAGTTTCATGCCCTTTTCCTTACCATACATGCTTTAAAGAAGTGTAATTTCAAATAACTAACAATTTAGAATGAGGGATCAAGAATTAAGTGCAACATAAATCAACATATTCATTTTCTCCACATTCCCCCAATATTTATCATACTTTTTTTTCATTGAGATGGCCATAGCTTGAAAATCTTCATCCACATTTTTTTCCCATTTATTCAACATATCATAAATAGCAGCAATTTCAAAGAAACCTCTATTACTCGTAACATAAAGAGAACCAGAAATACGACGAGTTAAAAGGTAAAACCCTCTCAAAAACACCACCAACCTCTCACTTTTTCCAATCATTGTGATTCAGGAGGCCTTTCATCGCCCTTCACACCTACCCCATCGTGCAGAGATAGTCCAATAAAAACACGTTGAAATTTCCAAAGCCGTGTCCAATATCGCGGTAGGTTGAGTTCCATCTGTACATCAAAGGACAAGTAAAGATTTGCTTTCTATTGGGCTAACAAGGTCTTTAAACTCTAAGTATCTTTTGCAGGAGAATTCTTAACATACTTAACAACATTTCTAACCCTATCAATGCACACACCATGCTCTTAATGCCATCCTGCCACAATGAGATTTGATAATATGAGCAATACATCTAATGTGGAGAAACTTTCCATCACTAACACATCCAATTCGTTGAACCATTCTTAAGTGTGCACAAGCAAGATCATTAGAACTAGCATTGTCAACCTGTGACAAGAAAAGCTTATCCCTAATACCCCAAGATTCCAAACATGCCTCAATCGCTTTACCAATGGCTCCTACCTTTGTGACTAGAAATTCGACAAGTTTATGATCTTTTTATGCAATTTCCAATCATTGACAATGAAGTGAGGGGTGATACACATGTAGTTAATTCTTTGAATTGATGTCCAAGTATCAGTTGTCACACAAATTCTTTGACAATTCTTTCAACTTTGTCTTTTCACTCATATAAAGTTGAAAACAATCACGAGCAACAGTGGTACGTGATGGAATGTGAAATCTAGGACATGCAAATGTATTATCAAATACTTAAACCAGCTTTCCACATGTTTAAATGGAAGTCATCAACTATGATCATATGAATTACGTTTCCTAACTTCTTTCAAATTCACAGCCCATATTTTAATTTTCCATCACTCATCCTCACTATCCTTGTCCCCTTCCCTAAAGCTGGAAATAACAATTCGCCTTGCTTTCCTTTACCCTTATCTTTTATTCACAGGATTACAGCGCATTTTTCCGCATGATTCTAACATTTTTGATCCATTAAGATTACCATCAGCCGCAAAAGTTTTTTCTACAAAACTTATCTCAGCCCGTAGTTTTCCATTTTCAAGTACTCGAGGTAATGCTCCCAATAAGTCGCTTTCCTTTGTTTTTCTAAACCAAATATTACTTCCTCCATTAGCTTATCCCTGAGGCAAGGACTTGCGCAATTCTTCAATATTTATTCTACTAGCAAAGATCGTGATAGTGTTTGCGGCGCTTTGATCTCGAGGAATAGGGACCACGACCTTTTAGATTGGGAGCTCGCCATCTACAATGAATTGCATTACCATTATGACATATACAATAATAAGTGACTAACAAAGTAACAATTACAAAACATAACTTATTATAACTTTATAAGAGAATGTAAGAGAATCTTACATTGCCAGAAAACGAATCCGTTGTTGTCGAGTCTCTTTAGAGTGCAAGTAGTATACTCTATATATAAGCAACTAGTTGATCAAAACAAAATGATACAATTAAGAAATGACTAATTTTAGTAATTTAAAAAGCTAGGTTGAAGAAAAAAAGAAGAACATGATATATAATACTGGGAAAAACCCATTGATTTCTCAAAGATTCCCTATAATTTCATAGAAAATTAGCAAAGAACACAATAAACTTAGACAATTACTAATGCAACTTTTTTTCAAGTTTTTAAAGATAAAGTCATTGGTGACGCCCGACAAAAACCTCCACATATCCAATAATTTTAGTGGGTAGGATAAATCCATAGCTGCTTGAGCAATTAAAGGCATAACACCCGCACCAAAACATTCAAAGATGTAGGCATTGTCCAAATTAGTTGATCGAACTAGCTAGATTCTACATAGCATAGGCTATAAGGATTTCATTTAATTTATTACTAAATACATTTTTATAGTTGAAAGTTGAAACTTATTCTATTTTAATAGTTAATAATAATCATATTAAAGTATTTTATTAGACCTTGTTAAAATAAAAAGTATAGTAGAGAAGACGAAAAGAAACAATTTCTATCAATCTATATTCTCTATGAACTCAATAAAGCTAAAGTTTATATCAGTGGTTGTCATTTCTTAAGACTCTTAAAACAGATATGAAAATATTTCAAATTTTAGTTCCAAATCACCTCATTTTCAGAATAAATTTTCTCATGTTGATTTTATTATAGGTTATAGAAGATTGTTTTCTAATATTTTAAACAAAAATATAAATGATCTCAAAGAATATATTACATGTAGTAATTTACGTTGAATAATTTTATACTTGTGTAATTGTTTATTACAAGAGCCCAAAAAAAAAAAAGCATTTAAAATATTCTTTTGAGAACATTATATGTTTTGTTTTTAAGATTAGAAAACAGTTTTTTATGCTTTTGTTGCCAAATATGTCTTCGTGTTCTTTTTTTTTTTTTTTTTTTTTTCTGGAAAACAAAACATTGTTTTTGAAAACAGTTATCGAACATACCCAATTCAGAGAACAATATATTATATTGATTTAATCCTTTCCATAAAATATATTATATTTATATAAATCCCTTTGAGAAAACACAATCTCGTAGAAAGGAAAAGGAAAAAAGAAGAGAGGAAAAGAGAAAGAAAATTCGGGGAGAAAGGACATGAACAATCTTACTCCGATATGAATTGAGTCAAGAAATGCACCCATTTTTGTTCTTGTCAATGTCTTGCTTGTAACTTGTAAGTTGCAGAGAATTCTTAACATACTTAACAACTTGCAACTTCTGGAACTTAAAACGTTTTTAGGAAGTTGTTTCACTTTGAGTTACTCAATATATTACCAATTGCTTCAACTAAAAACAATTAATAATCCCATTAAAGACTATGGGGGAATTGGGGATCATTTAAAATAAATAACAAATTTCAACACCTTAATTAATCAATGAAAAGAATTATCTTCATATGTGGCAAAATACGGTCACTGTCCTGAGTTCAATATTCTGGCTGGTTTGAATCCACTGAAACTGAATCAATAATTTTAAGTAACTGAGATCTGATCTGAATCCCGGTCCAACCTGCCCGGTCCATTCCCGGTCCTGCCTGTGTCCAAATTCAGGTCTGACCGACGGTGCACACCCCTAGGCACCAGAGCGCACGGCTTGGCTTTACTCAACATGTCATGTGTCCACGAGGTATTTCACTTCTCCATGCTTCGGAGGTACACTCTAGATCCAGCTAATGTAGTGGATTGGGGAGAGATTAAGGTTGACACGGATATCTCTCGAGAGAACTGTGGTACTTATGGATAGCCGGGATCAAGTTTTGTGATGTAAGACCATGAGGCTAGTGAGGGTGCTATGGCGGCACCGTGGAGTGGAGGAGTTTAATCAGGAGCGAGACACGATGTCAAGCACCTATCCCTTCTTGTTTAGGGATGAAGGGTACGCCATACTGCTTAATACTTAAATGACTAGTTTACATGGCAGAGAGTGCACGCTTTCATATGCATATGATTTTTTATGATCGGTCCTGGAACTCGGGGACGAAATCTTTAAGGAGGGAGAATGTAAAACCGAGAAAATTCTAATTTTTTGAAAAAGGGTAAAATGGTAATTTCGTTCAAAATCCAAAATTTTTCTAGATCTCGGATGACAAAACCGACTTTACCGTTGGAATCGTCTCGCGAAATCTAGCTACCATGTCGACCTCCCTGGCGAATTCCAAGATAGCTGAATTTCACGCTGAGGAACCGTGTCGTGCCATAAACAACCTTCCGTGAAAGACATGTGATGTGACAAAAGTCACCTACTATATGTACTCATGTGACAATAAGGTATGATTAGTGAGATGATAAATGAAATTGGCTTAGATTGAAGCCATGTCAAATAGTGAGATGAAGGGACAAGATGATAATTTTTGAAAAGATTAAATAATAAGACAAAATGAAGAATAGTTTTCTTCTCCAAAGAAGCACAAAACGTGACAGTGAGTTGGGTTTTCAAATTATAGAAAGAGAGGAGTCACTTCTCTCTAGATTTCCCATCATTTAGACCACCGTCAGCCTTCGGGCCACAAAGAAAGTTCTACGCGCTAGGCTACGTGGACGATTCGTGGAGTTCACAACTCCAAGATGGTGGATTCTTTCCTACTTGTGTTATTCTCAAGCAAGAGCCATGTGAATGGTTAGGGATATTTTGAGGCTTGATTTAGCCTTATTTTCGGTCTCAAAACATTTGAACCGAGTGGAGATCTCTAATTGTGTGGCCGTGCCAACCCGAGGTGGTCAATCGCTCTTCACGGATTTTGGTGTGATTTGTGTTGTTTAAAGGATTCAAAATGAATTGTTTGTATTTGTTAATTGAATGTACCATGTGAGCTAATTTTGGTGTTATTGATGTGAATTTAATAACATGAATTGTGTGAATTAATTATGTTAATATATACATGTTTTATATATTAGCATGAGTTGTTGGGATTAGTATAATGCATTCCATATGCACTGGGGCATCCTAGAATATTAAGAGTGAGTGCATGACGCGAAAATAAAAGAAAAGGAAAAATGTTTGTGAATGGAATTTCGACGGAATATTTTCCGGAGAATTGTGTTGGGAGATTGTCCAATAATTCACGTCGGAGGGGCCCATGAATTGTTTCGGAGGGTTATCCAACAGATTCGCCTCAGAGGGTAGTCCAATATGCTTACTGGTCTCTAGAGTAAAGCTGCAGGACAAAAAGCTTGTTTTGAACCGTATTTTTACCATTTGCCAGATGTGTAAGGTCGGTGAGGACTCGAGACATGGGATTGGGCATGTAGACATTCAAATAGGATCATGTATTTGCTCGATGCATTTGTTTGCCATGACATGCACTTAGGAAGGAGTAACCTATGTGGTAAACATCACCATCGGCTTTGCTCACCCTGTCGAGGGATCACTATTTCAGGTACAAGGAGTGTACAGGAGGACGACACTCACTAGAGGCCACATTTTAGAAGAAAGCCGGGTTGTGGCTTTGGTATTCGTTGCAAAACATGTATTAGAAATTGTAAATTTTATTATATGTTTGAACTAAGAGTGACTTATTAACTCTCAACTACATTACATAGTTGATATATTTTGAGTATTGATGCATGGGCCCAAGTAGCCATTTTATTGGCATGTGGACCCGGTGTGGTCGTTGTGAACTATTTGGGACAGGTTGTATTTTGGGTAGAGCTCCCCGTACAAAGGAGACTCTGCCTGATTTTCGTGAGTGGTGTCGGGTTACCTGACGTCCATGAATATTCAGCTAGTTGACGAGTTGTCAACGGACCCTCGGGAATTGGGGCGTCACACTAAATGAGTGTATTGTTAAAAATGTGAATTAAATGAAATGAAATTGAAATGAAAGTGAAATGAAGTGTTAAAATGACAAAAATGAGAAATAGGAATTAATGGAGTAGCCAAACATGGCCTTAGCCATGTAATGGGATTAAATACCAATTTTGGTCTTAGAAAGCCATTTTCACATTGGGCATTTCCATTTTGAGAGAGAAATAGAGAGCTAGGGCTTGTGTGGAGAAAGAGACAGGATTTTTCTCCAAGTAACCAAGAGCTTGAGATAAAGAGCAAGCATGATGTTATTATTGAAGAATCAAAAGATTAAAGGTATGGAAACCAAACCCTAACTTTTCTTTTCTTGTGTTGGGTAGATGAAAACCCCAAATTTTTTGGATGAAAGTGTTTGTATTGGTTGTAAACAAGTTTTGGAGGTTGCTCTAAGTTGTGTTTGGTTTTTTTGATTGGTTTGGATTGGTTTTGAGAAATTTTTGTACAAAGGAAAGGTGAGGTTTCAAAGGAGTTGTTGTCAATTTTTTTTTCAAAACCCTGTTCTTGTTTTGATTATAGGTTAAAATTATAATCATCTAAATTGAGTATCTCTGAACTGATAAAGAACCATAAGAGTTATAGCTACAATGTATAAAAAGGGACCAGGAGCAAATTGTAGCTCTAAGGTTCCCGAATATGGGCTTAAAGGTGAGTCGTGTGTAGCTCACCAGCATGCTTTGTTTGTGTGTATTTAGGGAGCCAGCTTATGTTTCGAGTTTCACTCATCCCACCGGAAAGCGATTCAAAATTATGGGTAAACTATACTTTTAGGGGAATAATTTACTTGAAGGAAGTATATGTAAATTGTAACCCCAAAGTACCTAGAAATCTATCAAAGTGGAGTTATGTGCAGATTATGTTTTGCAAATTAAAGTAGTCTAGATGTAAAATGCAATAACTTGAGTTTTGGTGATCCAAATTGGATGATTCCAATTGGAGAAGAAACCTTAGAACCATAGCTTCAAATGAGTGAAGGAACCATTACCAGTTTATGGAGTTAAGACCCCAAAAAATGAAAATAACAGTAGGTGATTCAGTGAGTTGGGCATATCAACTAGTTTGACATTAAAATGCCGTAACTTGAGTTTTGGTGATCCAAATTGGATGATTACATTTGGAGAAGAAACCTTAGAACCATAGCTTCAAATGAGTGAAGGAACCATTACCAATTTATGGAGTTAAGACCCTAGAAATCGAAAATAATAGTAGGTGATCCAATGAGTTGACATATAGACTAGTTTGACATTAAAATGCCGTAACTTGAGTTTGGGTGATCCAAATGAGATGATTACGATTCTTACTGAAAATAGACTCATAGAGCTATCATCTTTTTGAAGGAAGTATGAGAAAAATATGGATCATGTGTCCCCAGAAAAAGTTTCAAGTGAAGGAGTAATGGGTAGACATCAACTCAAACCAAAAATCCTAGAATGCACAATTGATTTTTCTTTGTTGGGTTGTTCTTTAATTGTGACATATTTGTGATGGATTAAGTGGGTCGCGACTTATGGACTTGACCCAAGAATGAGATTATGAGGAGAGAAACTTGAAGAACGACAAATTTTTGAGTTTGTTCAATTCAATCTCTCTTGTTTCAAATTTGTGAAAGTTTGATCTACACTCTTCTTTCATTGTTTCAAAATTGATTGTGAAATATTATGAAATGTTGAAATGATTTATGATAAATTGCATACATTTGGATAAATTGCATGAGTGTTGAAAAATAAATTATTGTATCCAAATGTATATACACAATTGTAAATTGTATTGAATGATTTGAAGGCCCTTAAAAGAATAAAGAACTGTTGTAAAATCTAATTTAACCAATAAGGGTCAAATTAAAGATAAGGCCGAATGTAATGAAGTGTCACTCCGATCCGTAGCCCAACGGGACAGTATCGGTAATGTTCACGAAATTGAATTTAATAACCAGTCAGTAGCCTAGCGGGACCGTATTGTGTTATAAAACCATTTTTATATCGGCCTACAGCCTAGCGGGACCATGTCGATGATTCGTTATCCTATGCATCGAAAGCATAGGTTAAATTCGATAAGGGCAAAATGATAATAAGATTGAAAAGTGCATGATTTGTGATTTGAATGATTTAGTGCATATGAAATTGCATAACTTGAAATGACTAATGAATTGTAATTGAATGTAAATGAAATGATATATATATATATATATATATATATATATATATATATATATATATATATATATATATATATATATATGCATTGTACTGCATTGGTCATTGGAAAAATGTATAAAATAATTGTTTTATAAACATTGTATGAATTGATTTAAACAAAAATGAAGAGAGAATTGTATAAAACCACTGAGCATGAAAATGCTTAGCGCATTGTTTTTGTCATCGCCTGGGTATTGAGGACAAAGAGCTCAGAGATTTAGAGTCAACGTCAAAGCTTTGCAGTGTCGAAGTAAAGATCCGACCATGCATTCATGAAATGGATTTGACCATTTTGTGTAAACTCTGATTTTGTTTTGTAAATGTTTTGATATTGAAAACTCTGATATATTTTGTAAATTATCTGATTGAAAATGGCATATAATGCCATATTGTACAAATGTGGGATTTATCCCAAAATGATGGGCCTACCACAAATGTTTTGATGCATATTATTATATATTCTACAGTATACAAAAAAAAAATGCATTTGTATTCGTATCGGTAGCGCTGAACTTTACATTTATTTTGGTATCAGAGCTACAGTTAAATTGTTAGAAAGGAAAGGGGTGCTACATTAGATTTTGGTATCAGAGCACAATTAGCTTAGAGCTACGGTATTGAAAACACATTTGTATTTGTATTGGTGTTTGAATATATCTTAAAAGTAAAAGCATTGGTAATGCAATGATTGCTACATGCACTGAGTTTCTTGGGGTTATTTATACATATATTTGTGGGCCATTCACTCCTCCTATTATAGGTGGCTACAAATATTTCATTACGTTCATTATGATTATTCCCATTATGGTTTTGCTCTAGCCCATTCATGAAGTTCAACTCTTCGAGGCTTTCAAAGCTTTCAAAGCAAAAGTTGAGCTCCAACAAGGGAAGAAGATCAAAGTGGTTCATTCTGACATAGGTGGTGAGTATTATGGTAGATATGATGAGACAGGACGCAACCTTAGACCATTTTTGAAGTACCTTCAGGAATGTGGCATTGATGCTCATTATACAATGCTTGGTACTCCTCAATAGAATAAGATTGCGGAGAGGAGGAATTGCACACTTCTTGATATGGTGTGATGTATGCTTGTTAATTCCTTACTACCCAAGTTCTTGTGGGGTGAAGCTTTGAAAATTCCAACTTATATTTTGAACCAAGTGCCCTTAAAGTTTGTTCCTAAGACTCCATATCAGCTATGGTCACAGAAGAAGCCTAGTCTTCGTCATTTCCATGTTTGGGGCTACAAGGTGGAAATGAGACTGTACAACATGCAATCTAAGAAACTTGATCCAAAAACCATCAGTGGGTGCTTTATTGGTTATTGTGTGGGATTAAGAGGTTCAAGGTTTTATTGTTCGTTGCACACCACCAGAGTGATTGAGTCAGATCGAGCTTTCTATTTTGAGGATGATACTGGTACAAGCAAAGGGCTAAGAGAAATCGTGTTCAAAGAACACCCAGTTTTTATTCCTGTGTCTATTACTTCCAGTCCGATCTCTAGCCTTATTGTTGACCAGCATCCAATAGCCACTATTGATGATGAACTAATTGAGGTTGTAAACCTAGTAACCCCAGATATAGACCTAGTAGCCCAAGATATTGTAAATGTGAAACCCCGAAAAATCTGAATTTTCGAAAGAAGGGTAAAATGGTAATTTCGGTAAAAATATGAATTTTTTTAGATCTCGGATGACTAAATGGACTTCACCGTTGGAATCGTCTCGCGAAATCTAGCTACCACGTCGAATTTCGTCAAATTCCAAGATAGTCGGAATTTCACGTTCTTCGAGGCATCGAGAGTGACGCGTGACATGTGGTAGGTGTTGAGTGGCTCACATTGAGGCACGTGTCAAGCTGTGAGCAACTCAAACAATGAGCTCAAGTTTGGACTATAGGTGACATGTGACATCATGTCATTGGAGGGAAATCCATGGTAGATGGATGAGAGGATAAGGGAAATCTCAGAGCCAATGAAAGTCGATTACGTGGTAAGTGAGAGGACAAGCTCGCCCATCTGACCAAACAAATAAGTGGGAGAAAAGAAAAGAGCTAAAAAGAAAGAGGAAGAAAAAGAGAGAGTTTTAGAGAGAGAGACTCCACCTTATCTCTAAATTTCCCGACTATCGGATCGACTGTTTTAGGCGGAGCAAAAGAAAGATTTCATCCTCACGGCAAGGGCTTCGCATAGAGACCAGAGTTGGGAATTTTTGAAAAAAACTCAAAGAGGTAGGGGTTTTCTCGTACTTGGTTTAATCCTTGTCTAAGGGCCATTCAAATGGCATGGGCTGTGTGGAGGCCGTGAGTGGTCGTAGGAACCATCCCAAGACCTTGGGACAAAGGTGCTAGAGACTGACTGAGCCTCCTGATACCCATGACTAATCTTTTATCAAGAAATGCCCTTATGTGCCATTCTTATGTGTTAGAGTTAAAATGAATAATGGTGTTGGTTGTCTTTCCCTAAGGGGAATGTTTGTCTATGTTTTGAACCATGGGAAGTTGCCATATTGTGGTAGTACACATTACCCGGACTTTAGAACTGGTTTTTGCGCAGTAAATAAAGGGAGTTTGGTAGTGAGTCCTTCAGTTAAATTGTAGCCACATTAGTAAACTTGATGTTAGGCTTTTGAATTTCTCAAATCGGACCTTTGTAGCCCAAGTTATGGTCCATTTAACCATAACAGTCTAGTGGAAGGGCTGTTCGGATGGGTTCAGCAGGCCCCGAATGGGTTCACCCCGGATGGGTTTTGTCCGGCTAGGATCATGCATGACCTCCAATTTCGGAAGGTCATAATATCTTCGTCCGAACTCTGATTCGGGTGTTCTTAGACTCTATGGAAAGCCCATTGATTCAAATTTCTAGCCGGATGCCTTCAGAGGGAAGTGGGTGCTGGAGCTAGAATGAAAGGGGCATTCGGACAGGTAAGGTAGGCTTTCAGGGTAGGACTACCTAGTCATGTGTGACCTCTCACTTCAGAAGGTCATAACTTCTTTGTCTAAACTCCGTTTTGGGTGTTCTTAGACTCTATGGAAAGCCCATTCAGTCAAGTTTCCAGCCGTATGCCTTTGGTGGGCAGTGGGTCCGGAAAGGGGCATTCAGACAGGTAAGGTAGGCTGTCTGGATAGGACTGTCCAGTCATGTGTGACCTCAAATTTCGGAAGGTCATAACTTCTTCGTTCGAACTCCGATTCGGGTGTTCTTGGACTCTATGGAAAGATAATTAAATCAAGATTCTGGGTGGATGCCTATGGAGGGTATTAGGTGCTGGAGCTTTCCGGAAAGAGGCATTCGGGCAGGTTAGGTAGGCTGTCCGAGTAAGGTTGCCTAGTCATGTGTGACCTCCAAATTCGGAAGGTCATAACTTCTTTGTCCAAACTCCGTTTTGGGTGTTCTTAGACTCTATGGAAAGCCCATTGAGTCAAGTTTCCATCCGGATGCCTTTATAGGGTAGTGGGTTCTGAAGCTATCCAGAAAAGAGCATTCAGGCAGGTAAGGTAGGCTATCCGGTAGGATCATTAGTCAGCGTATGACCTCCAATTCGTAAGGTCATAATTTTCTTGTCCGAACTCCGATTTGGGTGTTCTTTGACTCTATGGAAAGACCATTGAGTTTAGATTCCAGCTGGATGCCTGTGGAGGGCAGTGGGTTTTGGAGCTATCTGGAAAGGGGCATTCGACAGGCCAGGCCGGTCCGCAAGGTCGCTTAGTCATGTGTGACCCTCCAACTCGAAAGGTCATAACTTTCGTCCGAACCTCGCTTTCGGGTGTTCTCGCGACTATACGGTGCTCTATCGGGAAATAATATCGCATTCATGTTCTTGTGGAGGACATTGGGCACCCACAAAGTTAGTTATACGCTAGGGTTGTGCGTTATGGCTCGTGAATAACATGCAAAGTAGAATATAACATGTTAATGTATGTCAGATGATGTATTGACATAGGTCAGGTATGGAGTGAGAATTATATGTATTAATTATAAATTATCGATGGTATGTTGATGTTGCTTGTTAATATATATATATATATATATATATATATATATATATATATATATATATATATATATATATATATGCATGCTTGATATATTAATATTTATAATCATGGAAATGGCATATTGTACTATATAACTGGGCAACCTAGAATGCAGGGGTGTGAGTACATGTCATGTTTTCGGAGGGTTGGCTTACAATTAGTTATCGGAGTATTTCCACAAGTAAATGAAAATAAGAAGAATTTCCTTGGAGAGTTGTCCAACAACTCATCTCAGAGGAAGACCCATGACTGTTTCGGAGGGTTATCCAGCAATTCACCTCGGAGGGTTGTCCAATAGAATTTTATAGGAAAATGGTATTATGTTTTCAGGAACAAAAACCTTTTGTTTTGAAAACAGTGTTTCTCACACTCGGGCTCTAGGGCATGTGAGGAGTCAAACAGCTCGAGATGTGGGGATGGGTGAGTCACATTCTCATCCATAACATATGTGACATTCGAGTAGGTCTTCTATGTCTACTGAATGGCTCGTGTGCTACTGCATGAGCACTTAGGCAGGAGTAACCTCAGGTAGGAGATTCATCACTCACCGGGCTTCGCCTCACCCCGCTGTAGGATCCCCCTTTCGTGCATGACAAGCATTGTGCGCATCTACACTCCCAGAGGCCGAGATTATGAAGCCATCGACCGTGGCCTCGATTCGTGTTTTGTGTATACATTAAACGAACTAGTTTAATATATGTTTATTAAGAGTGATGTAATAACTCTTGAAACTATGGTAATATAGTTGATTATATTTTGATGAGTATGGCTGTATGGGCTACGTGGCCATTTTTATTACAATGAGTCCCATGATAACAGACTCACAGTTTTCGCAGTCGACGGCAGGGTCAACTGACACCCTCGAGATTTACAAATGGCCATAGCTTGGTATCAAAGCTAAGGTATATGATTACCTGTAGCGTGCTGGGCATGGGCCTAAGATATGGAGTTGCAGTGTAGTGCTTGGTTATGATTACCTAGCGCTTGATATTATCCGATACCACTTGGCCAAAGATGGTATTAGAGCATATGAATACTAATACCCAGGCTCGAGACATGGGTTTGTTTCAGTCATTAAGGTGTCTCTGATATGAGCATCACAACTCGTTGTCAGGGTTTAGGCATCACCTAAGCAGTCACAAGACAGGATTAGAACACTGCATGCATTGTGTTTTTAGGTGTGCTTTAGTGTATAACATGATGTGTGTTGCATGATTGTGTACATTTATGCGTGATTGGGTATGTATGGAAAACAAGGAACACTAGGGTTAAAACACAACCTTTGGGATGAACGGGTTAGTTCAAATGACTAAGTCTATTAGTGGTCAAAATACACTACTAGTTAGACCGAGATAGAAATTTGATAAATTGGTCGCATTTGACATGTGTAGATGATGAATGAGGACAGGACGAGAAGACGTCCACGAGGTGCTAGCCAGGCACCACCTATATTTGACCAAAGAGCTTTACCGGTGGCCGTAGGGATTGCCGCCGCCATTGCACAAAGTTAGTGCAAAGAAGTAAACTGGAGGCCCGAGTAACCTCAGAGGTTCAGGTACATCATCCCCGATATCTGCTGTGGGAGTGAGATTCGATGGTATGGTACCATTGGTTTAGACAAATTGAGAAGGTGTTGGAGGCCATGGACATTACCTGACAAACTGGGGATCGACTAGCCGTGGTTTCAAATATAGGGTGAGTCCCGCGTGGTGGGATCAAGCTAAGACCCTAGAGACTTAGAGGCAATGACTGCGCAGTTCCATGAGCTCTTAAGGGTGAAGTATTTTCTCGCCACTACTAGATATTTTTTTAAAGCTCGGGGAGGTCTTTAGAGCTAAAGCAGGAAGCCATGACTGGTGGGATAGAGTATGTACAGTTCACTGAAGTTGGCCCGTTTTGCCGACACTATGTGGCGTATGGCCAAGTCGAGGATTCGAGAGTGGGCCGAGAGATTGTCCATTCGGGGCGTGGATCAGAGATCGGGCCACAGACATGGACTCTGGCGGTCGACGACTCATGACCATAAAGAGAGAGATGGAGGATTCACGGAGCACTTGGGAGGCAGGTGCTAGTGGCAAGAGGAAGGAGAGTCAGTCTTCTTCCAGTTTAGAGAAAAGGTCGAGGGATTCTAGCCAGAGTCGTGATTACCTGGGCTAGTGACATCGGGGCCGCCAATGGCATGGTATGGTGTGGGCTCTACTGCCGCATCCTGACATATGAGAAGGGATTGCCCTCAGAGATAAGGATCCTAGGGTTTTGGGACAACACAATCCCAGTCAGCTGTGGGACAAGAGTAGATGGGCTCATTCCTCCACACCCTGGGCGGGTCGTATGGAACCGCCAGCTGTGGTGCTATACAAGCACCTCGACAAAGACATGCAAAGTGCATACCGAGCATGGCCGAGGTCGCATAGGGCTCACAGACCAGGACTTTGGGGACTCAATGGCGTGTCTATGTTGCCGCGGCTGCAGGTCGAGCGCAGATCACTGGCCATGCTGTGGTAATGCTTTTATAATTGCATTTGTTGTCCGATGATCGTGGTCCATTATTGTGAATCCTGTGTGACAGTTTGGGCTTGGAGGTTGAGGCCTTGGGAAAAGTTTCAATGTATGGGAAAATCTTCTAGGATCTAGGTGAGAGCTGCAAAATATGCCTGGATCAGAGTCGTAGATCTCGTGGATTGTTTTCTCATTATGGACCTTCTGCCAGGTTATATTGGGTTTTGATGTCATTCTTGACATGAGTGAGTTGGACAAACAACGAGTTATCAAAGGATTGTGACCTTAGGCGTTATCATATAAATTCTATATTTGTCTTGAGTTGTAAGGTTCCATATGCATGTGAGTGATGCTTATGTGTGCTAATTTCAGATCAAATTCTTTTAAAGGGGGAGAATGTGAACCCTAAAATCCGACTTTCGAAAGAAGGGTAAAATGGTAATTTTGATAAAAAAATATGAATTTTTTTAGATCTCAGATGATGAAATGGATTTCACCGTTGGAATCGTCTCGCGAAATCTAGCTACCACATCGAATTTCGTTGAATTCCGAGACAGTCAGAATTTTATGTTCTTCAAGGTACCGAGAGTGACGCATGACATGTGGCAGGTGTTGAGTGGCTCACATTGAGGCACGTGTCAAGCTATGAGCAAATTTCAAACAATGAGCCTCACTCGACTATAGGTGGATTGCAGACACGCGTCATCGAGGGAAATCCACGGGTGATGGACGGCAGGATAAAGGGAAATCTTAAGAGCCAATGAAAGTTGGACATGTGGCAAGTGAGAAGACAAGCTCTTGGCCCATCTTGGACCAAACAGTGGGATGGGATAAAAGAAAAGAGAAGAAAAGAAAGAGGAAGAAAAAGAGAGAGTTTTAGAGAGAGAGACTCCACCTTCTCTCTAAATTTCCTATCGATCTGACCGGCGGTTTCAGGTGGAGCAAGAGGAAGAATTCATCCTCACGGCAAGGGCTTCGCATAGAGACCGGAGTTGGGAAGTTTTGAAAAAAAACTCCAAGAGGTAGGGGTTATCTCGTACTTGGTTTAATCCTTGTCTAAGGGCCATTCAAATGGCATGGGTTGTGTGAGGCCGTGAGCGGTCAGGAACCGTCCCAGACCTCGGGACAAGGTGGCCGAGATTCTGGATCAAGCTCCGGACACCCCCTTCCTCGACCTGACTTCTTTGGGACTGCGCCAGTTCTTGTGTGCCATACCTTATGTGTTAGAGCGAAATGAATAATGGTGTTGGTTGTCTGTCTAAGGGGAATGTTTGTTTGTGTTTTCAACCATGGAAGTTGCCATATCAGGTAGTGTACACATTACCCGGACTTTAGAACCCGGTTTGGGGTAGGAAATAAAGCGGAGCTTGGTAGTGAGTCCTGTGTAAATTGTAGCCACATCAAGAAACTGGATGTTAGGCTCTTTGAATTTCAAATCACTGCTGCCCATGTGACGCCTCTCAAACCGGGGTGTCCCGGGCTGACAACCCTCAAATCTGGGCTGAATACTTTCGTGGAATGTCGTGGTAACCCACACCACTCATTTAAACGGGGCAGAGCCCCGTACCAGAGCTCTACCAAGGTACAACCTCGTCCTAATAATCAATAATGACCAGGTCTGCATGCAAGTAGTAAAATAACGCTACTGGGCCTTTACATCAATACTCACAAAATATATATCCTAACCAAATATTTTACATGGTTTAAGAGTTTTTACATCACTTTAATTCAACATATATTAAAATTTACAATTTAATACATTATACAAAAATCAATACCAAAAAGCCACAACCTCGGTTTTCTTCATACGTCTCTTAGGTGAGCGCCGTCCCTCGTGCACCCCCGACCAAATAAGGATCCTCGATGGGCGAGCAGTCTGGGCACGAGACTTCCACATGCATTACTTCCCACCTGGCACATGCATGAAACAATCACATTCGCTACCCCCATGAACTCACTCAATGTCTACATGACCAATCCCATGTCCCGAGTCCTCACTAACTCCTCACATGCCCAAGTAGAATGCGAGAAACTGGCGCTAAAACAAAGCTTCTCACTCGAAAAACTCACTACCGAATTTCAAGAAAAATATTGACTACCCTCCGAGGCGAATTGTCGATAACTCTCCTCAAATGGGCCATGGTCATCATCCGAAGTGATCTCGTTGATCTCCTCCGGGGAAGGCAATTCTTCTAAAATCTTCCTTGAAATTCCTTTAAAAACGCTGCTTTTTCTTTCAATTTCATGTCATGCACTCACTCCTAATATTCTAGGGTGCCCAAAGGCATACTTTAATGCATGATGCCAATTCCAACACATTCATGCTAATATATTCACATGCATATATATTAACATAATTGGGAATCACATAAAACATGTTATGCAAATTCACAATCAATTACAACAAAATTAAATTTCACATACTAATTAACAAACACGAAGCAATCCATTTTGAATCACTCAACCAAACACATTTTCACACCAAAATTTACGTGTCATTATTCAGGAATGTTGAAACCCTTAGGTTACTGTTCACGACCACACAAATAGGAATTTTCTCCACTCGATTCAAAGCTTTTGAGACCGAGTTTACGGCTAAAACAAGCCTTAGAACATTCCTAACCATTTACATGGCTCTTAGCCAAAGATTAACGCAAGTAAGAAAAGATCCCTACCTCTGGAGTTGTCGGAACTCCACCAAACGGTGCCCACGCGCACCTCGAAGGCGAGCAACTTTACTAAGTACGCCGCGAACCGACGGTCCGATTGGCCGGAAATATAGAGAGAAGTGCTCTCTCTCTCTAAAACTCAAATATCCCAGCCCACTGTCCGTTTCTACTGCTTACTGCCGGTTTTTGGTGTTTTGGAGAAGAAGACACTATTCCATGTTTGTCTCATACTCATTAAACTTTCATTTAATACCATCCATGTCCTCAAGTCTTGGATTTTTGACACTTGGCACTATCTCGGCCATCCATTTCCATCCTCTCTTCACTCATGAAACATGTGTCACATGAGTACATGTAGTAGGTGACTTTGTCACATCACATGTCTCTCAAACCCATTTTACGGCACCCGACACCCGGTGCCTCGAAAACATGAAATTTGACTGTCTCGGAATTCGACGAAATTCGACGTGTTAGCTAGATTTCGCGAGAGATCGATTCCAATTTGGTGAACCAGGTCTTCATCCGGGCCGAGATCTAGAAAAATTTCGGGTTTTGACCGAAATTATGATTTTACCCATTTTCAGAAAATTTGAATTTTCTCGGGTCTTATATTCTTTCCTCCTTAAAAGGAATTTCGTCTCGAAATTCTGGACAATCACAAATACAAATCACATGCATATGCAACGCACTACACCATGCATGTAAACTATTCATTTAAGTATTAAACGACTAAACCACGACCTTCATCCCTAAACAAGAAGGATAAATCAGATCATGTCCTCGCTCCCACGTCGAATTCTCCACCCATGGTGTCGCCATAGCACCCCACCAAATTTCTTTACTACCTCAAGGCCGCAAAACCCGATCCCGACTATCCATAATGCACACCGGTCCTCCTCGGCTGTCCCATCCGTGTTAAACCCTCAATCTCTCCCCAATCCACTACATGAGCTGGATCTGGAGTGTACCTCCGCAGCATGGAGACGTGAAATACCTCGTGGACACCCGACATGCTGGGCGTAGCGCCAACCGCAGACGCCATAAAGGCTTTACCTTCGAAAGTATCTCGAAGGGCCCAATAAACCTCGACGATAGCTTCCCTCACTTTCCGAACCTGACCACTCCTCTCTTAGGCATCACCTTCAAGAAGACGTGATCTCCAACCTCGAACTCTAAGGGTCGAGCCGTGATATCGCATAGGTTTTCGCCGCCTGACGGGTTCCGCTATTCGCTGTGATTGGCGTATGACTCTAACTCGTATATCATAACTTCCTTCTTCGACTCGATTAGGTGTTCTTTGACTCTATGGAAAGCCCATTGAGTCAAGTTTACAGCCATATTCCTTTGGAGGGCAGTAGGTGCTGGAGCCGGCCGGAAAGGGACATTCAGGCAGGTAAGGTAGGCTATCCGGGTAGGACTACTTAGTCATGTGTGACCTCCAACTTCGGAAGGTCATAACTTCTTCGTCAAAACTCTGTTTTAGGTGTTCTTAGACTCTATGGAAAGCCCATTTAGTCAAGATGCCATAAAGATTCCTGTGGAATGTATTGGATGCTGGAGCTGTCCGGAAAGGGGCATTCCGGGGCAGTCGTAAGGTCCGTAAGGTCAGCTTAGTCATGTGTGACCTCCAACTCGTAAGGTCATAACTTTCCATCCGAACCCGCTTTTGGGTGTTCTTGGACTCTATGGAAATCCCATTGAGTCAAGTTTCTAGATGAATGCCTCTGGAGGGCATCGCATGGAGCCTGTCCCGAGCTGGGACATTCGGGCGTAAGGCAGGTCAGTCCAGTAGGGATTGCCCAGTCATGTGTGACCTCAAACTTCTGAAGGTCATAACTTTCTCGTCCAAACTCCGATTTGGGTGTTCTTGGACTCTATGGAAATCCCATTGAGTCAAAATTCCATCCGAATTCTGTGGAGGATAGTGGGTGCTGTAGCTGGAAAGGCATTAAGGCAAAATGTAGGTCACCGTAAGGCCGCTCTTAGTCATGTGTGACCTCCAATTTCTGGTCATAACCCTTCACTTAACTCTCGCTTTGGGTGTTCTGGACCTATGGAAATGATTGAGTCAATTGCAGCCATATTCCTGTGGAGGACATTGGCAATCGGGCAAAAGTTATTTCCGCGAGTTAGGTTGTGTGTTGGTGGTTTCAGTGAATAACATGCAAAGGTGAATATAACATGTTAATGTATGTCAGATGATGTATTAACATGGGTTGTAGTATGGAGGAGAATTATATGCATAATTATAATTATCCATGGTATGTTGATGTTGCTCATTAATATATATATATATATATATATATATATATATATATATATATATATATATATATATATATATATATATATAGTATGTTTGATATATTAACATGAATAATCGTGGAAATGATATATTGCATTTCATAAGCACTGGGACATCCTAGAATAGTAGGTGTGAGCATGTCATGTTTTGAGGGTTGGCCAATTAGTTGAGGTATGTCCACAAAAATGAAAATCTGAGGAGGGTTGTCAAAAATGAATTTCATGGGAAGGTTTTCTCCAAGCACTACTTTCGAGAGTTGTCCAACAGCTCATCTCGGAGGAAGACCCATGACTGTTTCGGAGGGTTATCCAGCAATTCACTTCGGAGGGTTGTCCAATAGAATTTTATCGTAAAATGGTATTATTTTTTCAAGAACAAAAACCTTTTGTTTTGAAAACAGTGTTTCTCACACTTGGCTTAGGCATGTGTGAGGGAGTCAGTGAGGGCTTGAGATGTGGGGACGGGTGAGTCACATTCTCATCCATAAGATGTGGTGACATTTGAGTAAGGACTTGTATGTTTACTTGAATGTTTGGTGCATTGCATGAGCACTTAGGTGGGGAGTAACTGTAGGAGATTATTTTCACTACCGGGCTTTGCTCTACCTCACGAGGATCCCCTTTTCGTGCACGGGACAGTATTGCACAAACGACGCTCCTTAGAGGCCGAGATTATGAAGCGGGCTGGATTGTGGCCTTGATTCGTGTTTTGTGTATATATTAGAATGAACCAGTTTTAATATATGTTATGTATTAAGAGTGATGTAATAACTCTTGAAACTATGGTAATATAGTTGATTATATTAATGGTATGGCTACGGGCTCACGTGCGGGCCTTTTTTTATCATGTACGGGTCTCATGATACGAGACTCACGTGTTTTGCAGCTAACCGTGGTCACCAGATAATTTTAGATTTAGGGCGCTATGAAACCCTAGAAAATTCTAATTTTCCAAAAACAGAAATCTGGTGAGAATTTTTACAAATCCCGAATTCTATTTCGTGATTCCCTGATGACAAAACAGACTTCACCGTTGGAATCGTTTCATGAAATCTAGCTACTACGTCGAATTTCGTCGAATTCTCACGTTTTTCTAGGCAATAGGGGTAGTGCGGGACACTTTGCACATTTTAAGTGGCTCAAGAGGTGCCACGCGTCATGTGCAGAATTAGTCAAACATGAGCTCAACTGTGGGCCATGGGTGGACACATGGCATGATGCTATCAAGTGAAAATCCAAAGTAGATGGATAAAGTGGATAAGGAATCTAAGCCAACCAATGATGGCTTGACATGTGGCAAGTGAGAGGACCCAAATCTTGACTCCTCTCTTCTCCCAAACGGTTTGGGAGGGAAAATTAGAGAGAGAAAAGGAAAGAGAGAGAAAGGAAGGGATTTTAGAGAGAGAGACTCCAACTTCTTTCTAAATTTTTCGGCGATCGAACCGTCGAATCCCTGTGAGCCAAGAAGCAAAGTCGCTCCCCACGATAAGAGCTACGCGTGGGCACCGATTTTGTGGAGTTTCAACAAACTCCGGAAGGTAAGGGTTTTATCCTACTTGGATATTCCTTGTTTAAAAAGGCATGATAATGGTTTCTTGGGTGTGTGTGAGGCAGAAATGGGCTGAGGATTCTTGCTCTGACAAAGTGGAACTGATGTCGTGAGAGGGATGCCCATAGACAACTCCATCAAGCTTGCTTAGGATCGTTAGGAACAAAGCCGATTGTAGTTGGACCAAAATGGTCCATGTGAAATTGCTTGTATGTTGTTGCTTGACATGAGGAGCATGAATGATGTGTGAAGGATAAAACTGTAATTGTTGAATTAAATGGCTTGAAATGTGTATTGGAAAATGAGATGTTAATGCATGCTAATTGATGTGTTAACATGAATGTTTGAATTCTATGAAATACAATTGGGTGTGAGCCATTGGAAATTAAATTGTTGATTAGGCCATGTGAGCTAATTGTGATGTTATTGCTATGAATAAATAACATGTGCTTAGTATGTGAATTTTGTTAATATATGCATGATTGATATATTAGCATGTGTTATATGAAAATGACATAATGCATTTCATATGCATCGGGGCAACCTAGAAAAAAAAATAGGTGTGGGTGAAAGGTATGGCTATTCACCATTCTTGGTGAATGTGGGTTGAGTTGTCTTTGGGACTACGTCCAATAAAGACTCATAGTTCAAATTATAAATTGAGAAATAATTAATGTGTGTTGGGCGTTCTTGGAACGGGTGTAGGAGACTCGTGGTAATATCCGAAAGGTTTTGCATGGGTTTAAAAGACCTGAATGGGTGTAAAAGACCCGCAGTACTATCCGAAAAGGTTTTGCATGGGTGTGAAAGAGCCGAATGGGTGTAAAAGACCCGAATGGGTGTAAAAGACTTGCGGTACTATCCGAAAAGGTTTTGCACGGGTGTGAGAGACCCGTGGTGCTATCCGAAAGTTTTGGATGGGTGTTAGAGACCCGTGGTGTGATCTGAAAAGTTCTATTGCCTAAGAGAAAACACACAATCATGTTAATCACTTAGACCTAGAGTTGAGTAATAGGAGTTTCGGGATTGACTCGGGATGGATACCCATTAGCAAATTGTTGTGGGTGTTGGTGAGCCGGTAAAGGCTCGATAGTTGGGTGTCATTGGCATTACTAGTGACAATTTTCACTGATATGGGCATGCAGGGGTTGGTGGGCACCTTGTAATGGGCATGGAAAATGACATGCATGATATAACCATTCCGTATGCATTGTGAACTCAGATGAATGTGATGTTGTGATGTGCCATTGCATGTACATTTTAGGTGAGAGTAGCCTCATAGGAGAATCCCAAATCATCAAGTATTGCTCACTCCTGTCAGGATCCTCCCTTTCTGCAGGAGTGTTCAGAAGACAAGGCTCACTAGAGCCGCGAAGAAGAAAGCCGATTGTGGCTTTGTATATATCTTGTAAAACATGTATTAGAATTATTAATTTTACATATGTTTGTATTAAGAGTGATATAACAATCCTTGAAAACTATTGTAAAATAGTTGATTTATATTTCAGAGTATGATGTGAGCCAACGTGGCCAGTTTATACTCGATGCATAAAGTCTCATGATATGAGACATACAAAGTTTTCCTATTAGCTGACGGTGGTGTACCTGACCCCCTTGATTTGGGAAGGCGCTACAAATATAGACCTAGTAGCCTTAGATATAGACCTAGTAGCCCTAGATATAGACCTAGTAGCCCCATATGTAGTCCTGGATATACCCTTGAAGAGGTCAGAGAGGACGCATAGACCCGTAATTTCAGATGACTACATTGTCTACTTGCAAGAGCATGAATATGATGTGGGTGATGTGGGTGATGTATCATATCTGAGTACTTACAAAGAAGTCATTGCACCTCAATCCAACTGATCAGCGTAAATGAAAAGATGAGATGACATCAATGTCACATAATAAAGTGTGAAGCTTGGTAGATTTGCCAGATGGATGCAGACCTATTACGTGCAAATAGGTGTTCAAGACTAAGCGCGATGCCAAGAGACAGATAGAGAGATATAAAGCAAGATTAGTGGCTAAGGGTTACAATCAACGAGAAGGTATTGATTTTAAGGAAACCTTTTCTCCTGTGTCCACTAAAGACTCTCTACGCATTATTATGGCTATAGTGGCTCTTTTTTATTTGGAGTTGCATCAGATAGATGTGAGAACAACTTTCTTGAATGGAGACTTTGTTGAGGATGTTTACATGTCTCAACCTATTGGTTTTGAGGAGGTTGGTAAGGGAAACATGGTTTGTAAGCTCCAAAAATCCATTTATAGTCTAAAGCAGGCTTCCAGGCAATGCTATCTCAAGTTTGATTAAGTTGTCATCGCTGGTTTGCTTATATATTGTCTATCAATGGTTATACATGAAGTTGCTAGCGGAGCAAATACATATTCTTGATTTTATATGTTGATGATATTTTTCTCACAACCAATGATACTGGCCTATTGGTTGAGACAAAGCAGATATTGTTTAGCCATTTTGATACGAAGGATCTTAGGAAGCATCTTATGTCTGTAAAGGCATAATGATACTTAAGTATAGACCTAGCGGCATTGCGGAGATTGTCTCAACAAACATATATTGAACGATTATGAAAGGTTCAATATGTAATCATCTTCTTCCGTAAGACACCAATTGTAAAGGATGACATAATTTCCAAAGGTCAATGTCCCCATAAATGATATCGAGAGAGATCAAATGCAAGCAATTTATTTTTCAATGGGCAAACACGATGCCGGCGATGACACCCCGATATTCACGTGAATATTGGGTAGTGGTATTGAATACTCTGGTCAGTCACGGAAAGGAATAAAGAAAAGTTTTTGAGGTATCTTCAGTATCAAGGACTTCATGTTGAAATATCATCGACGTGGTAATACCTCGAGGTTGTCGGTTTTAGTGATTCCAATTATGCAGGCTACGTGGATGATAAAAAGTCCACTTCTAGTTGATGAGTGTGAAACTCATATAGCTTTAAGTCATTTTTGCATGCATATTTGAGGCTTTAATGCTTAGCTTATTGCAAAATTATGGAATCTTCACCAAATTATTGTTTTGTAGGAATTACTATCGTTAAGCAAAATGCAACAAAAAGATGGCTAAAGCAGAAGCAAATAAATGTTGTGACATTTAAAACTTATGTCATGGCTAACAAAAGAGAAGAGTCCATGAGAAATAGCGGTAACATTATCGACATTCAAAATATCACGCAAAATCATCTAAAAGGAATGTTGCGCAAATGTCACTGACATCCTCAAGACCAACCAATAACACATGTTGTCGTGATTAAATTTATTTATGCCGCGACAATCATTCCAAAGGTCAACAGTGCACATAAAGAAGACATTATCATGACAAACACAAAGACACAAATTCAGAAGAGAATGTCGCGACAATCAACATAATGTTTAAATAATCTAAATCTGTTCAAGGAAAAATTCATCGTTGAGGAAGGAATGTCACAACAACCTCACGACCAATCTAAAGACACATGTGAGGTGCATCAATGTAGTGACATAATAACTCTTGTCGCGACTAATCATCTTATGGGCTTGCATTAAAGTCCATAAAGTTTGCCCTTTGAATTTGCGGGTCTGCAATGGATTGGACTATAAATAGAAAGAGATAGGGTGCAAAAATGTATGTAGAGAAGGAAGAACACAATACAGAGTTAGAGTAAGAGTAGAGAGCAAGTTAGAAGTAGCAAAGTAGAGTATAGAGCTCTTTGTAACAGTTTTCTATTTTTTTCTTTCTTTTGGTTATTTTCAAATTTCATTAGAATAGTTGATAATGAATCGAAGCTTGCTGAAAGATTATTGAAAAACTAAGCTCCATTCACTGTCTGAACTTGTAGTGAAGTAGAAAACATTATTTGAATTTCTTCTTCATTTTCTTGATTATGATCATACTGACTTCTGCTGTTCGAACTTGTCATTGTTATGTGTAATCCAAGATGACAGCTAAACTCTATCTGGGAAGGGATTGTCAGGTGATTTTTATGTCAGAATAACTTTAATGTTGTTGTTGTGTTGAATTTCAATTGATATAATTAGTTCGTATGTTTATTTTCTTGTGTTTGATATATTAAATCCCTTTTGAACCAAATCAGCGTGATCTCGTTCCAACACTTGATATCAGGATCCTCTAAAGGACGCTGAGGTGTGTCTCTTATGTTGTGAAATTAGTGATCCCTTGGTACAGGAAATTAATATTTTAAGAGCTTGTCTCACTTTAATCAAAATATGTCATTTATGTCGATAGAAATGAGTGTATTGGTTAATTTGCTTAGTGTAAATTGAATATGATGAAGAAAGCTTTTGACCCTGGTTTTGGGAGCAAGTTAACTCCAGTCCTAATAATTGGTTGAAGAGTCTTGGTTTTGGAAGTCATCCAAGTCTTAAAGGGAATCAAATCCTAAAAGTAGCTCTTTAGACACATGTTGTCCTTGTTTTGGAACATGGCAAATTTAAATTGTGAAATTTATGGTGTTCAAGGTTTTAGTCAAGACTTACTAACATACCTCGACAAGTTCTCGGGGTTCAACCTATAACAAATTTGCTTTGGCGAACAAAGTGCAAGCTAATAGTCACCTTGTCAATTCATTTCTAGTGTTTACTCAAATCAGAGAAACTCCTAGTTGTTAAAATCTGGAAAATCTCATTTTTCCCATTTAAATATCTTTATTCTGCTAAATAGTTAGTTCAAAATTTAGAAAGCTGTGTTTAAATAGTGATATTCTTGAGTAGTTTGAGTACTTAATCTTTAAAATTCTTTATTTATCCCCTTGGGTACAATAACTGGACTTAAAATCCACTTTATTACTTGTTGACCTATGCACTTGCAGTAAATAGACCAAGTTATAGTTAAATAGTTTAAAATAAGAAGAGTAATAACTTGGATCAAATCAAGTTTTTGATGGCTTAGACTTAACAAGTCTCGTTGCAAGAAAGAATTCTCAGTTTGCTAAACACTACATATCTTTATGATAGTCAAGGAGCTGTTTCGTGGAAAAGTGTCAAGTAGACACTTGCAACTTCTTCTACTATGGAGGCAGTATTCGCGGTTATGAGGCTACTTGTCGCTAATATGGCTGTAACTTCATTGCAGCTTCGGAGGTTGCTCACTCCATTTCTAGAATAATCGCAGCGTGCATAAATTTCGCGACTTTATATTTCTTTAGGTGCACTAGGAGCACTTCTCGCCTGCCACTACTGATGTGAAGTTATTTTGCCAAAGAGAGAGCTGCAGAGTCCCTTCATTTTAGTTGAACATACGCCGGACTCTGCATGTTGCGGACCCACTAACCAAAGGCTTACCTATTTGTGTGTTTCAAGAACACGTCATCCACATGGGATTGTTAGGAGCCCAGACTCTTTGTTTTAGTGTGAGTTTTTCCTTTTCATGTATTTTGTAAGGAAAATTCATGTTTTTTTCCCGTTATTTCATGCACATTTTGACGTTTGTTATTATCTTATAATTTTGTGTCATTTTGACCAGATGAATGACAAAACGATGTTTTTTCTTTCTATTGAATCAATACTCTTATCATTGAAATTCTTCTACATTAGTAGTGCCTAATTATAAAACATTTATGCATTCCTTCTCGAGTGTATTAATTGTATATGATTAAGCTATATTACGTAAGTCTCTTATTAAAGCATTCGAGTTATAACTGATTAGTAGCACTGATTATGTGGTACGATTTATGCATCCTCTTGCGTGTTAATTGTATATGATTGGTTATGTCTATAAATCTATCAGGAAAGCATTTGAATTATGATTATGTCGCCCAAGTGGGAGAATGTTAGATTAATTTATTAATCATGGACTAAGCATAATCATTTTACAATTTTAATAGTATAATTGTGTATGTTAATTATGGGCCATTTATGGAATGGTAGCTATGAGCCCATGGTTCTATCTTCTCCCTTGCTTTGGTAAGCCCATTGGACCACATCCCAATTGTTCCCTTGTGCTCTATATATAAGTAAATAGAGTCCTAGATTTTGATAAGAGGTTGTAGAAAATATTTTGGGGAGAAGGAAGGAACATCTTCAACCCTAACTTTTCTTTGATCTCATCCCTTGCAAATTTAGGAGACAAATGGCGGCCAATAATTCTGGATCTATGTCATGTATGTTTTCTACATACTATGAATTGATACGCTTCATTGTTTCAATAAAGTTATTATTTTTTAATTTATTTATTGGGTCTTTTGATTGTTGATCAATTATTTTTGGGCTTAATAAATACTCTTCATTTTACAAAATAATATAGCAAATATAACCCACACTATGTAATATAATTCGTAGGGATAAACTCAGAACATCAACTCAAATTTCCACTGCTTTGAAGAGCACCAAGAGTCAATCACAAACTTTGACTTCCTCGAGGTTCCGGAAAATCTATATTCTCAGAGAACTGAACGTATAGCCTAATCCACTTTCCCATATCCCATTTTCACCACTGAGCTGCCACCACCGATGGTAAAGCATCTTCCCAAACCCTTTTTCTTTCTACAACACTCTCTCATGAATACATTCCTCTTCATGAAGATTCATGACTTCTCATTTCTTATTTTTAATTGATGCAAAGTTGGGACCGTGATGGATGATCCAGAAGTTTAGGTAAGTCAAAATATGGATTTGGGGTAGTTTCTTGGGCCAAAATAGGTTATGGACGAATTTTGGAGATTTTCTAAGTTAAGAAAGGTGAATTTATGGTATATAAGGGGAAGGCATTTAGGAAGGTTTTAGTAGTATGAACAAGATTTGGGAAGTTTTGGTCGAGGTTGAAAATTTGTTATGGGAAAGTTTAGAGAAAAGATGAGATGGCGAGGGAAAGAGAGTTTGCACAAGAGTGGTTACTTACCCAAGTTAATGAAAAACGATCCACACAAGATAGATGATGGATTTAAGGTGCCACAATCAACTATGGACGGTTGATTGATAAGCTTCGACAAAGACTTCTCCACCCAGGTAAGAGAAGCCACTAACTCGTCCCCCAAGGGAATCCACCCAAGAGATAAGAGAACAAGAGAGAACTCTTAAAAGAGAAATCTGAAAATATTACAAACTTGAACTGGATTTGTCAAAAGACTACTATGGGGGTATATAGCCCTTACTTAAATCAAATAAAGAAACTCCTACTTTAATTAGGAAAAGAAACTTTCTAAATTACAAAAAGCAACTCCTAAAAGAAAACTTTCTAAAATAAATAAAGCAAACTTTCTAAAATAAATAAAGCAAACTTTCTAAAATAAATAAAGCAAATATTCTAAAATAAATAAAGCAAATCTTCCTAAAAGGGATAAAACAAAATCTTGGAGCAAATCTCATAGCAAATCTTTCTAAAATCAATATGGCAGCTCCACATCAGGGGTTTGTCCAAGTCTAACCACGTTTTTTGCCTTCCAAGGCCCAAATGAGGTCCAAAAAAGGAGTTTTCAAGCATGTATTCACGCGCCTTTGACTCCCAAATCCAATTCTTCAATAATTAGGGCTGAATTCCCAATGTTTGGTGTGTTTATAGAAGCTCCTGCATCAAACCCTTATAGTTGGAAAAAAAAAAAGACTTGTCCTCAAGTCTTCCCATGATAAGGTATCAAATCTTCACCCTGATAAGGCCTCAAATCCTTAACCTTGAATGTAGGCAAGATATTGCAGTCACCGGGCAATTTAACCTTGTAAGCATTCTTTATGACTTTCTTAATAATCTTGGAAGAACCATCTATTCTTGTGCACAACTTGGAACACTCTCTCTTTATCATGTAATCAAATCCATCCTCCTGGATCAAATACCACCTGCTGATAACCTTCATGCTTGTCTTTCATATTGTTCCACTTCGCCCTTTGTCAACCTTGCTTCCTCATGAATAAAAGGTCACAAAGCTTGGCAATCAAAACACATACTCCAAGATCCATCTTTTCTATGCACCAACATAGTGGGAACCACATAGGAATCCTACCTCTTGAACAAGCCCTTGTCAAGAAAAATCATCAACTTGTGTTTTAAACTCTTCATGCCCTTAGGGCTCTTCATAGAGGCTAGCTTATTAGGAAACCAAACCTGCATGTAGGTCTATTTGATGTTGAATACCCTCATAGGTAGAAAAACCGAGTGGTATTTTTTTCAGGCATTACATCAACAAAATTTATAATCAATTTTGGCTTCTAGTGAGAATTCCTTTTCACTTCCTGCTCAAACAACCAAAGTCACGATTCGAAACATTCCTGATTTCTAAATCAAAATTTGACTAGAGGAACTCTTTCTCCTCATCTTCTTAGATATGGTTAGATTCGACTAGTTCTTTCAACATCCAACTTAGATTTTGACAGCTGATTTATTCTCATCAGCCTTCTTGGACATGGTTAGATTCGATCACTTGTTCAACATCTTCCCTTGGCCTGCATCTTCCCAATTAAGGCAAACGCTGTTAGACATTTAGGAATCAATATGCTCCCAATCCTTGGCACTTAAAACACGCCTTTGTCTTAGAAGCCAATTCTCGAGTGCTTCACTTTACTCGAAAGTGTGGGTAGTTTTCCTACCACTAGATTCCAAGAATTAGAACCTCAATAAACCCCTTTCATTAGCCACACTCTTAGTTGTAGAGTTTCCCAACTTTTTAGTCCCAACCTTCAAAGCAAGTTTCATCACATCTTCAAGACTATTATATGGTTGCAAAAATAACTCTAGTAATACCGTGATCTCAAACTTCAAGAATAGTGGTGGGCTATGCATATTTCCTCGGCCTCTTGCAAGTCTCCTTTGATAATCAAGCTTATATAAACTTATCATCACTCCTCCACACCCAAATCCTCAAGCAGTTGAAGCTCTCAATTTCGAGGTAGATGTCTGCAGTTAGTGGAAGGTACTTCCCTTTTAGTTCTTCATCTTTCCCAAGCTCTTCTGAATCCTTCTTTTACCATCTCTTTCACGTTGTCTCTTCATGTTTTCCACCAAATAGAAGCATTCTTTGCACATCTTGTAGCCACCAATCACTTTTCACGCTCAGGAATCATAATAGTCAAAGACATGTCTAACATATTAAGCCAATCCAAATATCTAACAGATCCATCCTTCCATTGAATTCGAATGTTAAATTGATTGCCTTCTCAAGCCTTCAACATCATAGCTAACATGCCTCTTATAGTAATCTTCATTCTGGGCAGTAACAATCATACTCCCATGATAATCATAGTCTCGCATATACATACCTTAGCTTTCTTGTGCCCCCAAGAAACCTTCAAGTTGACTAGGCCGCAAAGCTCTTCATAAAAATCATATTTTTCCTCCTTATTAGTGAAACCCACTAAACCGTGATTCAGGACTTTGTCTCAGCATCAAGCAAATACCTGTTTAGTTTATGATCAGCCATCAATCCATGAGTTTGATACCACTTTGATGCAAAGTTGGGACCGTAATGCATGATCCAAGTTTAGGTAAGTCAAAATATGGGTTCGGGGTAGTTTCTTGGGCCAAATAGGTTATGGATGAATTTTGGAGATTGCCAAGAAAGGTGAATTTATGGTATATAAGGAAAAGGGGGTATTTAGAAGGTTTTAGTAGTATGGAACAAGATTTGGGTTTTGGGTTGAGGTTGAAAATTTGGTTATGGAAAGTCAGAGAAAGATGAGATGGTGAGGTGCAGAGCGTTTGGCAAATGCAAGAGTGTTACGACGTGGTTAATGAAACAATCCACACAAGATAGATGATGGAGTGAAGGTGCCACAATCAACTGGTGGACGGTTGATTGATAAGCCGGGACAAAGACTCTCCACCTAGGCATGAGAAGCCACGAACCTCGTCCCTGGCAAGAACCACCAAGAGATAAGAGAACAAGAGAACCCTTAAAAGAGAAATCTGAAAAATATTATTAAACTTGAACTGATTTGTCAAAGATCAGCATTATGGGGTATATATAGCCCTTACTTTCTAAATCAAATAAAGAAACTCCTACTTTAATTAGAAAAGAACCTCTTAAATTACAAAAAGCAACTCCTAAAAAGAAAACTTTCTAAAATAAATAAAGCAAACTTTCTAAAATAAATAAAGCAAACTTTTTAAAATAAATAAAGCAAATCTTCTAAAATAAATAAAGCAAATCTTCCTAAAGGGATAAACAAAATCTTTGAGCAAAATCTCATAGCAAATCTTTCTAAATCATTATGGCGCTCCACATCGTGGGTTTGTCCAAGTCTAACCACGTTTTTTGCCTTCCAAGGCCCGAGGTCCAAAAAGGAGTTTTCACATGTATTCAATGCGTCTTGACCTCCCCAATCCAATTCTTCAATAATTAGGGTTGAATTCCCAATGTTTGGTGTGTTTATAGAAGCTCATGCATCATTAATTTAGCCCATCATAAAATAAAAAATAAGACCTTTGGTATCTACACATTGAATAGCTATACCAACTGTGATTTAACTCCATTAATTAAACCTTATTAGATTACTTTATAGGAGTTGCATCCTTTAGATAACCTTAATCCATAATCAATGATATGTGTAGACCCATATATTGGATAAATATCCAACAATCTCCCACTTGGGTCACATATATCTATGTACAATTATGCATGATGAAATAACCTTATGAGCTCAAAATTGCTATCTATATAAAAATCACTAACCGGGTCCTCATCAATCATATCAACACCGGATCAAAGTGGCCTTTTGATAAGCGTTTTTGGCATAGGACCAAAGACTTGTTAGTCTCTGGCAATAGTGCCAAAAACTTGATAGGCGTTTTGCAAGTTGTCGGCAACGTCACCAAAGACTTGTTAGTCCCTAGCAATAGCGCCAAAAACTTGATAGGTGTTTTTCAAGTCGTCGGCAATGTTACCAAAGACTTGTTAGTCCTCGGAAACAACGCTAAAAACTTGATAAGCTTTTTTGGTGTATACCAAAGACTTGTTAGTCCCTAGAAAAAGTGCAAAAAACTTGATAGGCGATTGATGTGATCACTCCGGGCCATTTTTTTGGCCAGATAGTCCGTCAGCGACAAAATACCGCCGCAAATGTACCTTTATCGTGCTCACACCTCCGCTGGCGTATGTTCGGCTCAGCAGTGGGTGACAGAGCCTTGTCAGGCGCACGCTCACACGCAAGTAATATCCCGCTTTATTACGACGTGGAGTTTAATTCACCTGTCGCGACATAGAGCGCTATGTCGCGAGATGAAACTATGTTCAGATTTTGCCACAACATAATATCAAAAATACAACATGCGCCTTTCCTTACGTCGACACCCCATCGCACATAATAACATTCCGTCGCCATAGGAATTTCCTTCCCATTAACTCACGCGACATAAACTATTCTATCGTGATTTAATTTCTCCTGCCTCGCCAACTTTATAGTTTGTTACAAAATAATTTAGTTGCAATGTTAAAAAATCTCCTAACCTTGGCAACACTCTATCGCGACATAAAATATTCTGTCACGACATAAAATCTGTTCACCATTGCCAACTCTGTTGCGACATAAAAACATTATGTCGCGACAAGAAAACTCCTAACTTGGCTAAACTTTGTCACGACACAAAAGGCTTTGTTACAACGCAAGGCCCCTTGATCTTGGTCACACTCTATCGTGACATATAATACCCTGTTGCGACACAAAACCCTTTTGTTTTGGCCAAACTATGTTGCGACATAAAATGTTCTATCGCGACAAGAAACCCTCTAGGCTTGGCCAAAACTCGCCAATTACATAAAAAGCACTCGTCAGAACATGATTTCCTCTCACCTTGGCCTACTCCGTTGTGACATAATTTACTCTATTGTAACCTAAATCCTTTGATCTAGGCCACTCTCTGTCGTGACATAGAATATCTTATCGTGACACAACTCCGTAAAATCTTGTCGTGACACAACTCCGTAAAATCTTATCGTGACACTACAAATTTATGTCACGACATGAAATCTCTTGGCCTTAACTAAGCTTCGTCGCAACCCTGACCTCTTATCATGACCGTCTTGGTCATGACAAGGGAACCTCTGTCGTGACATTGTCACAACAGAGAGCAACCACGGTCGTGGCCTAGGAACACCCTACCAAGACCAAATCCTGTCACGACACAAAACCTACTGTCGCGACACAGAACCAGAAAGCTCTATCGCGATAGAGAAAACCTTTGTCCTGACCCAAACCCGCCAACGTGCAGTAGCCTTTTTGGGCTTTTTCTGCACCTCCAACTCTCACCCAAAATGCAATAAATCTATACTACTACATCATACACATTTTATGTGTAGTACAAATCTAGGAAAACTATTAACACTACACTGATCAAGTCCAAAAATAAGTTTTTTATTACAAAACTTCTCATTTACATATACAAAACTGGATATTCTATCTAGAATATTACATAACCAGAAAATAAGCCAGGATCTGGCCTTCTTCTTCACCACTATGGTCACAAATGAGTTCCTTCACCTGATGTACCTCCCGTACCTGAAATATTTTCCCACGACGGGGTGAGTAATGCCGAGTAGAGAAAATCTCCTACAAGGGCTACTCCCCACCTAAATGCACATCCAATGCCATGTATGAAAACTGTTTTCAAAACAAAATATTTTTGTTTTATAAATCATTTCATTGGACAACCCTTCGATAAGTTCACTGGACAAACTTTGGACAACCCTCCAATATCAAAACACATTAGACAACCCTCCGATAACAAAAGCACTGACCACCATATCAAAATACAATCGGACGACCCGATCAAGTTCATAACACACCGACCCTATATTTTCCAATAACCATAGCTTGTCCTTAACTCGCAGCTTCTAGGATAAAAAGTTCCAAAATCGTCCTAAATCATCAATACGACCAAAACTGCTTTTTTGAACCAGCCCCAATTATTGCTATACCTCATGGCCATTGAATGGCCCTTAGGCAAACAATAACCATAGTAGGAGAGAACCCCTACCTCTTGAAGCGTAGGCAAACTCACTCGGTCTTTTAAACTTTCACTGTTCAACCGCCGGAGACTCGTCGGACGTTGGATCTTCCTCTCCTCCTCTTTCCCTTTTTATTTTTATTTTTTATTTTTCCCTCACTTTCTTTCTTTTTCCACCGAACTCATTCAAAGTTAAGGTGGTGGATCTTTCATTCCACTAACTTGACACATGGCACATGTTATGCCAGGTGTTCTTCACACCACATCCCCTTCTCATGCAAACCTACACTGTGACACTTGGTCCTCATGTGCTAAGTGTCCTCATGCCCAATTCCACATGTCCCATGCCACGTGTCCCCATGGAATTTGTCCGTTCGTCTTGAAATACGTGAAATTCCGACTGTCTCGGAATTCAACAAAATTTGACTGTGTACCTAGATTTCTTGAGACGAACTCAACGGAGTGGTCCGCTTTGTCATTTGAGATATAGAGAAATTTCTAGGCTTGCAACCTGTATTGTAACGGTAGTTTATTGTTTCACATTACTCGGGTTTTCACACGTGATAAGTGTATAAAATATGTAGTAAAATGCCTATTCTGCGCAAGTATACGCTTATCAAGTAATAAAATGTACCTAAGTACAAATATCGATCTATAGGGAAATATGGGGATGCTAAGTACCAAAATTAAAATGCTTTCTCTTATTTCCAAACGGTCAAATCGATGAATCAAAGCAGAATTCAAAACTAAACTACTAAATTCTCAATTTAACAAATGAAGTTCACACCTAAGGGATACTAAGAGATGATAAATTCCTAGGGTATTTAGTGCAATTGGACAATCCTCTTATATCTAAGTCAAAATTCTACTCTATTATCTCTTGAAAAGTTTCCAAGGCGACTCTTGCCTAATTTAAATATAAGCCTCTCTCGGTCAAATTACCTACCAACTAACACTAGGTTTCTTGCTTCTTAGCTCAATCTCAAGCATTAGAGATGCTTTAAGACCCAAGAATCTCACACGCCTCCTAATTATCGGTAATTTCTACACTAGTAGGCTAATTAGGTTAATTCATCTTATGTTAAATTCCTCACTCTTGTCTCAAATCTTACAAGGAATCACTCACCATATTAAGATTAGCTAGAGATCAACATGCAAATAACACCCAAACATGAATTAATAGATAAGAAATTACAGAGAAACAATAGAAAATGGAAAATTAACATTTAAATATAAGGTTCATGTCCAACAAACAAACAAATTGCTAGATTAAGAAATTAAAACATAATAGAGGTTTGGTACATAAAAAATCTAGGATAAAACATGAGAAAAGTGAAAGAAGAAACTCTAATGGCCATGGTGAGTCTTCACTCTTCTTCTCCAAATCTCTAGTCCTTCTCCCAAGCTTAAAGGCTGCTACCAAGCCTCCTCTCTGGTCCCAAAGTGCAGCTCATTCAAGAATAAGAGGGGAGAAACCCTAGGAAGGGTTTTCTCTCTCAAAAGGCCCGATCTCCAACCCCAAAGGGCCGATTTGGTCCTCTCTCGTCCGTCCTTTGAACCTTAGAACGTGTCCCCTCTTATATAGGTCTTCAAAAACAGATGATATGGGTTGTACGTGTTACTGGGCCGCACTACCTTTGCCTTAGCGAACCTGTAGCATCTTCGATTGTTGATCTTCTGGTTCGCTGTGATCGTTGCGGTGAACATAACTTTCTCGTTCGGACACGAAATTGCACAATCTTGGTACCATTGGAAAGCTCTTGAAGTGTGGAATCTATATATGGATAGAAAGAACACTTTAGAAATGATGATATAGACTGAATTTATGAAATTCTCAAACTGGTCACTTTTGAGCTCTATTCTCTTCTTACTTCAACTTCCAAGAGTCATAATTTGATCATTTGAATTCCAAATTTAGTGAATAAGGTCTCTTTGGAAATCTTGGGTGGTCACCTATCCATTCATATAAATATTGTAGCCATTTGAGATCATCTTTCAACTAAAAACATTAAAACACAGTAGTTGATGCTGCCTGTGTAATTTGCTGATTTTCCTTCATTTTTAGCTCATTTTCTTGCAATTCCACCAAATTG
Organism: Tetrastigma voinierianum; assembly: GCA_016808115.1. Taxonomy (NCBI): domain Eukaryota; kingdom Viridiplantae; phylum Streptophyta; class Magnoliopsida; order Vitales; family Vitaceae; genus Tetrastigma; species Tetrastigma voinierianum. The sequence goes on from JAEQBH010002831.1 coordinate 181,942, forward strand.
TTGACCTAATCATAAAGATGAATATTCAGAGTATTATGACACTTATTTAACGTAAACAAAAAACTAAAAATATAATTAAAACATAGGGATAAAATGAGTATTTGAGATACTCACCACCTTTATTACATGTAATGTAACTAGACCCGTCAATGGTCACATACATTGATATAATGAATGACATAGATCAAGTATGGATGTAGAAAATGGAAACGTGATGCAAATGGTCTAACATTTTTCGGTCCAATCAACTCAACTTTTGTTCTTCTACAAGATTTAAATGAATGTATCTGCATTGAAACCAAACATAAACTTTATTATGCGTAAAATGTGCTCTATAGATAATTGATCACTAACCCTTTCCTCGACAATGAGGAACCTGGGAGGCTAGAGAAAGCATTGATGAGCTTTTATTGTTGGAGCATAAGACGGCTAATTTGTTATCATAATATAATTTAAGTGGGATCTTTCAATTCCTTCCAATAAATTAGCACCCCAATGACAAAATTCTTTAGCCAAATTCTTTGGTTTGATGCCTCATAACATGCTACAAACTTCGCAGCCATGGTGGAATAAGCAATAATAGCTTGCTTGGCACTATGCCATCAAATTGCACCACCTGCTAACAAATAGATATAGCTTGAAGTGGATTTCCTACTATCTTAGCATCAAATAAAATCAGATTTAGAATACCCAATGATCTCCAAGTTGTCTTACCTCCTATATGTCAGCATATAATCCTTCGTTTTCTTTAAATATCTCATAACCCTTTTGGTCACTTTCTAGTGATCCATTCCTAGATTGCTTAAGTATCTACCTAATACACCAAAAATGTACGCTATATCTGGTCGCGTACAGACTTGAGCATACATTAGACTCCCTACAACAAATGCATATGGAATCTTTTGCATCTCTTGAACCTTAATATTTCCTTTTAGGCACTAATTGAGACTAAACTTATCTCCCTTAGCAACAAGGGTATCACTTGGTTTGCAATCATACAAGCCAAACTTTTTGAGAATCTTATCGATATAGCTCCTTTGTGATAATCTTAGAGTACCTTGAGATTGTTCTCAGAGTATCTCGATTCTTAATACAAATGAGGCATCACGAAGATCTTTCATTTTGAAATTTCGATAAATCTGGTTTCGTGCAACATGCCCTTTATTAGTAAGTGGCAAGTAGTATGTCATCGACATACAAGACCGTAGAAAATGTACTCGCTTCCCACCGAACTTGTGATACACAATCATCAAATATTCATCTCAAAACCAAATGTGAGGAATCACGTGGATGAAATTTATGGTACCATTGACGGTGATGCTGGTTTTTAGCTCATTGATAGATTTTTTCAATTTTCAAACCATATTATTTGTGTCTTCTGACACAAAGTTTTCTAGTTACACCATATAAATAGTTTCGTTAATGTCTCCATTTATAAACGCCATGTTAACATCCATTTGATGAAGCTCCAAATAATAATGTGCAATAAGAGCCATGATTGTTCTAAAAGAGTCCTTCGAAGGAAATCTAGAGAGAAGGTTTCTTTGTAGTCAACCTTCTTCTCGAGTATATCCTTTAGCCAAGATTCGAGCCTTATACCTCTCCACATTACCTTTGGAATCCCGTTTCGTCTTAAATATCCATTTACAACTAATGGGTTTCACTCCTTTTGGTAATGGGATAAGTTCTCAAACCTTATATTCTTGCATGGGCTTATACTCTTCATTTATTGCTTCAATCCACTTTTTTGAATTGGAACTTTGCATGGCTTGATGAAAGTTGATAGGATCATCTTCCATCTTACCATCATTTTCCTCATGCTCCTGGAGAAACACTATGTAACAATTTTTCTCCTTATTCTAGCAAATCGCGCAAAGATGCTTCATAAAGCCCATAGGCCTGAGATGTCGGTTTGTTCTGTAATGACTCCAAATTTCCCGAGACGACATTACATACCAACCACCATTTAAATTAAGAGAGCACTAATAAAACCATAAATAACCAGGGTACTTAATTTACAAATTCAGCAGAGTCTCCTTTGTCTGGGAGCTCTACCCAAAACATAACCTCGTGGCAATTTAATACATCAACCACCTTAGTCTACTTATCCATAAAATATTTACAACATTATCCCCAAAAGATTTCATTCACTGTATGCACACCCACAATAACCTTCCAAAAGAATGCCGTCACGCCACAATATCATCTTTTGTACATCTTCAAAGTCGATATTCTGATCCGTAGTAATTTTATTAAAAAATCATGTAATAAAGCAAACTGCCTTCTTTCACTACTCGCCTCACCGAGTTCCTTCACCGAGGGACCCTGAATCTAACTTTCTTCGACAAGCCTCCCAATGCACGGTAAATATGATGTATATGTGAAATATGGCCATGAGTTGAATGTAAATAATTAAAACCTGACGAACAAAAGTAAGTATACTCAAAAACTGAAATGAAAAGTATTACCAACACTCAACCCCTCTCCGCAAGTGCACGGGTCATACAAGTAATAAAGTGGACTCTAGAGTCTGATATCATCTAATGGTGATTGGAGGTTCTCTAATTGGAATTTGATCTTCGATTACAAGAGCTCTTCACTATTTAGGCTACTCAAGTGATGTCGAATAAAATCAATTTAATTGATTGAAACAAAACTGATTTAAAACCATCCTAAAAATCTACCCAAATAAACAACTGCTTAATTCACAAGGTATGAGAGTCATAGGGATACGGATAATTATTTACAAAGCAGTTTGCATTTCCTTGAAAAGCGCAACAATTGTAAGTTGAATGCTAGTTGTCAAACGATGTTGTATAGCTTGGATTTCTCCATACACCATACATTTCACTATTAGAATCCATATTCATTTCGGGAAAAATAGGTCTAAATAGCTACTTGTAAAATTTGGCTCTCTTTAAGATTTGATAAGTTTTCTTTTTCAATGCTTCCGACCATTTCAGGGTAGAAGAATTCTTTATAGTGAGGAGAAATGCAAGCCTTCTCGATGTATTGGTATCTCGTCCCTTCAAATCTAATAAAATTTTCTATCTCCTTGATTAGATCTTTGCTAACAGGATCGACATCCTTTTATCAGACAGAGGAGAAACATTTGATCAACTAAATTGATACATTATCTAATTAATCCTACCATGAGTAATTAGTGATCTATCAAAGTAATTTTCCAAAGTTCATTAATTCCAAGATATTAGTCTAACATACCCCTAAGTTCACAGCTCTTTATATAGGGAATCTCCATCTCTGTGTCCTGAGAGGGCCTCTGGAAATCGGAAGCAAAGATGCCAGCTCTTTTAAGGTATAGCTACTAATATTAAACGACTCATTATATGAATAATACCAATTATAAATTCGAGTTTTCAAACCCTACAAACCTAATTGAAAAAGCGCAAATCGAATGTTCCTTGATTAATCCCCACCTTTAGAGGTGTTTAATGTTCATTCTTGAATTCCAATCATCACGATTAAACAAAAAGTAAGAAAATGAAGAAAGAAATCAAGAGACAAGAAAAATCTAGATTTGGCTTTAAATCTTAGCCTCAACGATAAATAAATTGAATATCTGAGTACCACAGAAATCTCTTCAATAGAAATAAAAATCTGCTCTAAAACTACTCTAAGATCTATTAAAAATAAAAATGCAAGCAAAAACTAAGAAAATATGAATGGTTAGAGAAAACCATGAGAGAGAGAAAATCCAGTTTTTAGCTTCAATCTTTATACAGACCTTAGTGAAATGAATCTGATATCTGACATGTGAAATCTCTTGATAGAAATAAAAAATCTACTCTAAAACACTCGAAATCTAAACAAATCAAAATATCTGCAGAAAAAGCGAAAAAAATGGGCGTCTAAGAAAGCCCATGAGAGAGGCTCGATCTTCAGCCCTTATTTACTAAAGCGAGTATCTTTTATGGTCTAGGGTGAAATGGGCTTGAAGTGGGTCAAAAAACTCAATTTTCGGCCTTTTTAGGTTTTTACTAGCGTTTAGTCGCAGCCGCGAATTTCTGGTCGCGACGGAATTCTAGTCGCGACACCGGCTGCAAATTAGCGACTAATTTTCCCCAGACTGACAAGCGAGTTTTCTTCTCCCAACCTTGTCGGGCCATAACCGTTTAACTGGATTTGTGTGAGTACTCATTGAAAGCTTTTGAATGTAGGAATTCAGCCATGGGAATTTAGGAACCATTTGATGTTCTAGATAATTTCAGTTATCTTTCGAGTGGTGCGCTATGAGACTCTTGGTTGGCTCTTCTTTGGAAATAAATTGCCTCAAACAACGCCAAATCACTTGCTTTCATCAATAATCCTACAAAACCAAGTTTAGAGGAAATTTTATGAGTTTTACATGAATGGATATAAAATGCAAAAATAGCATGTAAAATGAACTTCAGAAACATAGATGAGTTTTTGCACTCATCGGCCTCAATGCACGGGTTCCTCGGCTCCACCACCTTCTCAAGGTAAAATCTGAGGGATGTAAGTAGGGGGGAGCGTAAGGCTCTGTAGGAAAATCCTCCCAAACTCCAACAAGGTTTAGAAAAGTATGAAAAACAGTCGGTCTCATTTTTTATAATATATCACAGATGTACCATTTTGCATAAAACCATGACATTGCAAATAGATCTCAAGTTTATATAAAAACGCCTAAATGAAATGTACACTCAGCTTAATCACGTAAGCAGGGTATTAATGGTTTCGCAGGCTACCATTTCCAGCCAGTTTCTTTTGGCCAGTGGCATCTTAGCGGTGACACCACTTTATCGTTATTTTGTTTCTCGAAGCATCCTTCATAGTGAACCTCTTGAGCATAGGTTGAGCATCATACAAGGAACCTCTCATTCATCCATAGTAGTTTTTCTCGACATCCTTCTGAGGAATCTCTTGAGCATAGGTTGAGCATCCTTACAAGGAAACTCTCATTCATCATATTAGTGTTTTACCGAAGCATCGCACAAGGAACCTCTTAAGCATAGGTTGAGCATCCTTACAAGGAACCTCTCATTCATCATAGTAGTTTTCTCAAACATCTTTACAAGGAACCTCTTGAGCATGGGTTGAGCATCCTTACAAGGAACCTCTCGATTCATCGTAGTAGTTTTCGCACAAGAATCCTTCTGAGGAGCCATCTTGAGCATAGGTTGACATCACTAACGGGCCTCTCATTCATCATAGTAGTGTTTCTCAAGCATCCTTACAAGGAACCTCTTAAGCATAAGTTGAGCATCCTGACAAGGAACCTCTCATTCATAATAGTAGTGTTTCTCAAGCATCCTTACAAGGAGCCTCTTTAGCATAGGTTGAGCATCATACGAAAACCTCTAAATCTCTTTTTTATTTCCAAAATCAACATATCATAATTTATCCTGCCAACCCAATCAATCCTCTTAACTTAGTCCTGTACGAAATTACCCATATTATATGAGAAGTACATAATATATAATAATCCTCCATGTTATATAAGAATCCCCCATGTTATAAAATCCACACTATATAATAATCCCCAGTACTATGTTAAGTCACATTATATAAGAATCCCCCGTATTATATATATAAAATCCCCCATCTTTATCTGAAATCCCATACTATATTAGATCCCCATACTATATAAGAATCCATGTTATATAAGAATCCCTATAAAGAAATCATTTTCGAATTGAGTGAAATCGAGTAATTTCTTTTTCTTTTTAACAGAGGAAACATCAGGAGTGGTCGAATCTGGGAATCTGTATGTAGAATCACGTACTATCATAGATCCTCATTACGTAAAAATCCCCCATACTATATAATAATCCCCATCCTTTGTATACTAGATTAGAATCCCCTAACTATACTTGAATCACTTGTATATATTTACGATCCCACAGTATGCTTGACTCCCCCACAATATAGTTGAATTCCCCATTGGATTCCTCAATCACCATACCAGAAAATTTATTTTACTAACCATCAAATCTCACAACCAATCATTCCATATATCTCCAATTTCTTTGGAAAAACTTCTAAGAATCCACAAACACAATCATAAAACGATTAAGAAATAGTTAATACAAGAGATCATACTTACGTTATTTCCTTTATACACCACAAATCACTAGGAGTTAGAAACCAATCCCCAAAAGAACACATTTAAGAATAAATTATATTCTACGTATAGAGAGAGAATGGTTTCAGAACACCTAGAAATATAGCATTTATAGCCCTAAAACATACATACATAAATATCCTAGCCTCAATTTAAGTGAATGGGAGAAAACCCCCACCTTAAATCCTTGGTTTGTATAAGGATCTTGAGCTTTGATCAGAATTGCCACTTCCATTCTTACTCTCTCAGGTTCCTCAGTTTAAGGGTGTGGGGTGAGAGTGAAGTGAAAGAAAAATGATGAGTGGAAAAGGGTTTTTAAACCACAATGACCTCGATTTTTCTTGTTGTGCATTTTGTTTTGGTTTTTCTCAGAATTGCAATTTGCCCGCTGCTCTCTCCAGATTTGATCTCTAGGCTACCTAAGGTTTTTCGTGTTTAGATTCATTTTAATGTTATTTTAACTAAAGCATATTTTTCTCTTTTATTATTCCACCTTTGTATACTTATTTATTCTTGTTTTATTTAGGATGTAATGGAGGCGTTAGTTATGAAGCAAGCTAATTAGGCGATGGTGGATGGTTTAGACACATTTAAATGCAGCAAAGTCAATGGAATCACGGGTCCCCACCCAGCTTTCGTCAGTTTCAACTCACATTTTCTAGATATGTGACCTAGCCTCTTATGCCATAATGCTCTGAATGTGCATTGTCGATCTTACGATACCACGAGGATTCAATATTCAAATTTTATTATATGAAACACACAAGTATTCAGCATGTAAGGGTTATCATAAAACCACAAGTGAACTATTTTCAAGACCTTTCAAATTTAAATACAAATTAACTTGATTATTTCAAAAGAGAGCAGAATATCAGTTGTCCAAATAGAGCGAAATCAAATTAAGTCACAGAAATGATAGTATAGAAAATGTGTCTTTGATCAAATAGAAACAGGTGCATAATAACAACCTAAAGCATACATAGCTTCACTTTCATTGACTTGCCATCTCCATAGATGCATTTTCAACATCAATTGGTTTTCGGTAGCTCAGGCAACCCTACACTGAAACACTGACTTAGAAGTTGCACCAGAGTCTAACCACCAAGTGTTTCTAGGTATTGAAGTTAGATTATTCTCAGAATAGACCAAAGTAAGGAACATACCTTTCTTTGCCCTCTAGGCATGATACTTAGTACATTCCTTCTTCACATGTCTAGACTTCTTTTAAAGAAGCAGAATTATTTTTATCTTTATTTTGCTTCTTTTGTGTTGGACCTGCTTAACTTCTTTCTTGTCTGTATTTTTTTATCTCTTTTTTGCCCTTTTCATAGAGGTGCTTGCCAAGTGAGCACTTTATTGGTTTGTCTTAGAGCAATGAAAACCCTTGTCCTGACCACACAGATCAAATTTACATTAGTTTGAAATTAAATATAAAAGAAAAAAAAAAATAAAGTTTTCTTCTCTCTAGTCATTAGAAATATCTTCCCTCTTCCTGACCACCCCCTTCAGAAGAATGACATATCTAACATGTGTAGACTATGTAATTAAAATATTGAGAATGGTGATCACATATTTGAAAATTGTGTTTGTCTAAGGAATTTAGGATTGAATCAAATTTAACTACCCCACATCTCTTTTATTTGAAGGTGACTTTCTTTCTTGAATTAGAACGGTGTAAAAATACTATAATATTAACTGCAAAATATTTAATCGTCCCAAAGAAAAATTACCATAATCTTATATTGTTAACTTAAAATCTTCGCTAATTTTTATATTTGAATTTCACTTCAAAATGATGAATGAACATCTCGAAGTGGTTCAGAAATGGATTGTTGAATTCTTCAAATTATTAATTGTAAATTTCAATTAACATTTGATTGTGCAAGGGTTGAGAATACAAATGCTCGGATGAATTATTAGAGATTCTAATAGTACCATAAAAATGATCGTTTGTCATTGTGGCTAGGGGTGACAATTCGTGTCGATGGATTATGTTCGTATCGTGTTAATGTACGGATAGTGTCGACAATTCATGCAGCCCCGGCGAAGCAACGAATAATAAGCGTCTCCAGCGATTCCCTTCGCAAAGCAAGCCCAGTTTATTATTTATGTTAGGCGGGTCGATACGAATATGACCTATTTAATTTGATTATTTAAAATAATAAAAATTATAATTAATCATCTATCCATGTTTAACACAAATAACCTATTAAATTTAACATGTTTATTAATTTTATTATTTAAATTCATAGGAATCTATAATTAATAATCTGTCATTTAACACAAGCTTATTAAATAGGTTAATTAATTAATATAATAATTAGCCGTCGGTCGGATCAAATTAGGTGTTAGTGAGTTAACAGATGTGACTAGATTGATAACGTGTTAGGCGGTTGACACGAATATGATCTAGCCGATTATCTCAGCCGAATAAAAAAAAAAAAACACCGTCTTTAGATTAGGTAATAGGTGTCCAAATTTTATCATATAACTATGGCTAATGCATATATATATATATATATATATATATATATATATATATATATATATATATTAAATATAGCGTTGAAGCGTCTCAAAAGTGGTAATAAATAATCATAATAAAAAACAGTAATATACTGGTTTTATTATGCTATTAATAAAAGATATTTAAAAGATAATTTAGGATCTTATTATTTTCATAATATTTATAAAAAAACAAATAAAACAATAAATTTTTAACTAAAAAACTTAAGACTACATTCGTTATCTATAGCCTTATATTTGAAGATTACATTTTCTCAAAAAAAAAAGAAAAAAAAAAAGTTTGGCTCCCAAGATTATTTTGGATCTTCATTCAATGGAATGTGTATATAATTTAGTTGATACTTAATTTCCATTTTTTTAAATATTCATATTTCAAATCTGTAGAATTTAATTGAAAATAATCATTAAAGTCATATTTGACTTTCGGCCACCACTGAAATCACAAGAAGAAAGAAAACAGACAATACTTTAACATAATTCCTCGTAGCATGAAAAACTGGCGTAACTCAAACTTCCACAAGCTTGAAGGACATCATAAGGCCGCCTGCAAATCATGGTTGCTCATGAAACTCAGCACCCATCTTCTTGTAGAAGCCGATCGCATTCACATTCCAATTAAAAACAAACCACTCCACTTCCCCATATCCCATTTTCACCGCCTGAGCTGCCACCGCCGACAACAGCATCTTCCCAAACCCTTTCTTCCTGTAACACTCCCTCACGTATATACCCGCTACATGGAACCCAGCCTTCCCCAACAATATCCCATACTTAGGGTAAAACAACACGAACCCTACCACCACCGCCTCGCCGCCCGATCCGAACTCCTGCGATTCAGGGTCGACAATGGGGAGATCTAGATTCAGGATGCGGGTGATGGGGGGTTCGTACCCAACAGGGACGTCGGGGAAGGGTGTGGGGGAAACTTCTAGAAGGAAGATAGTGATGGACTGGAAGGGTTGGGAGTTGGAGAGAGTGGCGGAGAGTGAGGATTCAGTGGAGGAAAATGTGGGTGGCGATGGTGACGGCCAGCTGGTATATGAGCTTGTGAAGGAGGGGGCGTCAGAAGAGTAGGCGATTCTGATTCTAGCGAAGATTGGGTTTCTGAGCGAGGCGGTTTCCGGCGGTGTAGGAGTTGGGATTAGGGGAGACGGTGGCGCGGTGGCTGCCATGGATTGGTTGCTGCGTGGAGTGAGTGGTGGAGTGGTGGGTTCACCTGCAGTGGTGTGATTTATAGGTGAGGACGAGGGTATTAACTGGTTTGAAGAAACTGTAGTGTGGGTCCAGCCCAAACTACTTGGCGGCCCATTTGTCATTTTTCTCTCTTAAGCCCATTAGGGCTACAGCCAACAAATGATATAATAAAACCTGGGGAGCGACAGTGGTTTTGAGGAAACGCCGGTTTCTTTTGGGAGCAGTTTTCCAGCCGGCAGCAGGGATTTTGGGATCAGTTTTTTGGCAGCGGCAGGCTGGAGTTTAGGACGACGATGATTTTAATATCTGCAGATTGGGTGAGATCTTAGTCAGTCTGTTTTTGATTAAATTTAGATTTCTTTATTAATTTTATTAAATATATTTAGATGATTTCATTGTTTGGGATGTGAAGTGCGTCTTCGATTGTGTTGAAAGTTAGGTGTTGGTACAGTTTAAGTGGGTTTTGTCTACAAATTATTATAGTGGATGTTTGGGTGGACTTTCGGAGCCAAAGGTCAGTGGTTTTTTCCTCTTCTCACTTTGGGGAGGTTTTCCACGTTAAAACTCTCTCTGTTTTTGTGATTATCTCCTTGCCAGTTATTAACTTCTTTGGCGCATTTTATTGACTCTGCGAGGTTAAATCAGCGAGGGAAAATGTCGATCTTGTGTTTATTTCCCCGACAAATTAATTGTCAGGCTTGGTTCTATTGTCAAGGGTATTGTGGTTGGTGTTGGTTTAAAAATGGAGGAATCTTCGGGAGGCCGGTATGATTAAGATATATCGTCTAATTATTATCACAGGCTTGAGAATGGAAGATATTCTTTGTGCGAGGATTTATATGCGCATTGATGGGGATAATAAATGGCAAAGATATGTCGAAGCGGGAATGGAAGATCGTGCATAGAAAAGCGATAGGCTGTCGGACGGTGGGTAGACCGAGTGTGTTTCATCACGTGTCACGGGGGGCGTGCTGCGGGCTTTGGAAAAAAATTAGAATCCATGTATGGTGAAGGCGCACGAGAGATAAAGCCACTTTGATTAGAAGGTAGTAAATGCGAAGTATAAAAATGGGCACGGCCCATGTGAGCACACCGAGTGACTTCGAGGTTGGTGAGCAGGTTAAATCTTTATGAAGATGAAGATTGAAGATGAGTTGCAGCGTTGTTACTTTTTAGGTTCTACGCCGGATAGTTGGGATCTCTGGTTATCTCACTTAGTAACTCGGCTCCTAATGGCGAACTATGGATATGGTAAAGGCCGGTTGTTTAATGAAGAAGCCGAAGGAAGGAGCAAAGGAATATCTTACGAGGCTAGAGGCTCTTGTCACGAAGAACGAAGTAGAGTAAAATTAGAAACTTGCAAGGTCGTGGTAAAATCAAAAAGCGGTCGCGATCGGAGGAAAGTCTAGTGAAAGAAGAGATGTTATCATTGGTAGGAAGGGCATATGAAAAGAAATTGTTATGCTTGGAAGCGGGAACAAAAGAAGGCAAAAATGTCGGAGGAAAGATGAAAATAAAAATCACTACCGGTACACTTTATACGATGAAGATGTGGCGAGTTATTTTTGGAATGAAGAATGTTTGCACATTACGAATAATGAGGTTGAGTGGATTATTGATCTGACCTCTTATCATGTTACTCTAATAAGGAGTTCTTGCGTCGTCAAGGTAGGAGACTTTGGATACTTGTGAAGATGGGTAACTGTCTCGAATTGTGGGTATTGGTGATGTTTGCGCCACAGACGAGGCGTTGGTTGTTCGTGCTTCACGAGAGATGTGCGGCTCACGACTTACGTCTTAATCTTATTTGTTGAGTTGCCTTGGTCGGAAAGGATATGTGAATTACCGCCCGGTAGCGCAGTAAATGGAAGCTTGCAGGGTTCTTTAGTAATTTGCTAGAGCAAAGTTAAGCACTACAGGGCTGATTGAATATGTGGAGATGAATTGAATCTGGCGAAGATGGTTCCTCCCCAGATTTATGGCCTGGGTGTGGGTCACATGAGTGAAAGGATTCACATCCACAGCCCGAAAAAGGCTTTCTCATTCCTTTACTAAAGGTGTGAGTCTTAACCCTTGTGATTATTGTTTATTTGGAAAACATCATGAGTTCTTTTTAAATCTTTGAAAAGAAATCTAATATTTTGGAATTGGTTTATTCGATGTTTGTGGTCCCTTTGAGGTGGAGTCCTTGGGTGGAAATAGATACTTTGTCACATTCATTGATGGTACATCGAGAAGGTGTGGGTTTATACATTGGTAGATCAGTGTATCGGTTTTTCGAAATTTCATGCCTTAGTTGAAGAGACATGAAAGTTTGCAGGGAAGTGTCTTCGTCTTGCGACAATGGAGGTGAGTATACATCAAAGGAGTTTAGAAATACTTTGCTCGACCGTAGTATTAGACATGAGAAGGCGGTTCTGGTACTCGGCACAATGGTGTTGCGAGAGAGGATGAGCGCACTATTGTTGAGAAGGTCGGATGCATGCTAAAAATCGGCGAAGCTACGAAAGTGTTTTGGGGTGAAGCTGTGTCATCTTGCTTGTTACTTGATAAATGGAGTGCCATCGATTCGCTGGGTTTGGCGTTAGAGAAGGTATGGACGGGAAAAGATGTTGTTACAATCATCTTAAGGTTTTGGGTGCAAGGCTTTTGCACATGTCCACACCAAGCGAATTGGCTTGATGACAAAGCTTTTCCGTATATCCTTGTTGTTAGCCTAGATGAAGAGTTTGGAGTCTGGTGGGATCCGATTGAAAAAGAAGATTACCGAAGTAGAGATGTGATGTTTTATGAAGATCGGACTATTTCGGTGTGAGAAGGGCGAAAGGTTAAAGAAAGTATCGGTGATGGTGTTATTGATCCCTCTGATTATTCATTTTCCTTTCTAGGCGATACTATAGATGGGAGCGAGAGATGGTAGTGATGAAGCAGGAGGTGGTGGTTGATGATGGGATGCAGGAGATTGATCGGTGACGAGCGGGGGCGACCTCCTCAACAAGTCATTCGGAACCTGAATTAGAAGGACTAATAGGAGTCGTCCATCCATCCGAGTATCGTAGCGGAGTGTATGTGTTGATTCTTGATGAGGGGGCGGAGAATTTTGAAATGCGGACTACGTGCAGAGATAAAGGCATTTTGGATGAAGTATGCGGGAAGAAATGCATTCTTTGTTAAAGAATGATGATTATGAAGTTAGTGGAGAACTTCAAAGGCGAAGAAAAGAGCATTAAGGAACAAATGGTTTGTTCAAGTTGAAGAAAGATAGTGATGGAAAATTCTTTGAAGTATAAACTCGTTTGGTAGTAAAAAAGGTTTGGGCGAAAAAGTGTTGACTTTGATGAGATATTCTCTCCGGTTGAAATGTCTTCTATCGGAAGTTGTTTTGAGTTTGGTACGCTAGTTTAGACCTCAGGCTTGAGCAGTTAGATGTGAAATTGCTTTTCTTCATGGTGATTTGAATGAAGAATTTACATGTCACAACTTTGAGGGGTTTAAAGTAAAGGTAGGAGGCACATGGTTTGCAAATTAAAGAAAAGTCTTTATGGGGTGAAAGCAGCGCCCGAAGCGTGTACAAGTTTGATTCTTTTATGGTGAGCCCACGAGTATGAGAGAGGACGGATCACGGATCATTGTGTTTTATTTCGGGAAGTTCTGAATGGTAGCCGTTATTCTTTACTTTATGTTGATGATATGTTAATAGCGGGAATGATTCAAAATTGATTGACGAGTTGAAGAGAGGTTGTTGAGTCCTTTGACATGAAGGACAGGGCTGCAAAACAAATGTTGGGTATGCGAATTGCTCGAGATAGAAAGGCGAAAGAAGTTGTGGTTGTCACGGAAAATTATGTTGAGCGTGTGCTTGAAAGGTTCAATATGAAAGATGCTAAGTCGGTTAAGCGCCTCGCTGTCCTTTAAGCTTAGCGAAGCTTATCTTACTCTTCTGATAGATGAAAAGGAAAAAGATGGCCTCTATTCCTTACTCTCGCGATGAAATAACATGTATTGTATGGTTTTGTACAAGGCTTTGATATTGCGCGTCTTTGTTAGTCTGATAGGTAGATTCTCTCAAAAATCGGGAAAGGAGCATTAGGAAACGAGTGAAATGGATCTTGAATATTTGAGGGTACTTCAAAAAATTGTGTTTGAGTTTTGGGGAGTTTCAAAGCCGGTGTTAGAAGAGTTTCTGAATCTTTGATGGCGGGTAGTGATGGTAGAAAATGGAGCTTACGGGTTTTATTCACTTTTCTTTGGGAGAATTGTTTCATGGCTGATCCTAAGACTACAGCGCATATAAGCTTTGTCTACTGCGAAAGGCGAGAATATATAGCAGCTGTTGAAGCGTGAAAGAGATGTTATGGATGAGATTTGTCAAGTGGGTTTGATGCAGATGAGTATGTTGTGTTTTGTGATAGTCGAGTGCTATGGACTTGAAGCGAAATACGCCGATACCATTCTCGTACAAAGCACATTGATGTGAGATATCATTGGTTCTGAGATGTCATTGGAAAAACTTATGAAGCTTAAGAAGATTAGCGCGATTTTAATTATACGATCATGATGTGAGTTGTTACGGAGTGAAAAGCTTTGTCTTGGGATCGGCCGAGCATGGACTCTAGCGAGATGTTAGAGTGTAATCTCCCTTTATGTTGGTACGGAGGGAGATTGTGAGTGTGGGTCCGGCCCGAGCTCTTGGCGGCCCACATTTGTCATTTTCTCTTGGCCCATTAGGGCTCACCGGCCCGACAAGCCAGTATAATAAAGCACCGGGGAGCGGCTGGTTTTTCGGAGAAGGCGGCGGCGGTTTCTTTTTGGGAGCGAGTTTTCCGGCGACGGCCGAGCTGGGATTTTGGGATCGGTTTTTGGCGGCGGCGAGCTGGGATTTTAGGAGCTTGGCGATTTTGTATGCGAGATTGGGTGAATCTTTATGTCTGTTTTTTGATTGAAATTTAGATTTCTTTTATTAATTTTATTCCCATTTATATTTAGATGATTTGCATTGTTTTTGGGATCTTGGTCATCTTACGATTGTGTTGAAAGTGAGTGTTGAGCACCAGTTTAGAATTGAGTTTTATCGCAAATTATTATAGTGGATGTTTGGGTGGGCTCGGAAGAAGATTAAGTGGTTTTTCTCTTACTCGGCTTTGGGGGAGGTTTTGCGATTAAAAGCTCTCTCTGTTTTTGTGATTATCTGTATACCGGATCTTCTTAATTTGCATTTTATTATTCTAACGAGGTTAAATGTGAGGAAAATATTCGATGCTGTGTTTATTTCATGAAACAATTTAGAACAGCTTAGAAAAAAAAAACGGGTTTCCTGAACATGATTGAAGCACAGGCATAATAATTGGATGGCGAGATTAATGCGTGTCACCTTGGAAACCCACCCACTCGCATGGAATCCAATGCCTACCCACCCACACACATATCGGGGTCCACAATATGTTTTCATCAATTATTTCATAGATGAGAATCAGATGGGAATCAAGTGTTCTATGTGTTTTTTAAAACAAAAATAAAGAAATCAAACATGTTTTAGGTGTTCTCCTATTATTTTTTAAAACAAAAAACAAATTATTTTGGTATTTTCTGAATTTAAATTATGTTACTTGAATAAAGTGTTTTTTTTTTTTTATGTTTTTCAAAATAAAAAATAAAAAAAAGGAAAAACGTGTTATCCGAGTGCGTCTTTTCTTGTTTTTTTTTAAAGTTTAAAAACAGGAACTCTAGAAACAGGCCAAAATCTCTTTGTATTTCTTTTAATAAAAGTCATATTTAACGATCTAGAGCTATAGGAGAGGTTAACCTCGACCCAACATCTAACTAAAAATTTATAAAGATATGTATGTATCGAACAATTATGACTTTGTTTAGTAATTTACAACAATATTAGTTGTGTTGTTTGACAATGGATAAACATGTATGAGCCATATAACCTGGTCTCAAATGAGCAAAATTTTAAAAATGTAAGTATTCTTCTTTTAAATTAAAAGTTGTTTAATTAGGTCTTACCACAATCATATGATTGTGGTAAGATTATTATATAGTACACATGTTCCAATGGCACATGGATATTGATTCTAGTGATAGCGTTATAGATCATATGACATTTGATTATCAGATATATAGCTCTAACTCTAAACTCTCATCTAATAATTTAATACAACATACCACTCATCTTTAAGCACCCACTCTCATGCAGATACCCTAATATGATTCTATTCGATCAGGATATCCCGAGACTCATATTTTGATATTTCTAAAATAACCACATTTAAGATAACAAATCAAATGATTAACAGTGATGAGTGTAATAATATTTGGACTCCGTGTTAAAGGGTTCCAAAATGTTTTGTCCAGTTTTAACTATGGATGACCTAAGGGGAAAAGAAGGAATCCGAAATCTAGCTATAATATCAAGATCTGGGGCAAGCCTCTTTTGATTATCCTGAAAGAAAATCATCTCCTAGTTTTGTTGCAAATTTGAATATGTCAAATTTCTAATGTGATGTGGGTGAAATATTAATGAGCTATCATGCTTTATTTCATTAGTTCTAAATAAAATCATCCCTTTTATGATTATGCATTTCGATGTTTTTTGTGCATCCAAAGTTCCTACTTTGGGTGGCTCATGTAGATTTGTTACTTTTCTTAATTAGTTTCAAGGATGATGTGATTATGTGATGATGTCAAAAGTAAAACCAAACTTATAAAGTCAATACATTTATACAAAGTTCAAATTCTCTATACTGACAATGGTGTGAATATTAGGCATTATGTTTATTGTGCTTTATTTTCCATTCATTTTAAATGGAAATTCATTCCCACTTATGCTTTGGCAAGCCAAGATTTCTTACTTTAATTGAGATCACATTAGTTTATTACTTTTATTGATGACTAATAAAGAATAACTTGGTTGTGCTTGATGAAATTGAAAAGTGAAATGAATCCGTTATTCTAGAATTTTCATGAAGTGGTTATAACTAAATACAATGTATAAGCTTAGGTTCTCCGTAATCAACGATGGAGCTAGAATATAAGGCCAGGGGCACAGACTATTGACTAATTTAAAGATTAGGTTAGGATGACATTTTTACGATAAATCTTTATCTCGAGGATCTTTTATTATCAATTTGCATAGATCCACTTTCTCTCGAGTATGCTTGATGCATAAGTAAAATTTTTATGTTGTTTTGAGTAGATTCAGACTCAATAAGTTTATTTGTAATAAATCTAATTTTTTATTAATGTATTAAAAAATATAATAATGTTAAAACTTATTTAGGGTTGGAAATGCTTGTTTTTGTATAAATTTAAAGGTAAATATGAGGATATGTGGCCTGATTAATAATGCAGTGGTGAACTATCAGTCATATAATGCAAAGAAATAATAGTTTGATAATTTTATCATTGATGATGATCTGAAGATTGTTGTAGAGTGGTAAATTAATTAGTCAAATGTGATGGAAAATTGTTATGTATCTTAAAGAGGATTGAATGAATGTTTTTACAAATACGAAGTAGATAACTAGCCATGCAATTAGGAAAGGTAAACTAGCAATAAAGTGGTTTATAGGTGGATGGAAAATGAATTTGGTACGTGGTAATAAAGAGTAGGAATTAGAATTTCATTGCGATTCTCCTCCATTCCTATGTTTGGATAAGAAAATCATGAAAAATTATTTTAGCAAATCGCATAAAAATGAGTATATTTCTATAATGAAATTTGTTGCACATCCAAGGAGCATATTCAAATATCCAATAAACAACTCATATAAAGCGGTAAAGATAATCAATTCATTTAGAGGAAAAAAAGAAGAAGAAAGTCTTAGAATCTCATATAATGAATGTTTAACCACAAGGCAAAGTGGATTAATATCATGATCATGCTTTACATTTATAATTTCTATGAAACCATTGTATCCAAGCCCAATCCTCTATGCCCAAATTTCAAAATTCTTCATTTATGAAATCTCTCACTATGCTATTACTAAGGACTACTCCACAATTTGGATCACTGCTCCGAAAACCTCCCATTAATTGTAACCAAAATTTAAGGGAAGTTCAACAACTTGTACATAGGTTAAGCATGGAAAAGATGAAGTCAAAAAACACTCAAAATATAAATCAACATAATAACTAACAATTAATTCCCACATTTCATTAGACACTACAATTGATAAAAATATATTAAGGAAAATGTTGTGATGAAGTAAGAATTAACTCAAACATACATGCACTCGAGATGGAGAATGACCATCAACCTCATGTTTCATGACTAAAGGATGATGGTGAGGAAGCGGGTGCAAGTCCAAATGTATGTTAGTTTCTCTTCCTCCCAAAGACTACCTTCTTCCTTATGCTACTGAGAGCAATGGTCATTGAAGGTAGTCTAATAGCTAAATAAATCGGGGGCCCAAGTGGATCATTAACAACCTTGGAAAAAGGCAAACTTCATTTTCCATTTTGCATGAAAGCGTAGGCAAGTTTCGTTAGATCGTCCAATTTCTATCACGTAACAATATTTGAACTATAAAATTTAGTTTTTTTTTTTTTGTATATTATCATTCTCTTGGCTTTTACTATGATCAACATATATGAATATCATCATGTCATAGTATAATAATAGGCAGACATTGCTTTATATTTTGCTAAATCGTGATTCAATCGTGATGTAATTCCAAGGAAGTAACATTCTTACTTTAGAATTGGAGTCTGCAGAGACTACTTGTGTCGAGAAAGCATTTAAAATGCATAATTATATGTATTCTTCACAAATTAATCAATAAAACCTATTAATATTAACTAATTAACAAGAACCAACGTCATAAGTAATAAACAACTTCATTCATTTGAATTGAATTTTAGGTCTATAAAATTCAAAAAGCCTGATTTATCCAGAAACCAGACATTAATTACTTAAAAAAATTTCCTAGTCTTGAGGCATAGGTTCATTTACCTGAAGCTAAGGTAAATATTTAAAACTTCCAAACTTTGTGTAAGAAAATCAATTAATTAGTTCTAGGTAATTCTTAAATTATACTAATTAATCGTAAAAAATATTATATTTTCAGATTTTAAATGTTTAGTAGTGAGTCTAATCCATATTAATTTATTTGTTAAGCAAGACTTCAACGCCTTTTATTTTCCCTAAATTAGACAAATACCTAATTAATAATAAATTTGTAACGATCTCTTTTATATATATATATCGATTAATCTAAAAACCATTATCTATTTCCAACTACGATGTAGAATACAAAAATGAATTAGATAAAATAAATGACCATGTTTATCTTTTTTTAGCTTAATCTAGTAACTTAATAGACTTAAGATACAAATTAAATAAATAAATAATTCTCGCCTTGATGAAGTTGGATTGAAGATTTTTTATAATAACGCCACAATGTGAAGATCCTCAAAAGATTCATACCAAAGATATTTAAACAATTATCAAATCAGAAGAAAAGTACAAGGAAATAAAAGAAGGTTTTGTGTGCCTCATGTGGAAATAGAGCACCCAATTTATAAAGGTTGGACTATTCCAAATATTGATATAAACCCTAGGGTTGGGATAATCCTATATTATGATAACCCTTATCCCATTCTATAATTGTTAGAGTCGGCATTATCTTATAATCAAGCCTTACCTTTTATGAAGTTTGAGAATATTCTAGACCTTTAGGAGGAATATGCCTTTCAAATCATTCAATGGAAAGATTGGGCCCAAAAAACCTACTCAAATGGCTTTGATAACTTAGAGCTGCAGAGTTTAAATTAGCCCAATCCATTTAGCAAGCTCGAGTCATATACACAGTCTTATTTAGTATAGTAGGCCTGGATTTGGTCATCACAGATATGTGTCAATCTATAGGCAAGTGCCCTAAGATGGATTGCGTAGCTTATTAATTATGTTTTTCTGGTTTGTGAGTCGTTGAAGGAATAGACATCAAAAAAGACTCAAATAAATAAACTACACAAATATCCGTATTCTGTTTGATTCAGAGATAGCTTCAATTTAACTTGTTTCTAAACTAGCTTCACTTAAACTAGTTGAGTCATATACCTTAGCAAATTTGTCTTGATTCACACATGCTTAGTTGTGCTGACACGTCATAGCTATGTGTGTTATGATACATAGTTTACAAGATTTGAGATGACCTTTATATAGCTTCACCAAAGTGCATATAGCACCCATTATTTTTATTATTTTTTCTTAGCTTGTTTAGAAGTAATACTAAATGAGATCACTCTCTTAAGAAAAATATCTCATTCTAATTTATTAAAATTTCAAAAATTGATAAAATCTCTACTATAGTTTGACTTGCATAAGTAAATTCCTTACACAATACTTTTATGAAATTTAGAAGAATATACTCTATCTTCTTAACTTCAAAAATTAAAGTTATTGATATTATATCGAAGAGGAAAAAAAAAAACTTTAAATCGAATACATCTTAATAACAACAATAATCATAATGTCAATCGAAAAATATAATTCAAAGTTTAACAAAGATAAATAAGTTCTTTAATAATTAGTATAATTGAGTAGAAATTATTTAGTAATAATTCAATAGTTAGCAAGCTACTTTAGATTGTGATGATTTATAAATAATAAATAAATATTAGAATCATTTTAAATAATGTTAAGAGATATAAAGACTTGTGATAATTATTATGTAACTCAATAAGTTTATAGTATCGAGATATGATTATTATAATTTGATCAAATTATGGGATTGGGCTGGTATGTAGTTCTATAGACATACTAGTTTATGTTGGGTTTTGAAGGAGGCGTCTCATGCAAAAGTAGCAGAAACAATAAAAAAATATTCGAAAACCATCCAAAAGGATCCCTTGAGGCATCAAATCGATTTAAAACAAAGAGGGTGAGAGATTTATACCACACATCGGTTTAAAACTGATCCGAAAGGGTGATGTAGCAGCGATCAAAGAAAATCACATCTTGGTTTATGCCACAGGTATCCACATGAAGAGTGGAGCCATAAAACTTCGGCACCACAACGATGTCGAATGAACCCTTGGTGCTATCCAAGTCTAGATCCGAAGAGGGAAGCCAAAAACCGAGGATTTGAAACTCAAATCTCATGAAGAGTGGGTTGTTCATCTTCAAGAACACCCTATCACACTCAAGAACACTCTCTTAAGAAAAGTGGGCTAAAATGACTTAGGGTTAGGGTTTCTCCAATAAGGTTCTATTTATAGGAAAACCCTTGCCCTTGAAATGTCTAAAGTGCCACTCTTTTTAAGAGATGATAGCTACATCGTAGATCTCATGCTATGGCATGTCCTCGCGGTCTTAAGCCCATGAATGTTTCCAAGCTCACTTTATCTCTCAATGAGACTTTTATCCAGGATTCACTAATCCCATGACATTCCATTCCATAATTTGATTTCATTCATATTTGATTCAAGATTCAAATCTCATTTATATCATCCTCACACTTCTAAGTGGATCCTCTTAGTTCCGGGGTTATAAAGGGCCACTTTGATTCAACTTTTAAATCCAAGCAAGTCATGAGTAGTATCTAGCAATACATCATGACCCTCAATTGATTGGAGAGTTAGTGGTATAACTGCCAACCCTTCCATAGACAATTACCTTATACTGCCTTTCACTAACTATAATTTAACTGCTCCATGCGATGGACAAGGTGTAGTTCCCACTAGATCAAAAATGCATATCAACCAAATATTACTTATCTTAACGCGAGACATTACAGCGCACCTCAAAGTCACCCCCAGCGTATTTACTCGGGCCAGAGACTTTAAGCATGATCCTTCTGGTAAGAACGTCCATACTCCTTATCGAGCACCAAACCAGACAAAGCAAACATCGCCTTTCCAAACAATCCAATGTGATTCTTGAACATCACCTTTATCTCAAAACCCTCTCATGATAAAACATACAGAAATCAAATAATCACATCCCAGATCCTTATGTTCTCTAAACAAGATTCACGTTATGATGAGACTATCATCTACATATAATAGATTATCCACATGATTGTCTCATAGAAAGTCTCCGATGTACTTAGTTACTTTCAACAAGAATCCACATGTTAACCTTAATCAACTCATGATCATATTTTATAAGATCCACTGCTTGATCTAATCAAGGAGTATGCCATGTGCTAGTCTATACAGATCAACAATGTCTAGTCCGAAGTGATCCCATTATTAGGATAATTTAGATACTCAACATAATCAACATGATGTAGAATCTTATTATCATGATTTCCTTCATGTCTATGTTATATCAGCGACCCATCAATTCATTAAAGATCTAAATCAACGCCAGATAAATATCAAAATGAAGAAAAAGCCTTCATATTAAACATATGCATATAAAGTAATAGGTGCTATACGTATTGCCTTTGTAGCACTCCTCTACCGCTTATACCTCCCAAAGTGAGTAAGCTCTACATGATTGTACAATCTTTGTTCATATGAATAACTTCAACATTGAAACAAATTAAATAGGTCAGATGTTATTAACGGTTGGGTTTAGAATTAGCACTATCTTCGTCATATGTAAAAACCCAGATATTAACACACAAGATAAACAGGCCTGTACTTTCTAGATCTTTGGATGATGGGAACAGACCTCAATCGCTGGATTTGTCTTGCAAAATCTAGTTACCTATCATTCACAATTATGAGATATTTGAATTTTCATTATTTTCAAGGCGATAGGCTCAAAATCTCAAAACGTGGGATTTTTGGAGAAAAATCTTAAATGCAAAAATACTTAAATAAAGCTCATTTAAAAGCCAAATAGAACTTAAACCCATCGAAATAAACTATTTGGAAGCCAAAAACCGATCCGATTAGGTCAGTGGATATGTAAATGACATGGGCCAAGTGTTTAAAAAGTGTGGATAATGTTAAAAAAAAATCTCGAAATAAGGTATGGACCTAATTTTCCCCGCTTACATGACAGAGAGCTCAAGAGGGAGAGAAAGAGATTCCAGTTTTTAACGATCCATGAGTTCACACGACTGGCCGAGCCAAGAGTTAAAGTTCATCTACTGGCTGCTGGCCACGCCGTGTACAAAAAAAAAGGAGGGATTTCACCGAAGATCCAAAGGAGGAGATTTGGAGAAATCAAAGTTTACGAGTTTTTGAGGTGTTCTCGAGACCTCCTACCATTCTATTACGCTCCAAGATGTAGGGGTTCTTCCTACTTTGGTTTATTTCCAACCTTATGGCTGTTTTAAGGGAGTTTGGTTGTGTTGATGGCCTAAGGGGTTGTTTTGCATGTTTTAAAATGACTTTAATGGGCTATTTTAGTACTTAGATCGACTTTAAGTAACTTTTTTTGTAAGTATAGTGTAATATGTCCCAAAACTATTTAGTGGAATGTCCGGATTAAAAATAATAATTCTGGATCATAGCGGCTATTCGGATCATAAGAAACCTCTTAATGGTCGCTTTTACTACTTCGCTTGTGGCCTGCCAGGAATTGTTTTGGTGATTATGTGTAATATGTTCCAAAAAGTAATAGTGACTTGTCTCGATTACAAAATAATAATCCGAACTATTGCGAGGTCGTTTCGACTGTTAAAACCGATTAATGGTTGTTTTGCATCCTGCCAGGCTTCATAGGAATTGTTTTGTGATTGTGTGTAATATGTCCCAAAAAAGTGTTTAAGATTGCTTGATTAAAATAATAATCCCGACTATTAAGGGTTGCTCAACCGTGTTAAAATGGTTTTACTGGTTGTTTTGTGGGTCTTGCCAGGCTTCACTAGAATTGTTTTCATGATTGTAGTATGTCCCAAAAGTGTTTAGGACTGTTTGGATAAAAGAACAATCGTAAAGGACTATTATGCTTATTCTGGGCCTTGTTTTGTGCTGCTTAAGAGCCTACTTTGGGGTCGCTTCTGTGGTTTTTTGTGGGCTGAGGCAGGCCAGCAATTGGCCTTGAGGGTTAAAATGTATTATTACTTGAATCGTGATAACAGGTTGATAATTGCTGTTTGGATAAATGTTGATATGGATATGCGATATATTGACAAAGGAATGAATATTTGTTTCTGAAATTATATCCATGTAATATACCCGTCCATGACATGGAAAAGTGTATTGGTTTATATTGTCCATGGTATTCATTAACATGTGACATGCATTGACATGCAATGGTGCATCACATTGCATGGGCGCAATGTGAACATCACATTTAATGGGCATGAGTACATGGTTAGGGAATCAACATCAGATCGTGATCGGCGGTTATTAGTAATCATAGACGTGTCCAAACAAGAGTCGCACTACTGCATGAAATGGAAACTCGTAAGATAATAGCAAGAAGGGCAAGATACTCCTTCTGGGAAAGACCTAAGCATCGGTTTATACACTCTAACGATGATAAATCTGTAAAGTAAAGGCATGTGGAGCCTCGGCAGCAGGACTTCCAAAATTCTTCACACAATGTATTACATGGTTTTGTATATGAAATGATCATTCGAGGTTTAACATCTAGCAAATTCGGGTTTATAAACAAATGATTTATTTCTGTGAATCATTCGATGTAATCCATCAATGACAGTTTTTTTCACACATTAGCATTGCATTGTGTGGTGGGAGTCTATAAAGACTCGGGGTTATGGTGCTTGAGTGGGTCTCATCTCATTTCATGGCATGGCATGTAGAATTGCAATCTAGGATTGCATATTCTTGTTTGGAATTATGATGTGAATGTAAAGTGTCAAAGGTGAACATTGCATGTTCACCTAAGGTGGGGAGTAGCCTCTGTAGGAATTACTCAACTAGGCGTGGCTCACCCTATACGGGATAACATTTTAAGTGTGGGGACATGCTACTTCATGGGATGGCTCTCATCCTGGCTAGAGTGGTGAAGGAAAGCCACTCAGGGCTTTATGATTATTTTTGTAAAATTTTTGAGTAAATTAATTTCAGTATACTAATGTGTGTTAAAGAGTTGTAAATTGAATTCAGTTATGACTGTTTTTAAATAATTGCATATTTTTATATAGAATGTGGAGCAATGGACCCGAAGGTGGTCACTTTTTACACATAAATGGACCCGTGCGTCATTTGTTATATCAGCCCCTGACGGGTCGTGATCAGATGATTTGCATACGTTGGTTTGTGAAGTAGAGCTTCCCTATTAAAGGAGATTTTGTCTAATTTTTGTTAAATTATAGATCTCGGTAAATGGGACCCAACAGTGTGGTATTGAGTTACACGATATCCACAAGCTTTCACGAAGTCGATTGACTTATCAACTAATCTGATTTTCAGGGGTGCAATTAGTCAGTATCGAGAGCATAGTAATAATACCTAGTATTTGATGGGCATGGGTCTATACCATTGATTCATTGTGCATTTCATGTTTTGTGCCTTAATATGCCACATGATTGCAAGCCAGGTTAAGGAATTAGTATATGTAAAAATGTATGGAAAAAGAGGTACATTAGGTTAGAAAACATAACCTTAGGGGTTAGGAAAAAGAATGAATGGAATGGTTCGGGATATTGAGGTCAATTTAGTGGTTGGTGCCATGCACTACTAGTTGTATAAGAGAGAGAAATCTAAAAGTTTAAACTGATCCCGCTTCTCGCCGACATGCAAAGCCTCTAGTTCCGAACCGAAATAAGGAAGATGACGGTGCTCAAATACGTGGCTAAGCTCACTGAATTAGCCCGTTTCGTTGATGACTATGTGGCCACAGACATGGCCAAGGTGAGGAAGATTGAGGATGGTCTGAAATTTTCCATCAAAGGTAAAATTATGGGATTTTTCCTACAAGACTTGGACTTGATGGTCAAGATAGCTATGGCCATTGAGAGGGAGGTAGACGATGAACGGAATATCCGAGAGGCGGGTGTTAAAGATAAGTGGAAGATTTCAAATTGAGGCTGAAACCTTGAAGAGCCAATTACATGTGAGTTCTCCTAGGAACCAAAGGGTGAGCATTGATCATATGTCAAAGCTGAGTTAGAGATCTCTGTGGATTCTACTCACCGTAGACCTTAGGTCATGGACTTGTCATTTGATCTCATCCGATGGATCACACGACACCAAGTCGTCAATACTGTGGATTGTAGAGGTTGTACGCCTACACACCAGATGGTATTTGTTTTATGTTTTGTAGGATACACGATGCTTTACCCTGCCGCATGGATCAGATGGCACAGTAGAAGTTAATGTATTGGCTAGCATTACCCCTGAGAACTAGGTGAGACAGAGTTAGCCTACCTCAAAGCGGTTTGTGAGCGAGACGTTTTTTTCGATGAACTATTAAGATTACCTCTCATGTGTGGATGTAGACTTCACTCATTGGAGTCAGGACTCTATTACATCTCCTATTTCTATGACTCCATAGAATGGCGCTCGCCGAGCTGCGGTGAACCAAGTCCAATTAGAGTATTTCATGCAATGGGTTCTATTGCATCAAGTACTTCACCTCAAAAGTTCATGTCGTCATAAGAAGAAGGAGTCAAGACCTTTGTTATGCATGTACTACAAGCAGCTGAATAAGGTTACTATCAAGAAGAGGTACCCAAGGCTGATTGATGATTTATTTGACCGCCTGAGAGGTGCCATGGTTTAAGATAAGATATCCATCTGCACCATCGCTTAAGGGTTAGGAGGCAGATATCCCTAAGATGGCGTTAGACGCGATATGGGCATTTTGAAGCTCATATTTGATGCCATTCGGATTAATAATGCTCCAGGTCCATATTCATGGATCTCATGCATAGGGTGTTCCAACTCTTACTTATATTAGTTCGCTGTGGTCTCCAATGACGAAGACCTCGATATACCTAAGTCCGGCGAGGAGCATATGGTTACTGAGGATTGTTCTCCGACTTTGGAGATCATTTAATTGTATGCCAAAATTCAAGAAGACCATTAGTGAATCTTGGCTTACTAAGGTGAAATTCTTAGACATGTGGTGCCTGGGCTTTGTGTGTATCCGTGGGATCTAGAAAAGGTCGAGGAAGTTATGACAGAGAAGAGACCGTCAATCTCAGATACGCAGCTGGGTATTGGTGAGGTTATACGAGGTTCATTAAGGACTCTCCGACCTATAACAGATCGACCCAAAGGAGGTCAAGTTGAGGGAATGACCTATTAAGCCTAAAACACTCACATTATACCGCTTGCTTTTCATCCATATGCTTATTTTAGTAGTTAGTTTCAATTTTTGTGGCTAGACTCGAATCGTGGTTGGTGGATGCAAACATTGGAGCAAAAAAGGCACCGTTGGTGCAATTTCGAGCATAAGGAGGTTATGCATGAAGAGGTCTCGGAACGCCGCGACGCCCCAATCGCCACGTCCCCATCGCCGTGACGCCCCAACGCCGCTGACGCTGGGTCAACCATCGTGCGTCAACAAGCCGCAACGCCGCTACGCCTCAACGCCGCTGGTGCTCAACGCCGCTGACGCTCAACGCCGCTGATGTTGGCCTCAACGCCGCGACGCCTCAACGCCGCGACGCCAGCGGCGGTTCGCTTTCTCAAAGATTAAAGCAAATGGAGGGCGGATTCGAGGCATCGGAAACGCATTCGGACAGGCGCCAAACGTGAGCAAAGAATGGCATCGACCTCAAGAAGAGCCCTGGAATTTCGTATTACTCGATTTGGATACGAACTTATGTTTTATATATCACATACTTGTGTTTTCGTGATCATTATGTTTCTAGATCTATACCTAGGGACTTGTTGAACTTCACACGTTGATGGGATTAAAGTTGACAATTTATATTATTCGGCCATTTATGATTTATTATTATCCGCTTTACATCCGTAGATCAATTACATGGTAATGTTCGCCAACATTAGGATACTATGCTAGATCCAGATTCGAGAGATGAGGATACCCTAGGGATATGAGAGTAGAGTACTCGTCAGCCTGGTGAATGAGATATTCTGATCTCAAGGTGGAAAAATAAGATTAGAACATTTAAGATTTCTGAGCAAATCGAATCGGGATAGAGATATACCCAACTCCACTAGGCCAGATAGCGAATACACCTCGAGAGAGTATCTCATGATAAAGATTACCTAGCCATTAAGAAATCATAAATAAACCGAATAATTCTATCTTTAAGAAATAATCCATCGAACGTATGGGAGACAGATAGTCCCTTCGCCCTTCGAATTACAATAATTCAATATTGATGCTTTAGCCGAATTACACATTTGATTTCTTTCTCATACGTTATTCTGGTGAGAAGAGTCTTAAAAAGCACATCTGTATTCAATTCTCCCCGTCCCCGTGGATCGATATCCGTATCTCTTTGGCAATAATTATATTACTTAGTATGACAAAGGTAATCTGCGCAGAGAAGAGTATTTTGCATGCCACCACGCCAGCTCGCTGTTTTGGAGGCTGGCTGGCTGGGACAGTTTAGATTACAGAGAATAGCAATTAGATATTACTCGAAATTTTTGTTTTTTTTGCTTGTTATTACAAGTAGCCGGTACTCGTATTGTTGTTTTGTGTGATTGCAAGAAAGCCAGCAGAGTACATGCGACGACGACCAAAAATAACGCAATTTGTTTGATCCTCGAGCCAAAGAACTTTGCTACTGCACACAAGAGAACGTAGAACCGGGAATAAATCGGGAATTTAGCAAACATGGGTGTGATAATGAAGAGTAAGATCTACGATTGAGCAAAACGAGCCCTAGAGGCCGAAATAGTAAATCATGGAAGGAATCACACCCCTAATCGCTTATACGTACCGTGATGATCCGCGTTATTAGAGGAGCTTGCCTACCTTTCACCCATCGCGGGTTCGTATGTTGATATAAAGAAGACCAATCGACCGCAAACAACCTCGAAGTCAAGTCCTGTTACCCACGTATGCTCCAAAACATCTTGTTCCATGGGTTGCCTCATGAGAACCCAAATATGCATCTAACCAACTTCCTTGAAGTCTGCGATACGATCAGGTTGAGGCACTCATGTTGAGGCTTTTTCCACTCTCACTAGGTGATAGAGCCAAGCATTGGCTAACAAGTCAGCCACCCGATTCCATTACCTCATGGAACAATTTAGTGCAAAAATTTCTGACCAAGTTCTTCCCACTCGAAAATTCTGCAGCCGCCTTGTGCAAGAGATCAATACTCTCATAAATTAGAGGGGAGAACTCCGGTAGAGGTACGGGATAAAGTCGCTTAATTATTAAGAAAGTGCTTTGATCATAAGATTAGTCCAGATGGATGCAAGTCCAATACTTTTATAATGGTTTGAGGAATGCGACTAGGAACGTTGATTGATGTTTACCGGAGGAGCACTAATGAAGAAAACCACGGACCGTTTATGAATGACCGAAGACGCAACCAATACTAAACGCGGTCAGTGGAGAAGACTACACCGCAAAGCCAGCGGGTGGCGCGATAATGAGGTTCAAAATCGTGAATCACGCCAGACACCGACTCAAGCAATGACGATGCAGTACAACAAATGCCATGTTGCATCAACCATGGGATGTGTAATCTGTGGAGGATGCGACAATAAAGGCCGCACGTCACGAAACCAAATTAGTAGAGCGTGCCCAAAGATGTGGGTCGAGGTTCAATCGAATCAATCACAAAAACAAGGACATATAGCAAATAGCTTATCGACCGACCAAAGCCAAGGGTGGCGCACAATCGTAATCGTAACAACTAGAACAAATGCAAGGGTATGGATGAGAAATAATCAGAATAACATGCCATCGAACCAAGTCAGTGAACCACCTCCTGAGAAGAAGGTGGATTTAGAAAGCTCTCGCCCAAATAAGCCGATCACACTCGTTTCATGAATGAAACTAAGGCGAATATGTAAAAGAATAAGCAATCCATTTGAATAACTGGCGCAAAGACAAAATTGAAATTTGGAGGTGTTAAATGGGTCAAATGGTAAAACTTTATCATGTAGAAAATCGTTCCTTACCAAGCAATTCGGCAAACTCGAGAAGACGGAATGAACATGTCAGCAATGTGGCTGAAGTGGTAAAGAATCGAGACTGGCGCAATCCAAGTTAAGTAGAGATTGAGAAAGTCATCCAGCCCAATCAGAATGAAGAGGCAGATAAGGAACAACCTAATGAGAAACAGTCTGCAGAGAACACTACCGGGCAAGGCCACCTCACCGCTCACCCACAACGCCTAGTGAAGCAGCCGATAAGCAGCTCACCAAGTTCATGAAGGCGAAGTTACATAACAATATCCCATTTTGCCGATGCCCT
This sequence comes from Tetrastigma voinierianum, assembly GCA_016808115.1. Lineage (NCBI taxonomy): Eukaryota > Viridiplantae > Streptophyta > Magnoliopsida > Vitales > Vitaceae > Tetrastigma > Tetrastigma voinierianum. Next base: position 211,992 of record JAEQBH010002831.1, read on the forward strand.
AGAGCAGATGCCCAGCTTATGAAGTTTATAAAAGACATACCGTCTTCGTACATAAGATCGCTGATTAAACAGCTGGTCTTGACCAGGAAATGCAGCGCCACTCGTGAAGCCGCCACGCAGCTATGACTAAAAAAAATTTCAATTAACTCCACACTATCAGGAAATGCTATCTTTTCAAAGATTTTTCGATTTGGCCAAGACAATCTCATGCCCCTGTCCATTTTTAAATGGTTGGGATTGGGTGAGGCTCATTCAACTACAACACACTTCACCATGATGATCTTTTGAAACATCCGAGAGGAGTAATGTAAGATGTCCTCGTGAAGGTTGATAAGTTTATCTTCCCAAAAGCAGATTTCATCAGACCAGATATGGAAGAAGATAAAGAAATACCCATAATCTGGCAGACTGCTTTCTAGCAACCGGAAGGGCAATGATTGATGTTCGTAGAGAGGAACTAAAACTGAGATGACTCCACTGCAAGTCAAGTTCAACGTGTTCACAAAGTGAGAGATCCAAAACAGAGTGATACTGTCACAGCAGATAAGAGGTTGAGTATAGTCTGAATTAAAGTGGTCTCACTGACCTTGGAGGCGTAGTCTAGTGGAGAATGATTATGAGAACATGAGCAAGGAGGTAGAGGGAATATAAGAATGATGGACTGGACCCAATAAGAGAAAATATCAATCTCTAGGTGAAGGATTAAATGCAAGGTTATCTAAAGTGGAACAACCACTCAAAATGTGAATTAAAACCCCTACCTAAATAATTGGCATGCATACTGGGGTCAGATCCACTTACCAGTTGATCATCTCAAAGATCCTCGACTAATTCAGAGGAGGAGAAGGTTGAGGGTCCTAGGGAGACCATGTGCCTGCGGTCTATAGTCGATTTGAAAGGATTCACCTTCCGTGCTGCATCGTATTGCCCGAAGACGGGCATAAACTCAAAGGAAGCATAGCTAGGCTGAACCAATAATGAAAGAGGTGGTCCGAAGAGGCATTGAAATGGCTGGATACTGGGGTAATTTATCCTATTTCGCATAAAGGTATGGGTTAATCCGGGCCTAAGTGGTAAATCGGCAGCAGAGGAAACACAAATTATAAAGAATCCGAGAACAACATATTACCGCCTTCGCGGAACGCCACCGGTGGAGAATTTGTATTGATTACCTGGAACCGAACAAAGCCACTGAAAAGATCATTTCCCATTACCATTTTCAGATCGATGCATCGACAATGGTCATGGAATACTATCAAGTTGATATTATTCTGGCCACAATCAAATTAAGCAGAGCCTCGAAGATCGTGGAGAAGACGACATTCACTTGTCCGTATGGTACATTCGTGATCTGCGCGATGCCTGACCGTGTAATGCGCCTGGTACTTTCCAACGATGTATGATGGCTTATTTTCTCCGGCTACGGTTGAGAAGACAATTGAGACTCGCGGACGATTTTTCAGTATCAAGTATCTTTGACAACTCGCTTCGAAAACTCGACCGGTATCGTAAGGTGCGAGACCAATTGCGGTTCAATCGAAAAGTGCCATTTATGGTACAAGAGGGTATTGTACTGACATCGGATTTCGTGCAGAGGGATGGAGGGGCCTTGACAGAAACAGATTGAATAATTGAGCAATTTCACTCCTCATCGCAGAAAAGGAATTAGAAGCTTTTAGGCACGCTGATTTGCTGTGCGTTTGTTAAAGGATTTTCTCATCGCGAAAACCGTTGTCTAACCTTGTCCAAGGGATCCCATTTGATTTTGATTCTAGCAGTGTTTGCATGCATTTTCGCAGGTTGAAGGATAAGTTGATCTCAACTCGCATCGCCGTGGGCTCCAGATTGGTCTTTTCCTTTCGAACTTATGTGTGACGGCGATTCATGACGTAAGGCATGGCAAAACGAGAAGAAGTAATTTTCCAAGTAATCTACTATGCCACAGAACTTCAATGATGCCTGGGCTTGAATTACGCCACTACGGAGAAAGAACTTTTGGCTATTGTCTTTGCTTTTGACAAATTCAGGCCTTATCTGATTGGTAACAAGGTAGTAGTCCACACTGATCATTCTTCCATTAAGTACTTGATGACTAAGAGAGACGCTAAACCTCGATTAATCCGGTGGGTTCTTTTGCCGCAAGAATTTGATGTTGAGATTAAAGACAGGAAAGGCATTGAAAACCTAGTGGCAGATCATCTTTCACGATTGGAAGGGGCAAGTGATGATGTTCAAGGAATGACTAATTCCCGTGATGAGAAACTCTGAATATCGAGACAAGAGGGCGGGCTCCATGGCTCGCATTATGTGAAATTATCTGGGTGGCCAAGGTAATCCCTCAAGAATTCCAACTATCAAAGAAAAGAGGTTTTTCACCACTTGAAACACTACTTATCGAGGAGCCAATCCGCACATTGGCGTTGACCAAGTGATTCTGGAGATGTGTGCTCGAGATGAAATGAATGTAAAGGTTTTAAACCACCGCCACACTTTACCCCGTGGTGACATTTTGGTGGCCAATGAACAAGAATGAAAGTCTTCCAAGCCAGTTTCTACGCCTACCTATTTAAAGATGTCACTTCAGATTCACATGTGACAAATGTCAACGAACGGGGGTATTTCTAAAAGGATAACGCCCATGCACCCCATTCTCGAAGCGGAGCGCCTGACTTATGGGGGCTGGATTTCGCTGACCATTTCCCATCTTACAACAACAACCTGTACATTCTATCATAGTGACTATGTCTCGGCGGGTTGAAGCCACTCGACCGCGACCAACATGCAAGGTCGTGGCTCAATTTCTTCAGAGCCACATATTCTCAATGCATTTGAACACCTTCGCACTCCATCACGTGATAATGGCACTTACCGCACCAGTGATTGACAAGGTTTTACAAAGTACAAAAGGCCATCTCACATCTCTGCATATCACCCACAGTCAAATGGCAGCGGAGGTGTCAAATCGTTGAAATCATAAGCTCCATTCTCGAAGACAATAACAGCTCCCCATGATTGGTCTAAGAAGATCGAAGATGCACCGCCAAAGCACACCACATACCGCTAAACCTCATACATGTCGTCGTACTGTATGGCAAAGCATGCCATCTTCCAAAGGAATCAGATATCGGGCTCACCTGGGCAATCTTCTGCAAAGCAACATGGGATGGCAACATCAGAGAAGCGATCGCTACAACTCAAGAACTAGATGAATTCAGAACTTGCTTATGAGAATGCCCGTATTTACATGAAGACAAAGCCCGGGTATGACAAAACGATATCACCGTAGCTGAGTCACCATGACGCCGTTCTATCGTTAATTCCGCATAAACTCTTCCCGAAAATTCAGTCTAGATGGTCCTACCTTCATAGTTACCAAAGTCTTTTCACATGGTGGAGCAGAGGTCACACATCCTGAAGAAAGGCACGCTCACAAATACTTCACCCAACTAAGTTGAAACCGTATTGGAGGCGAGTTCCATGCGATAAGCAGATCGATTCCTCCGATCAGATCAAGAAACATTGCTAGTTATAAGAGCTCGGGTCCCCGAAAGACATGAGATTCAATGCCGAGCGCAGAATCATTGAATATATTTCTTTGGGGATGTGGAACCGGGAAGTTTTCTTTCTGAGCGATGATTTTTTTGTTTGTTTTCATGATATCGGGTTTAACGTTTCGTCTGGTAATTCGTTTTTCATGGTTTACTGTAGACTTGGCAACGCAGTATACTGGGAGGATCCGTATGCAGATTATGTCCAGAGGCCACGAGGTAGGGTGGTCCGCAACCGTGGCTACGAACGTGCAAAATTTTAGAAGCCTTCGAATGTCGCACGCCGGGTCGCAACATCGCGAATGCCCAACGCCGCGACGGATTTCCAACGCCGCGACGCGATTTTTTAACTTCGAACGCCGAGACGCGGATTTCAACGCCGCCGAATGCTGATTATTAGCGCCGTCACATCGCGACGCGTTACCTAACGCCGCGACGCTGTTTAGTACCGCCGTAATGTCGCTGACGTCACCACGTCGCGGACGCTGCATATATCCTCGTAACGTCGCGACGTCGGCTGCAACGCCGTGACGCTGTTCGCTTTAAGACCAAAACATTTCCTACTACTTTCACTCGAGAACAATCGGCGAGTAACTCAGCTCTTCCTTTCCACCACCGCGCATTGTGCACCTGCCTGAGTTCTTATCAAGACCGGGTCTGAGTCGATATCGCTCCCACTTTCTCTCGCACACCACCAGCCACCATCACCAACCGGTCCACTTATCACCTTGCCATTCAATTCTACATTCACTTAGCTCACACTGGGTTAGTGAACCACTACATCTGTCCCAGTCCATCTGTGAGTCACATTAGGTTTATTTCGGGGTGTTCGAGTCCCATTTCAGTCATCAAAGATATTTAGTTAGTTTTGTTTTTCCTAGTGCACCTAAAGTGCTCTGCAGTGTTGTCTAGGCCACTGGTGAGCTAATTCGCCACTTGTTCACCGCTCTACTCCCAATGTTCGGGCAAAAGGCAGAAATTTCTACCAAGTTCGGCCTGCTTAATGAGGACCGACCTCAAAATTATTTTTTTTTTTTTTTTTTTTTTTTTTTTTTTTTTTTTTTTTTTTTTTTTTTTTTTTTTTTTTTTTTTTTTTTTTTTTTTTTAAAAAGTGATGTCAATGCTGTTCATTGAATGAGGGGGCCTCCAATCTGCCTCTAGCACCATTTGCAAGAATCGATCGCTTATCAAGGAGTATGTTTAACATCCCGACGACTTCTTCCGAAACTATAGCGGCTAAGGGATGGCGAAGTGTACAACCACCTCATCCAACCGCGATGAGGGAAGAGAATTTACGCCATCTGCCGCCCACGTCCTTAAAAAAGTACGCGTGAGGGGAGTATTGACTTAATTTCCGCAGCGGAGTCATCAATAGCTATTATAGTCTAGATCATGTCCCTCCAAGGCCGCTCGACGACTTTACGAAAGACCCCGACTACCCCGAGGTCATTCCTGGCCTCGACTAATGGTCAGAGTGGAAAATTACCAACGAGCTATGCAATATTTCAAGGCCAAACATTCGCCTTCATCCCTATAGAAGAGACACTTCATCACGCCACGCCTCGTCCCGACGACGAACGCAGGAAAGTGACACCAAGCTGCGTTCGCTTCAACTATGCCATCATACGTGATATACTGATATCGGGCAGTTATGTAGGATGCTATCCTCCAACCGGACGCCAAGGATGAATAACTGGGCACTCCTTTCATTCGGGTTTACGTGAACGAGCCGGTGCCCCTCGACGCATAATGAGGCGTGGCTACACCCCATTAAAGTTTATCTCAGCCAAGAGGGACAAACTGAACCCATGAGGGGGCACGATTCTCGCCATGGTTTCTGACCAGGACCCAGCTTCATGACTATCGCCTGCTTGACTTCGGGCGATCCCAGAGGGCCATCGTCGCCTCTCATCCTATCCACCTCCACCACCACCACTTCAAACATCCACGAGGCGTACTTCCAGCCTCTTCTTCACCCGACTGAGGACCCGCGTTTCACTCTTATCGAGCGCTTGATGCACATGACTGACCCAGAGCACCGAGTCCTCGTTAATGTGATATGGAGGCCCTCCGTGTCACGATAAGGCAGATCAGGCTGGCTAATCAGCTACCATTCTTCAAAGCAAAGCAGAGTCTCCGCAGCTCGTGACGCACAGCCTCGCCTATCACTGGGCTTCGCCACCACCACCACCAACAGCAAAGGATCACCGTAGTTCCTTTCACCCCACTATTATCACAAATGGGACACTGCATTTTGTCTGGGGTGGGTGGTGATCGAAGTTTTGCTAGAATCATGAAGGTGTTTGATTTTCGTATCAGGTGGGTTTGGTCTTCGCTGTGACCATGCTAGTCAGGTGTTTGTTTAGTTTAGTTTATTTTTTTTCAATTTAATTTAATGAGTCATGTGTTAGCTTTTGCTTGCAATTTGTTTGCAATGCAAAGAATGTTCTATACGAGTAGTTTCATGTGTAGGTAGTCTGTGTATGTGTGCTAAGTGTCGAGAGTCGAAGATCGCTTTTGACCAATCTATTGACATGGAAGAACGGATGCATATGATGTTTGATGTCGTAATTAGGTTGAATAGCGGGAGGCTTAGTGAACCACTTCCTGCAGGCAAGAAACTAATTTCACGACCTATCACATCACACTCTAATGACCTTCGTGGCATGCATAAAGCCGAACCCACTACTAAGGTTTACAAACCTTGGGAGTCTCTAACTATCTAAGTGATGGGACACCTAATCAAAAGAGGATTGCCATCGAGCCCCAACTAAAAAGAGAAAAAAAAAACAATAGAAAAAGTGAAAAAGAAGAAAAAAATTTATGACTTGTGGAATTAGAATAAGCGGATAATCCAATCGGGAATCCCAGTACGCCCGAGGGGCCTGTAAAGCCTAACGCCTCCTAAGCCAACTGGCCGAGTCATTGACTCACCGTCACATGGGACGTAAGATGGATCATTCCCACAACCTAGCCTGAAGCCTGCTGAGGTCGGGGTGAAGCTCAAGGAATTCTAATGCCCGTGCCCTAACTAACCGGTGGAGTCACCAATGGATCCTCGCTTACAGAACACCCATCTAAAACTTACGGGCACTACGTTTCCTTCATTTTTAGGTATTTAGGAAATTTTAGGTATTTTGGTATGAATAAAAGGGGTGCTCTTATCCTTTCTAGTTAGATTTTTCCAAATAGGTGATTGAAGAAGTTCGGGGGTGCTCCAACCCAGGTGGTTATTACTGTAGGTCATTCATTCGACGCACATAGTCCTGGGAAAGGTTATTGAATATGGAATTTGAGGCACTAAATAATTTCTTACCTAGGTCAACCGAAAGTTCTTCCGAAATCAAACACCCGTATGCATCCCGCGAGCTCCAAACAAAACGCTTAGCAAAGGTGAGTCATCTAATTTAACTTATACTTCAAGATGTGTATCACTACCTCATGTTGGGATTTATTATGAGCGTAGTGTGTGTTAAAAGTTTGAGCCGCTTGCTTGGGGACAAGCAAGAAACTAAGCTTTGTGTGCATGAGTGCCTAAACATCTATACATTATACCCGCCAGGTTTTTCATCCGCACGCTTTATTTTATAGTTAATTTACAATTTTTGCGGCTAGACCTCAATCAAAGGTCGTGACGCAGGGCGATTTGAGCAAAAAGGCAAATGCCGAAGTAATTTGGAGCAAGGAGGCTTGCATGAAGAGGTCCGAACGCCGCGACGTTCAACGCCACGACGCCCCCATCGCCAGGACGCCCCAACGCCGCTGACGCGTTAACTATCAGGTAAGTCAACAGCGGTAACGTCATGACGCCTTCACGCCGCACGTTGCTAGTTCTGCTTCTCAACATTAAAAGCAAAATGGAGTACGGATTGAGGTATCGGAATCGTACGGATTAGGCTGCTGGAAATCGTAGCAAAGAAATGACATCGACCTTGAAGAAGAGCTCTGATTTTCAGATTGTTATCGACAATGGAATCGTATGTTTATATATCACATACTGCAGCCGTGATCATTATGTTCTAGATCGGCATCAGGGACCCTGTTAACCCGTCAATGCTTGGATGGATTAAAGCGATTAATTTATATATTCCAGCTTATTTATGATTTATTATTATCGCTTTACATTCAGAACAATTACATGGTACAACATTAGGATGTTCATGCTAGAGATCCAGATTCGAGAGATGAGGATACCTAGGGATATGAGTAGAAGAGCCTGTTGAGCTCTGTGAATGTGAGATATTCCCATCCCGGTGGTAAATAAGATTAGAACATTTAAGCATTTTAGAGTACCGACTGGGATAGAGAAATTAACTCTACTAGCGTAGACAGGCTAATACACTCTCAGAGAGGAGAGTATCTCATGCATAAGATTACCTAGCCATTAAGAAATCATAAATAAACTCAATAATCTCATCTTAAGAAATAATCCATTGAACGTAAGGTGGGGAGACAGCCCTAGTCTTTCAATACACACAATTCGCAAGATTGAGAAGCTTACTTGAAATTAAGACATTTGATTTCTTTCTCATAATACGCTTATTCGTATAATATCTAAAGCACATCTTTGTATTCAATTCTCCTGTCCCCGTGGATCGATATCCGTACCTTTTGGTACACTATATTACTTGGGGCGAAGCGTGCACTTGCGCGTATAGACGTATATTTTACACACCACGTTTTCGGCTTATCAAGTATGACTCGTGTGAGAAAGCATTCAGAGTCAAGAGGAAGGCTCATTTAACCTCATTCCGATAGTTCTAGAAAGGGGGTCAAAGGTACACTGTATCAGGATGCTTCTAATGACCTAACTCGATGTGTTTTGATGCATTTGATGGCGCTTTACATAATTGTACAGATAAATGTGCCCTAAAGTCAAGAAAGAGTGCCTAATGTGCAAGTGTACGTCATTAAGAGATAGTGGTACTTAATGTAATGACACGGACCATTGTGGAGATTTTCGATGCTAAGTACCAAAATTACATTCCCGCCGACCTCAAAAGTATGTCGCTAATTCGACGTTTTCTTTTAATGAAATATAGTGTCGCGATCTTTAATTCCATGTCGCGACACATCATTTCGTGAGCTGTTTGGCGTTGATCTTATCGCGATTCACGCTTTTCTCAATCTCTTTAATAAATTCTATGTCGCGACCTCAAGCCCGGCGCGTCAAAGATCTGCCGCCTTCGCCGTATCGTGATTCGGCGTCGCACTTAAATCGGTGTCGCTGACCTCATTTTCACGCGAATCGATTCCAGTCACAATCTTTTCATGTCAGCGACTTGCGCCCGTTGTCTTTTCATCACCACGCTGCATACTTCGATTTAGGTCGCCTCCAATTGTTTCTTCTCCTGCTAAATTTATGTCATGACTAAAGCATGTCGCGACTTCAAAAACATGTCGCGCATCATTTCCTTTATCCTTTGTCGCAGAACTCTCCTTTCTTAGTCACAACTATTTCTTCAATTCACCATTGGTCAGGATCAATGGTTGCCTTCGCGCTCGCTTCATTTCTAATAAGTTCTTCTTCTTCTTCTTCTTCTTTTAATGGACCTCATTTTTATGTTGCTTAATAACTCTCTGTTGTTAGCCATTTTAGATCCCTCGGTTCAACTTCTTTCAAATACAATTATGTCGAACCTAGCAAAGGGTCCTTAATTGTTTTGTCGCAGCGGTCAAAACTAGTTTAACATGTTTAACTATTCAGCTCGGGCTTATGCTCATGACATGACACCCCGGTCACACCCGATCGTGTTCCAACCCGATATTTTGTCGCAACCTCAAATTTGCTGTAGAGAACTTACAAGTCCATTCAACATTCCTTCCTCGTCATGACATCTATTATCTGCCATGAATTAAGAATGTCTTTTCGTAAGCCGCGATCTCAAAATGATGTCGTGGACATGATCTTTTCGAAGTTCTTCGCCTTGGTCTCATAAAGTTTTCCCATTATTGCAATGCCTTTGTTGGCTGTTAATACTTATAATGCGGACCTAAATTCTTCGCCGTAGACTTCAAAATCGTCGGTACATTAAATTACGGTCGACCTTAGAATGCGTCGCCAAGGATAATCTCTTCTAAAGCCCTTTTCGCTCTTTAAACTTTTTGTCGCATGAAGCCATTCAATATAGAGATTTGGCCGCACTGATTCGTCTAACTCACCTAGGCTATCGATTTGTTTTCACTTCTGATTCTTATTGGAATTTTCATTTATGCTTTAAATTTCTGCAAAATATAAATTTAGTGAATAGTACATATTTCTGCATAAAAACAAGCAATTACATTGTAAATAAAATCAGAAAAATGGACTAAAAATTCAATGAGGTTTTGACTCATCACTAACTTCACTGCTCTCTATATGGGACAAAAGATGGGTTGATTCACAATTTTAGGTGCCTTGTTGTTTAAGTGGTTAGCATAGAGTGAGTTCTAAGGGGAACTTAATGCCTGATGCCCTTAACCAACTTGTGAGGAGCCATCGATGGATCTCCGCTAAAGGGGCTATCCCTTAGATTTAGTTGGCATTGTACTCTACAACACAACAGTATTATACTAAGAGTAAATAAAAGGTGTGTTCTTAACTGTCTTAGTTTCTTATGTTGAAAAGTGGGTTGAATTTGGTTCTGGGGAGTCTTGGAATCCTTTATTATGTTTCCGAGGTCTAAAAGACACTTCAACCAAGGTCCGAGGGAAGATTGACTGAGATATTTGGGGTGATTTTGATCATCACTGATGACTAGATACTCGCCCTTAGAGATTATAAATACATTTAAATCCTCATCAGACTAACTAGGGAGGCAGAAATCTTTTCAATATTTTCTATTAGTAATTGCAAGCACCTTCTCAAACTCGTATCTATCCTTTATTTATCGCTTGGTGTGTTTATTTATTTGCTTTCAGTATTTTACTTTTAAGTTTTTTACTAATTATCTTTAATTGCGCTTTAATCCATTAAGAGGACTAGCAATAAGTTGGTTAGGGTTCTGAGCACAGCCAAAGTCAAACATTTTTTCTTATCGTTAAAACCTCTTCTTAAAACACTTTGATGCTAATTCTCACCACTAATTTTTCATGTTGTTACATCCAAACCTTGAAATTAATGTTTTCCCAAGCAACATGTGTTTTCTAAGCCTTTTAGGTATCACAACAATTCTTGATTGCATGAGGATCGACAATGAGAACACTCAGATCTAAGTTCAAGCTTGGAAGATCCAAAACGTAGATTTGATCAAGATCAAGCTCTTTGAAGCATGATTAGATGAGATGGAGGCCAAAACACCCTTGTTGAAGGTTCTACCTAAGAATAAGGTGGTAAAATTCCACACCCTCAACCCTAGGTGAACGCAGATTAGGGAAGAAAATCATATTTTCAAGGTTTTGCTCCATAGAGTGTGGCAAATTCGCACTCTCTGCCTTCTATGTGTGAACGGTAATATCTTATTTTTTCGCCTATTTTCCTCTTTTTTTTGATTTACATGCCTCATGTCCTATTTGGATTGGGAATTGAATTAAGTAAAATATCATTTATATATAGGACAACTGATCAAGAACAAGTGTGTGATTTATGGTGCACTTTTACAATTAATAAAAATTTGATGTTTATTACTCTTTTTTCTTTATTATAGCCTGAATTAGGTTAGTTTTCACCCATGGCTGCCTTCACTAGCCATGAGGAGTAATCGCCCTGGGCTCAAGGTCAGGATCCAAGGCACCACCATGAGGATCCAAGGTGTCCGTGTCGAATTCTGGCGAAGAGGGTCAACCAGCATGGACACGCCAAGGGGTGGAGGTAAAGTCTTGGGTGTTTTAGTTGAGCATGACACCTCAACCTGCGACACTCTGTATGCTCACTGGGAAGGAGTTTTTCACCTTCAGTAAACGTTTTCTTGATATTTGGCAAGTCCAACCAGCATAATGGATTGTTAGGAAGATCTTTCCTTCTACATGCAAGACCGAGATTGTCTCCCATCCGGACTATGAAAGAAATAAGGTGGAAGCCTATCCAATGACATATCAGGTATCACTACTCTATCCTAGCCCTAACATTTGTGCTTTATTAAAAATCCAATAAGAGGACTACCGTAAGCACCCCTCGGACCCATCATGAATGTAAGGTCGGAGAAACCATTCCCCAAGACACTTTTAAATTATGATTTTATGACCAAAATAATATGCCTCATAAAAATCGAAACTTTACAATTGAAAATAGAGATTCCACTAGCAAACTACTCTAGATTAACGAATCAAATAGAAGACGAACTCAAGACTGTTAGAAGATTTCACGCCGGCATGCATGCCTTAACAAGTACAAGTGGAAAGTAGAATGTCGAACCCACAAGAACTATGTCTATTGAGCATTAAACTTAATTCAGAACCTATTTTGCTCGATGACAACTTAAGAGTGATTGTTGATTTTACTCAATTATCAAGGAAATCACGAAACCAAGAAATCAAGATAGAGATATATAGGGTCTCCGAATTCACCTAAATCAATCCTAAAAAGATGGGGCTGAATCAATCAATGGCATTGAAGTCATATGTTACCGTATCACAAAATTCATGGTTAATCTTCCAAGTATCAACCATTGTTTTCATACAAAAAATAGTTATCGATTCTATTCTCAAACTAATTTTAGAAATCATTAAGATAAAATAACCTATACCTCGTTCAATCTTTAAGAATATTTCTAGTCCTATAACGCATCGATAAACTAAATAATGACTCATCCATCATCTTCTTTCATCTCGGATCGATGTCAAGTTGATGAGCGTCGTTATGTGTTTTAACACGCATATTCAGAACAATACTGAGGCACTTATCACCACATATCCTCCAAATATAGTTTAAGGTTTAGTCTAAGACTATAAATGAAAACTTGTAGTTTTTTGTGGATTTTAGGTAAATAGGTGCAAAATTATAAATATTTGATGTAATATGAAACAACAAGCATCCTCGGGTTGATAGCGATTTAGTGAATATAATTGGTTGGCAAGAACTCGAATTGGAAATAGAAAGGAGGGTTGCAGGATTTCACAATCAGTCAGAGTCACCATCGATGATTGTGAAATTTTATAGTGCAATACCTGTCACCCTCTGATCAATTCTATACAGACATGAGTCACTCCAAAATTTTCATGGTCACGCGCCTCGTCAGCTCACAGGTCAAACTTCCGGTCAGTTTCGTAACCATGAGTCACAGCAGCACCAAATCTTGTCTTTCCTTCTAGATATTCCAACAGACAGCGTTACAATACAAATCATTTGGAAATTAATAAAATCTGATGAAAGAGAAAAAAAGAAAGAGTCTGGGTTTATAGTGGGGAAATGATTTTGAGAAGATACAAATAAGGAAGTTCAGAAGAGGTTGTATCGGGTTCTTTAAAGGAAAAAGAAGTTTAGAAACAAAGGAAAGGGGATTTGTAGAGGAGAGAAGGAGATTTAGGAAGAGGCGAGAAGAATTGAAAAGGCGACAAAGGAATTCCACAAGGATTTCATATTTCTTTTTCTTCTATGTTTCTTTTTGGTTTTGCTTTGAACCTTTGTTAGGTTTCTTTTCTAGGGCTACGACATAGTCGGGTTAAGAACAATGCTTTAGGGTTTGATTTGACCTTCAACACAAGCCATTATTATATATATTGAGTTTATATTTTGTTTGTAATGCTTCAGATGTGGATAACTTATCATCAAGCTGTATGATCGCATTTGAATTGAGAATTAAAATGATATAAGAGAGAGGGATTAGAATAGAGAATGGGGATGATCATAGCCTAGAGATATACATGATTCTCAGCCGTAACTAGATTATTAAACATTATTTGTTTCCCATGTATCGGGGTTTGAGGCAAAGATGTACTCAACCTAGTCTATGGATAGGAAGTCGAGAAGAGACATCAATACTATAAGAAGAATTGACCTTCAATGTATGTAAAATTTGTTTTAAAAGATTACATCAAAGTAATCGGAATTGACCTTAGAAATCAAAACCTGAGGGATGCATTTTATAATCTGGATATTTTTCATAATTACTTAGGTCAATTCATAATTCATCCACATGTGACATCCAAACAAATTAGGATTGGATTAAATTGGTACTTGGTAAACATAGTCCCTGTGGGTTTGACATCCTAGACTTGCAAAGTCCACTTTATTACTTGAACGATCAGTACACTTGCGGTGAGAAATTACGCGTAGAAAATCGCACAAGTTTTTGGCACCATTACTGTGACTACGCCTTTACTTCAATATTAATCAAATAATTCTCAGTTTCGATTTTTGATATAGTTTAGCAAATTTATTTTATTCAAAATTTTATTTTGCTTTTCTTTAGTTTTAGTTTTAAACCTTGATTTCCCTCTTTCTCCACAAGTGACGAAGGTAAAAGAAGCTTATGAGAGATACAATCAATGCAGGTCAAGAATCTACGCCAAATTTCTCAAAGATTATAATGCCAACCATCGTAATCTATTTAGCAATCTGAAGGCTGGCTATACAGGTAGACAATTTTGAGCTAAAGTCGATCACTTTACAACTGGTGTAGAACATTCAATTCATTGGACATCCAAGTAAGGACCTAAACACCAACATCTCTAACTGGAGATTACGAATACCTGAAATATCATTCTAATGCCCTAAAATTACCCTAGAATTTCTATAATAATTTTATTATATATTCTAGGTATAAATTGAGCCAAACTTGGGTTTTCCGGGAAAACTAATATTTATTAAATTGTGAAAAGTGAAATGAATATGTGAGCATATGATTAAATATTATATGCTAAAATGAGAAATTGATTGAACCTAGAAATAAACCCAAGTGTAAAAAGGGAAAATTTGGAATTTGTAAAATAAAGACCTAAATGCTAAAGTGAATTAAGTGATAAATGAAAGTGACATGATATTTGGGTTAGAAAAACCCTAATCCATCCAAGGGTTTTGCTCATGGTTGGTTTAGGATGTTATTGGGAGTGATTCCTATGATTTGTTTCATGTTTTTGAGAATTTTGCAGAAAATTGCAAAAGAGCAACCGGAAAATTCAAGACATTTGGCTCCACGCAACAGAGGAAACCCCACTTACTCGTGCTGACCTATGCCAGCCGCTGGGATGCCTCGCCGAGGCAAAAGGGGCACCCCTTTCTGCATAGCCAATACAGATTCACTATTCACAAGAAACAAATTTCAGATTTTGTCTCGACCTTCAGACTGCACACCGATAGTTTATGTTGGACCCAATAAATAATTAATGGGGGTTCAAATAAGGATAAAACTAAATGAAAAACATACCGTTTGCTTCGCCTTGGCGAGTTCGTCTTTAGGCAGACTTAGTGTCTTAACCAAAATCCGTTAACAAAGATTAATCGTCATTCACTAAAAATGTAATAATTGTTTATCCGCCATGAAAAGCGTGAATTGTTATCAATAGGACTAAGATCACCTAACCTAGGACCGAAACAAGAGAAGGAAACGAGCCGACAACTTCACTTGTTCACCTAATCTCTCTATCCTTATTTCAAGTGTTTTGGCAAGATACCAAATAAATCTAAAATGATGAGGTGAAATATATATCTTTTGAAATGATATTACGAAGTGCATATGGATTTGAAAATGTTATATTTAAAATGTCCGACATTAATTGCATGTCAATTATTAACAGGCTCAAATGAATGGGTCAATTTTTTGACATCTTGAATTGAATCGGATACCGAACGACCAACATGGCGGATGCACCAATCGACATCCGTCATGATGGTGTATGACATTGTTAAAATGTCCCACTTGGGGTGGATGCACCACCTAAGATCCGTCATGATGGCATATGGCATTTTTAAATGACCACAAGGTGGGGTGCACTAATGGACATCCATCATGATGGGAGACCGAAATCGTTAAATGTGTAAGCACATTACGGAATGATAAAAATGACAGGATTCAATGAAACGAAACTGGCGAATGTGAATTGGGATGTATTAAAGTGAAATAACAACTTGATGAGTGTAATGGATTGTAAATCCAAATACATCCTTGAGAGTATATGTTTGAATCTCATGATTTCAGTTATGCACTGGTGATGTGGAAATGCATATTTTGATATGATCAATGATTTGTAAAAGTGAAAGCATGTGAAAATGAATAAGCATGAGCATAGTTTGATATAAAAGGTATGGTTTTATAATAAAATGCATGTCATGTTAAACTAAAATTGAATAGAATCAGATCGAACCGCTAAGCATGAAAATGCTAGGAGTGTAGTTTTTATCTATGCACAAATGGTAACAGAAAGAAGGCAAGATCAAGAAGCTACAAAGTCATAGGAGAAAGCTTTGCAAAGATATGTACAGACTCACATAAGTATTATTGGTCATTTCTTTTTGAATGTGTGACATTTTGTGAACAAAAGAGTTAACTCTGAACTATTGTTTTGTATATCATTTTGTAAAGGCATGATACGCCATTTTGTAAATGAATTGTATAAGTGTAAATGTTTATGGGCCTACCATTTGAAAATACTTCCACGTAATTGAAAACCCTAAAACGATATGACATAAATAAAATGTTTTGATTAGAAAAATGAAAACCGTTGAGTAAACTGGTCCCGGTTCGATCCGCCTTCAAGTTATGTTTAAATTTATCATTTACACTTTTACAAAAAAAAAAAAAAATAAAATAAAATAAACAAACAAACAAAAAAATGAAAAGTAAACAAAAAGAATTAAACGAGCATCTCGGATCCGATACGGACTAGCCAATCGGGTTAGACCAGAAAAGGGTGCTATACTTAAGTGGTATCAGAGCCTAGGTTTAGAGGTGTTTCTGGAAAAGGCCCTAAACGATTTTGTAAAATGATTTTAAAATATGGTATTTGAAATACATTGTATTTGCATATAAAGGATGACGTGACTTTGACGCGGATCTTGTCAGTCTTAATAGGTAAGAATGGATGGTTCAGGTACCCATGGGTCAAAGGTGACCAGGGAAATCATCTTGATAGTCCTGCTAGTGTGGTGTGACACATCTTATGCACCAATTAGTAAATGAACCTAATAAGTAAGTGTGAGGTACTATGGGTATCCTCCGTTAGTTAGCTCAAAGCTAAAGAGTCAAGTAAAATCACACAATAGTTCCAAGCAAAGAATCAACCATTGAGAGAATGGCAAGGTACCGATCGATAAACTTTCTTGGAAAGAAAGAAGATGAGCCTTTAATGGTAGAGAATTGCCTTGAGAGAACCGAGCGAATGCTTGTGCAAATGCATTGCACATCGGAAGAGAAGTTGGAATGTGCGACTCACTACTATTGTGGATGAGGCTTATCGCGGTGGGTTTCGTGACCGTGACCGCACCACCTAGAGAGCTACATGGAGGTCCTTCGATGTAGGTTCGTACATTATTCGGTCGATCTATTTAAACACACGGTAGAGTTTCATAATTTGAAACAAAGGCAATTATGTAATCTACTTCAAAATACCCTAGAATTTTATAATAATTTTATTATATATTCTGGTATGAATTGAGTCAAAACTTGGTTTTTCCGTAATTTGATAAATTGATAAATTAAAATGTAAATTGAAAGAGCGAAAGATAGTGATTGAATTTTTGTATGCTAAATTGAGAAAATGTATTGAACCTAAATAAAACCTAAGGAAAATAGAAAGGAAATTAAAATGAGGACCTAAGAGTAAATTGTTATAGCAATAGATATTTAAGTGAAATTGTGATAAATGAATATGACAAAAAGTAGGTAGAATCAAAAAAGAGAATTGATTTATCAGGTGGCCAAACAAGGCCTTTATGAGAATCTAGTGACCCTAAGACAAAATGAGAATGAAAGGGTGAAGCAACATGGCCTTACACTTAGTGGAGTTTTAAAGACCAAATGTGGTCTTAGGGCTCATCCGGAGCCATCCAGTTGGAGGAGGGTGAGAAAAGGGGAAAGAGTTGTGGTTTCCAAGAGATCGCTTCTGTGTGTCACCTTTCCCATTTCTTGCTCCTACAAGACCAAACACCATACAAGAGAAGATTGGAAGAGGTTAAATTGGTAATAGATCAAACCATAACCTCGTCTTTTGCGATTTTTGATTGGAGAAAAGTCCTAACTTGAGAAATGATTTTTACAGTTCTAAACCACTTTTGAGTTGTTTAAGTGATTCCATGATTTTTGATATGGGACATATCGAGAAGATTGGGTAGGAACAGGATGAAAAGAAAATGAAAATCCCAACATTCGAAGGTAAATGAGCACATGGCCCATTGTGTCGAAGATACCTAAGACACCTTAGGTAAAATGGGTACAGAATACGCACTAAGACATGTAGTTCCAAAGAAATTTCAGCTTGACATGTTTTGCGTCGTTAGGGTCCTGCCAGATCTGCAAAATCGGCTGTTCAGGGACCCTAAGAAACGACAAAGGGGGTCTCAATTAAGGTTGGGAGCTAGGTGAAAATGTACCGCACTCCGCCAGCCAGTTCGTCGCGCGTACTTGGTTCAACCCCAAGACTTTTAACAAAATAAAATTGTAATTACAAATTGTTATTCACTAAAGAGTGACGTGAATGTTATTGACTTCATTAGGGACGGGTGATGATCGCTCAAATTCAGACCGATATCAGCAGAAGGAAGCTGATTCTGATACTAAGTCATGTTCTCCGATTCTATCCTTAGAACAAGTATTTTGGGTAGTTTACCAATTAACTATGAATGAGTACATGGTATCCCAGTACATGAATGAGTATGTGATATGATTACGTAATTGTGAGTATATCTAAAAAGATAATACTAAAAGTAAATATGAAATGTGATAATTGGAAAATCGAATGAAAAATGAATGATGAAAAGGACGGGATTCATCAAACGAATCCGCTTAATTGTGACCGAATGATATACTGAATGAATCGCCTGACGGGATGCACCAAACGACATCCATCATGAAGGCACCCCGAACGGTTCAATATCCCACTTCGGGCGGATGCACCAACCCAAGATCCGCTGCGACGCATATGGTATCAAGAATGTCCCACTTCGCCGGATTCACCAAACGATCCGCCGCGACGCTGCATGGCATTTGAACATACCACGTCGGGCTGCATAAACGAACCGGCATGATGGGAGATCGAATAAGTGATACCACGTATTTACACCAAAATGACATCCGCTGCGATGGGAGATGAATCGTTAAATGGCGTTAACATTATCGTCGATACTAAAGGCGGGATTCATCAAACTGAATCATGAATTAGAATTGAATAGTCAAGGTGAAATAGCCAACATTGACGAAAGTAATGACTTTTATGAATATGCCAAATCTCATGAATTGAATGAATGAATTGTTGCATTGAAATGAATGATATATATGTGGGTTAATATATCAGTGCATGCAGTAAATGAACAAAGATGAGCATGGTAAGAGATATATTGTATGATTAGTAAAAAATGCATGCTAAATTAAATTGAATATTGAATAGAATCAGATAGAACCACTAAGCATGAAAATGCTTAGCGTGCAGTTTTAATCTATGCGCAGTATCGAAAAAGGCAAGAGAAGAAGGCCAAGATCGCAGCCAGAGTCATAAGAGAGCACGGGCGATAAAGTGTATAATTCGTATTTTGCATATCATCTTTGGAACAAGTGGAGTTTGTAAACAAAGGTTAAACCCCGAACTTGATTTTTGTGTACTATTTTGAAAAGGGCATAGAATGCCTTCCTTGTAAATGTATTTCTGTTAATGTTTATAAAGCCTACCGAATCGCTTTGAATTTGTAAATGATTATAGGTTGTTTAAAAATGAAACCGTCCAACTAAACAATGACAAATGTTTTGATAAGATAAATGAAAACGTTTGAGTAAACTAAGCCCGTGGCTTTATCCACTAGTTTGGTCGGGTCAGATTTAGGTCGCGACATTTTTGGAAAAGAAAATTTCAATAACACTATGGAAATAAAAAGAAGGAAACCGGCGTCCCCCGGGTTTCTGTTCGGACTCGCCATTCGGGTCGGACCGGGCTCGGGGGTCGCTACACTTTAGTGGTATCAGAGCCTAGGTTTAGGCGTTTCTGGAAAAAGGGGGCCCTAAACGATTTTGAAAAAGGATTTTGAAAATGATATCTGACATACATTGCATTTGCATATGTAAGGGGATATAAGATCAACACGCGGATCTTGTCGATTTTAATAGGTAAGTATGGATAGTTCAGGTACCCATAGGGTCAAGGGTGACCCGGTAAATCGTCCTGATAGTCCTGCTAGTGTGGTAGGTGGACAAGAATCTCATGCTCCACCAACGAATGAACCTAACAAGCAAAGAAGAGGGTGACTGCAATGGGCGGATTCCTACACGGCAGGTGATCCGAATCAACAATATTTGTTTCCATATCCTCCTACGCCGTAAATAAGCTACCGCAAGATAGCGTCTGGGTATCGAACACTGGGATGGGTTTTCATCCCACGCACGATTCGCATTAATGTTTGAAAATGGTGAGACTTGTTCGATTGATTCGTTAAAAATGTGGGAGTCAGTCGTCACCCATAACCGAAATAGCTTTGAACCTAAAGTGTGAAATGGTAACCTTAGTTCAGTCACTAGCTTGACAACATGGGTATTGAAGTGTTCTCAAGCATCGCATTAGGGATAATGACATACAGTCAAAAGCCAAACCCATCTTGTTTAGCTATAAACCCAACTCTAGACCACCCTATTTGAGCAGTCAATCAAATACTAAGCATTCAATGTCCCAAATAATGGAAACCCTAGCATTTAACCTCATTTCAATGGCTCAGAATGACATCTAAAAGAATGTGTCAAGACATCTACCATTAAGAATGCACTGAAACCTTAGCATGACAAGTATCGACCAAAAAAGAAAGACATTAAAATGGGCATTAACCCCTAGTTTGGAAAGTTTGGAACCATAAATGCAAAGATCAGGATTATTTAAAGTATAGGACAACCCGCAAGAGTCCCAAACCAGCTAGCAACCTCCTCTTCTAAGGCTTTGAGGCTTAGCTGCGATCCTCGGGAAGGTCATCCCTGCGTGTGTCATGTTTTCAGAAAATGAGAGAAAGAGGAGAGAGAAAGAGAGCAAAATAAAACCTAAATGAAAAGCCAAGGGAAAGCTTGCATAAAATGGAAAAGAAGTTACTAAAAGTTGTAGGGAGCTTATATAGCCAACCCTAATGTGTGAAATGACAAAAATGCCTAAAATATGAAATTACAATAAGGACAAAATGGTAATTAATCAAAACGTGGTCGTTTGAATCAAAACATCAAAAAACACAAAGGCCATATGCAGAAATTTCTATGATAGCTTAAATTTTGCCAGTATAGCTAAATTACATGAACAGCCAAATTCAAAATTCTCGCTTATGAACACACTCGCAAGATAGCTAAATTTCGCAGCGAAGGGATATATAAAATTTCGCTAGATTACAAATTTTCTATGGTTGCAAATTTTCGGCATCCTTGCGAAATTTTCGCGAATGCATAGCGAAAATTCGCATTCCACCATTCCTTCGTTGTTGCCTCCCGCATTGCTTCCCGCATGGTTTCTTCATCATTCGCTTCAATCTCTTCACTATCTTACATTTATCGCCTCGCCTTGGTGAAATCACCGAGGATTCTCACATTCAACACCACCAGAAGCCAAGCTTGTCGACTCGGGTCCCGGCGACTCGCTAAACTATCCAAACAATCAAAAACAAATCAGAACACCAAGTGGGATACGCATTACGACAATTAGCGACCATATGATTAAAGCGCAAAAGCACTCAAAACCTATCTTGAATGTGGCTCAAATAGCACTTTTGGGCACTAATCACGTGGTATCTCCAACGCTTGGCTCGTGCCCATAAAGATCGCAACCACCGCACCGTCAGCCGACCGCCATCGAAGAATGGCAGTGAAAACGACCTAGATCGCATGGAAAGAAAGACACGAACCCGCTTATGGTTAAAATCGCTCGAGAAGACTGAAGGAATGTCAGGCAAAATGCATTGAAAGAATCAAGAGAAATCGAATGCGACCTCATTATCAAGAGGATGAGGCTGACAAAGGCGTGGCTCGCACCAGACCATACCAATCGTGGAGAGAGTTACACGGAGGTTCTTCTCGGGATGAGTTCAAGAAAGATATAGGCCGTGATTCATTAAACAATATGCGCGAGAGCTCCATAATCTAAAACAAAGGCAATCAAGGTAACCGAATACGTGAGAATTCACACGGCTGAGCAAGTACGCCTCGATATGTTATAGCGAACAAAGAGAAGTGTCGTAGTTCAAGATGGGCCTAGCACTATCAGTCATGTCACAGATTTTTTCCATGATGATTTCCTCCAAAATCATGGCATGCGCCTAAATGTGGGAAACGAGTAAAGAAAGAGGAAAATGAAAGAAAGATGTACATGTAAAAGAAAAATCCCACTACCGCGCTCATCGCCACAGAGTAAGAGATTCAGGGACCACTGGATCCCGTGACAATTCTTGCTGCACTGTGCCACCTAGAGATACTATCCCGGCCGTGCTGATCGCTATGGGGCTAGCATAAGAGGTGCCTCTAGAGGATTAGATATTCCCGTTCCCATTGTGGAAGAAAGCACAAAGGAGATTACTGGAGATTGACCAAGGTCAGTTTGTCAATCCACGGTTAACAAAATACGAATGTACTAGGGCACGTCTCCGCTGACAAAGACTCCAAACCCGGGGCAATGTTTCATCAGTTCAGAAAGGCAACAAAAGTATTGCATCACCGAGTGTTCCAAGACAAGGGACACAGAATTTGGCTAGACAAGATGGTCGTGCTCCAGCTAGAGCATATGCGATGAAGGCAGTAGAAGATACCGACGCCCCGGATGTGATAGTCGGTAATTTTACTATATTTGATACTATTGTGCATGCATTGATGTAATCTGCAGTCAACTCATTCATATGTGTGTACTTAATATACCCAACTTTGGAAATTTACCGAGAGGAACTATATGACGCCTTCGTGACGAACCCGCTTCGCATAAGGTTATCAGGAACAAAGTGTATGTGAGATCGTCCCATCAAAAAATAAGAGAGAGGCAGAATTTTCGGGAGATTTGACTGAGCTATCCTTCGTGAGTTTTATGTGATATTGGGGATGGACTGGTTATCCCAACACCGAGCGATAATCGACTGTAGAATGAAAAGAGGACTTATGACACCGAATGATTGATGAGCAAAGATTTTCATCTGAGAGGTCAATCCACCTCTCTAATGTGTGATATCCACCCATTGCGAGAAAATGGTGCCAGCTGATGTGAAGCCTATTTTGCTATGTGATTGATACTAGAAAGGTAAAATTTAGTGAAGCCCATATCCTTACCATAGTGACTTTCCTGATGTGTTCCTGGTATTACTATGATTGCTCACCGAGGGAGATTGAGTTTGTTATCAGATTGCTGCACGTGCCACGACCAAGATCCATTACAATCGTGATAGATTGGCTCCAATTTGAGCTAAAGGAATTGCAAATTATGTCAAAGAACCAAAAGGGATTATTCGGTAAGTGTACACCGCCGGAGTTCTGTGTTGCTAAGAAGAAAGATATACACTTGCCATAATACTTATGTATTAACCGAACAAGTCGACCGTGAAGAATAAGTATCCACGTGTAATTGATGATTTGTTCGACCAATTGAAAGGCAGCAGTATCTTTTCAAAGATTGACGTGTTTATCCGTATCACTGGCTGAAAATTAAAGATGCCGATGTGCATAAGACGGCGCTAACGCGATATGGACATTATGAGTTCCTCAGAATGCCGCTTATTCGACAAATGCCCAATACTTTCGGACCTAATGAATCGTGGTTTTCCGAATCGTATAGGATCGCCTGTCGTAGTGTTCATAGACTTTGGCACTCAGGTATCTCCAAAAATCGAAAGTCGACGCACACCTCTCGTGGTGTTAGAGACTTCGAGAAAAGAGTGGCTAGACAAGTAAACCCAAAGAAGTAGCCGGTTACCATGGTCTCGGGCACATTGTATTTAAGAAGGAACTTAGTGATCCAAAGAAATAGAAGTGGTTTATTAATGGAAGCCACCAAGAAATGTTACGAAGTAATGAGTTTTCTCGGGACTATGTGCTACTACGTAAGATTTACAGGGTTTTCACGATTATGTTTCATGACTAGATTATCTCCGTAAAATGTAAAGTTGAATGAGTAGAAAACACAGCAGTTAGTTAAAGCATTTCTTTAACCGAGTCTTGGTTACCCAATGACCACGTGAAAGAATATGATCTAAGGGTAAGCCACTAACAGATTCCTGGCTGTAATCCTAATGTGCAGGGTGCAGTTTATGGTTCAAGACAATCAGCCATGAAAAGAACTACCCCACGATGATTTGAATTACCGCAATAGTATTTGGTTTGAAAATTTGGAGGACATTATTTGTATGGAGAAAAGTGTTTATTTATTAACTGAATCATAAGAGTCTTGGGCATTCGCCTCACAACGAGAGCCAACCCAGATAACCAGGTGGACAGAATGATTAAAGATTATGACCTGATTATCACCGAAAGCGCCAAATGTGAAAATACAAGCTTGAGGAAAAGATAGCAAACGCCGAGCATTGAATGCCCATCATTATCGAATGATGGCAACGTAGTGGCAGTAATCATAGCGAGACCAATTTGTTAAATCAAGTGCTAGAGGCAAAAGAAAGATGAGAAAATTTCATTATAAACAGAAATGTATCGGAGATGGTAAAGAAACCCAGTTCGCAGTGAATGAAATGGAGTGTTAGATATAAGGATCGGGTTTGTAAAAACTATGATAAATGGATTCTCAGGGAAAGCCATACTTAAGAGGCACATAAGGATCTGCTATCCATCCCGGTAGCACAAAGATAAAATGGAGATTTCCGATAACATTCTGTGTCCTAATAGCAGATGTATCAAAATTTGTAAATCCAAGTGTCTGTGTCAAAGAGTAAAGGCAAAGCATCAAGTTCCTGTGATTATCGCAGCCTACCTGTAATACCAGAGTGGAATGGACCAATAACCATGGATTTTGTGGTTAGGTTACCACTGATAGTGGAAAGAAGCTTACCCAGCTTTGGGTCGTAGGACCGACACCAAGCTCGCTCACTTCCTATTAAAGGAGAACCGACTATTCGCTTGACAAGCCGTGGGTAGAGCCGTGATACTGCCGAAATAGTTCTGCATACGGGATTCCAATATCCATAATTTAGACTCAGATCATCCGAGGTTTTGGCTTAGATTTTGGGGAAAATTGTAAGAGGCCAGTAATTTGATCGACCCTCAAGATAAACTTCCACCCACCTGATGGACACCGTGAGAGATCCAGATTCGGGAAGATATGTCGAGTCACGACGACTATGAGGTAGTCGGATCGAAAAACATTCCTTCGTTGAATTCCAGGTACAACAACAACTTTCTAATCAAGTCAACACGCCTTACGAGGCTCTATATGGAAATGAACAATCGCGTCGATTAATTGAGTAAAGAAAGATTAACTGATTTGATACTGCAAGGAAATGTACAGGTGCGAAAACGACAGAGAGTTAAAGTGGCTAAATCGGTCGCATGTGTCACATAACGGCATAAAGAGAAAGATATCGCATGGGAGGCTCTGAAAAAGTGTTTTTAAAAAGTATCACAAAGAAGGTAGATGAGATTTGGGAAAAGGGCAAGTTGGAGCCCCGCATTTATCGCCTACATGAAGAATCAAAAGGTACACAGATACCGTCAGCCTTTACCTGACTGAGAAGAGTCTACACAGCTTCATGTCCATGTTACTGAGGTACCGATCTGGATCTGTCACATGTAGTCTCTGTGGAGATCAGCTTAGACCGGATTTGACATATGAAGAGCCAGTGAGAGATTTTGCCTCGTGAAGTGGTTAGAATCATGAACAAAGAAGATTCCGCTTATCAAAGTGTCAGGAGAAACCACAAGACCAAGGAAGCCACTTGGGAAAGTGAATAAACTATGCAGTTAAAGATCCGCACTGCTTATCCAAGGTAAAATTTCAGACAAATTTAATTTAGTGGTAGAGTTAGAACCCAAAACACTAGAATTTTTATAATAATTTTATTATATATTGCGGGTATGAATTTGAGTCAAACTCGGGTTTTCCGAAAATTTGATAAATTGATAAATTAAAATGTAATTTAAGGAGGAGTGACAGTGATCTAATTTGTATAAAGCAATTGAGAAATGGCTGAACCCGGAAATAAACCCAAGTGAAAAAGGGAAAATGTGGAAATTTGTAAATGAGGACCTAAGAGTCAATTGTTATAAAGAATAGATATTTAAGTGAAATTGTGATAAATGAATGGCCAAAAGTATAATAGGAGACCAAAAATGGAGAATTGATTTATTGTGAGGCCAAACAAGGCCTTATGAGAATATAGTGACTTAAGACAAAATGAGAATGAAAGGGTGTAGGCCGCCAAACAGGCTCACACTTAAGTGATTTGCGTTGACCCAAAACGTGGTCTCAGGCTCATTCCGGGAGCCATCCCGCTGAGGACAAGGGGGAGAAAAAGGGGGAAAGAGCTAGGTTTTCCAAGAGATCGCTTCCTGGTGTGTCACCTTCCATTTCTGTCTACAAGACCCACAAACACCATACAAGAGAAGATCGGGAAGAGGTTCAAGGTAATAGATCAAACCTCAACCCCCATCTTTATGATTTCGATTTGGGAGAAAAGTCCTACCTTGGAGGGAATGGATTTATTGGTTCTAAACCACTTTTGGAGTTGTTTAAGACCCTCATGGTGGATTTTTACAGGAAATATTGAGAAGATTAGGGGATGAAAATGTACAAAAAATGAAAATCCCAAACATTTCTGAGCGTAAATGAGACATGTGTTCTACGTGTCAACATGTACCACACTTCAAAAATGGCAAGATGTACCCGTACAAAGTTGAACATGTACCGTACATCCCGGTGTGCCAAGGCAAGGGCAATACTGCCCAAGAGGTTGAACATGTACCCCATGATGTAGTTCAGCAGCTCTGGCCAAGATAGCTTAAGGTTTAGGTCCCGTATTCGCAATCGATGTCTGGGGGACCTTAAGAAACGATTAAAGGGGGTTTGACTATGTTAGAGCTAGGTGAAAATGTACTGCACTCGACGAAATTCATCTCCCGCAAGATGAAGTGTCTTAACCCAAGACTTTTAACAAAAATAAAATTGTAATTCGCTAAATTGTTATTCACTAAGAGTGAAGTGAATGTTATTGACTAGGGACGGATGACGATCGCCTAACCTAGGACCGAGATCGAAGAGAAGGAAGCTAGATCTCCCGGCAACGTGAAGCCTCTCAGCTCCTCTGATTCTATCCTTAATTCAAGATTGCAGTTTACCACCAACTGGCAGAAGGCACAATGAATCGAGTACATGAATGAGTGGCGTGTGATATAATTACGTGAATGGGTGGAGTATCTTTGAAAGATAATAATGCAAAGGGAATATGAAATGTGATAAATTGAAAATCTAATGAAAATGAATGATGAAAAGGACGTGTGATTCGACAAACGAATCCGTCGAATTACAGAACTGGTCGATATATCGAATGAATCGCCGATGGGATGAAAGCACCCGAAATTGTCCAACGCCCCACTTCAGCGGGATGCACCAAACGTGCATCCGCCACTTAAAGCACTTCAAATTGTCCAATGTCCCACTTGGCGGGATGCATCAATTCCAGCATCCGCCATGATGGCATATGGCATTGAAGAAATGTTCACTTTCGCATGATTCACCAACCGGATCCGCTGCGATGGCGTATGGTACGTTTAATTGATGCTGTTACGCCTGACACCAAACGGCATCCTATCGACGGAGACTCAATGTTATACCACGCGTTGTAAAAATCAAACGCGGGCATCCGCCATGATGGGAGATAGAATTGTTAAATGTATAAGTATATTACCGAATGATAATAAGGGCGGGATTCATCAAACCGAATCATTTAAATTGCGGAATTGAATAGTCGGGAGGTGAAATGTACCAACACGATTTGTGCGTAATGATTTCCTATGAATATGTTAAATCTCATGAATTGATTGTGAATAAATTGCTGCATTGGTGTCGCATGATATGATATGGTAAATAATCGGTTGAAAGTACGTAAATGAATAGCATGAGTATATGTTGGGATATTAGGCATGGCTTCTAGTGAAAATGGCCGCCGAATTAAATCTATCGAATAGAACTCAGATAGAAACTACTAAGTATGAAATGTTTAGCGTGTTGTTTGTGAATCCATGCGCAGTATCGAAAAGGAAGAGAAAAAGGCCATGATCGCAAGAACGCAGAGTCTATAGAGAGCACGCATAAGTGTATACCCACTCGCATATCATCTCAACAAGTGCAGTCGAAACGAATATGAACTCTTAAACTTGATTTTTGTATATCATTTTAAAAGGGCATAGGAATGCCTCCTCAGAAATGTATTTTGTTAATGTTTATAGCTCAATAATTGCTTTGAATTTAAATGGATATTATGGGCTTGCCTAAAAATGAAACTGCTGGTCAGAATTCAAAAACAAATTAATAAATGTTTTGATAAGATAAATGAAAACGTCATGAGTAAACAGTAGTTTCGTTCATCCGCTTGGTCTGGGCCGGGTCGGGGATTCGTCGCGACATTTTTGAAAAAGAAAATTTAATAACACGTGAAATAAAGAAATAAACCGAGTGTCCCTGCTCTCGCCTTTGATCACGTCTGGCCTGACCGCTCGGTCGCTACAAACTTATGTAACCGAACATCTCAGAGACTACACCGTTGAGCAAGTATGTTCCCGGTGATGCCATAACCAAAGACTTTAGAAGTGCCATAAGTTTGAAGATCGACCTTTTAATGACCATATTCGGGCCCATGTCATTGTGATTTTGCCATGATGATTTCTCCAAATCGCGACATGCGGCTCTAAACGTGGAACGAGTAAAGAAAGAGGAAATGAAAGAAAAGATAAGACAGGAAAGACAATTGTTAGTTATGCTCACGCCAGTTATAGTAAGAGAGATTCGTGGGACCATTGTGGTTCCGGCCACCAAAATTTAGGCTACCGGTAAGAATACTATTCTACCGACACCATCAGTTACAAGTGAACAAGGAGGTGCTTTTGGGGGACAAGATGCTCCCCATTGTTCTCAATGTGGGAGAGATATAGCGATAGCGGTTAGACTCCATGCTGTACTCTTGCTTAGGTCAGGTATCCATGGAGCACAAGATACGAAATTGTACAAGGTAACACCTTCACAAAGATCCCGCATGTGGGGCAACGACGTATCAATACAGAAGGCAACAAAAGTTTCAGATCACCGAAAGGTTCGAGACAAGGGACACAGACTGGGTAGGCAAGATGGTCGTGCTCAAATGGAGCACATGCAATGAAAGCAAGAGAAGAGTTATCAACGCGAGTTATGTGATAGTCAGTAATTTTACTATCTTTTGATACTATTATGCATGCATTGATGATTTAAGATCGACCTATTCAGACATATACTCAAGATGTTCCAAATTGCAATTTAACGAGGAGTGAAACCGAGTATGACATCTAGTGACGTAACCCGCTTTGGACATAGTGTTATTAAATAGTAGAGGATTGTCCAACAGAATAAGAGAATATGAATTTCGAGACTTGATGTAGCTATCCTTCTCGTGAGAATATGATGTGGACATCGGGATGGACTCGTTATCCCTGGTCACCAAGCGATAGTTGATCAGAGATGAAAATAGACCTTAAGAAATACACCTGAATGAGGATGAATGTAATTTACCCATGAGGAGCTCTATTTAGCTTATGGTTGAACTTAAAGGCAAGGCCTAGTGTATCCAATATCCCTACCATTAGTGACTTTCCTGGACAGATCGGTGAGAGATGGGATTAAGCCCACGAGGGATTGAGTTTGTTATCGACGTTGTACTAGGTGCCACACCGGTATCCATTACACTGTATGGAATGGCTTCGTTGGAGTTAAAAGAATTGAAATTGTAGTTGCAAGAACTACTAGAACATGGGTTTATTCGACCCAGTGTATCACCATGGGGAGCTCCCATGCTTTTTGTTAAGAAGAAAGATGGTACACTGTGGCTATGTATTGATTATAGACAACTGAATGTTGACCGTGAAGAGTTAATTTCATTCCGTTTTCTCCTGCACTGATGATTGCTCGGACCAATTGAAAGGTGTGGCATTCCTTCAAGATCAATTTCACATCTGTGCATCATCGCCATGACTAAAGATGCGCATGTGCATAAGATGCATGCGTAAAATGATACGGACATTATGAGTTCC
Source organism: Tetrastigma voinierianum (assembly GCA_016808115.1). NCBI lineage: Eukaryota > Viridiplantae > Streptophyta > Magnoliopsida > Vitales > Vitaceae > Tetrastigma > Tetrastigma voinierianum. The sequence goes on from JAEQBH010002831.1 coordinate 241,819, forward strand.
TGTAATGCCGCTTGATTTGACAAATGCTCCGCCAGCCTTCATGACCCAATTAATCAGACAACCGTATGTGGATCGCCTTTGTCATGTTGTTCATAGATCTACATTCTGTGTATTTAAAAGATCAGAACATGACACACCTTCCCAGAGGGGTTAGAGACTCAGAAGAGCAAATTGTAGAAAGCAACTCCACCAAGTGCAGTTTGGTTGAAGGTTGTCCTTCCGACACATTGTATCAGAAGAAGGGATTCGAGTGGATATAAAGAAAATAGAAGTGGTTCTTGATTAGAAACCATCGCAAAATGCCACCGAAGTACGTAGTTTCCTGGGATTAGCAAGTTACTATAGAAGATTTGTTAAGGGGTTTTCTATGACTACAACCCCGATGACGAGATTACTCCAAAAAAATGTAAAGTATGAATGGAGTGAAAAATGTCAAAGAAGTTTTGAAAAGTTGAAAGCATTCTTAACCGAGGCTCCGGTTCTTACTCAACCGACCTACAGTAAGGAATATGTGATTTGTAGTGATGCTTCACTAAATGGACTTGGATGTGTCCTAATGAAAGAGGGTAAAGTGGTAGCCTATACTTCAAGACAATTGAAGCCGCATGAAAAGAACTACCCCACGTATGATTTGGAATTAGCCAAAGAATTGTATTTGCAATCGGAAAAATCTGGAGATGTTATTTGTAATGAGAAAATGTTTCATCTATTAATCGATCATAAGAGTCTAAGTATTTGCCCCTCACAACGAGCTTAAATTTGAGACAATAGAGATGGATGAAATCTGATAAATATTATGACTACGTTGATTGATTATCACCCAGGAAAGGCTAATGTAGTATCGACGCTTTTGAGTACAAAGTCAATGCAAACGCCTGAAAGCAGAATGCTCATTTGTCATCGATTGCATCCACTGTATATAGTAGTGGCGGAATTAATAGTGAGACCGAGTTTGTTGAATCGAGTGCTAGAGGCACAAAAGAAAGATGAGAAAATTGCTACCATAGTGAGTCAAATTGGAAATGATAAAGAGACCGAGTTTACAATGAACGAAAATGGAGTTTTGTATTATAAGGATCGGGCTTCGTGTACTGATTGTATGACGAGGAAAGCAATACTTAAAGAGGTGCCAGGTCGGATCTTTTCTATCCATCCCGTGAATACAAAGATGCATCAAGATTGAAATGTAATTGTGGTTCTGAACAGAAAAGAGATGCATCAGGTTTGGTAAACTAAGTGTTTAGTGTCAAAGAGTAAAGGCAGAGCATCAAGTTCCTTCGAGATTATTGCAGCCTATCAGAATACCGGAGTGGAAATGGGACCGAATCACCATGGATTTTGTGGTTAGGTTACCATTGACAGGGAGAAAGCATGACTGATTGGTCGAGATCAGATTAACCAAGTCACCACTTCCTACCGTTGAGAATCGACTATTCCCTCGATCGCCAGCGTGAGCCAATATCAAGAAATAGCCTGGGTTACATGGACTTTACATCCATTATTTAGACTAGATCCGAAGGTCTATTTAGACTCACAGCAGGTCCCCAGAGGCCTGCAATTATTGAATTTCAAGATAATCTTCCACCCAGATACTGATGGAGGAACCAGAGTTGTTTTGACCCTGCATTCTTAGCATATGCTAAGGAGTCAGGTGATCGATTATGGAGGGTGAAGCGGACTCATTCCTTTAGTTGAACAGTAATAAATAAATAGCTTCGAACCGGTACGGAATGGCTTTCTATCGCCCAGAGTATGGAAGAAAACGAACACCGCCAGGTTAGATGAATCGAGCCGTAAAAGAAAGATCGACCAATGACAGCAAGAGATCAAGAAAGTAGAAATGATTAGAGAGAGATCAAAGTACTGCAATTGGAGTACGTAAATCATATGCCAAATACAGCAGAAGAGACATTATATGAGACGCGAGAGTAAGTTTGGAGTATCGCTGCGCTAAGGTGATGAGATTTGTAGTGCACAGCAGCCTTAAGCCTATCTGATCATATATAATTGAAGTGCTGTCCAACTAATAAATATACAATTTGACTCAAAGAACTATTTACGTTTTCCATGTCTCATGCTTTAGGAGGTAATCATCCAATCATCACATAGTCTTTTCGAGACAATTGAGCTGAATCCGGTCCGTATTGACAGAAGAAGAGCCAAGAAAGATCTGCTCAGAAGTGAAAGAATTGGTGGAATAAGAAGATTCCGTTAGTCAAATTATATGGAGAACCCACACACCAAAGTAGTTACTTTGGGAAATTGAAGAAATGCTATGAACGATCCTTGAACTATAAACCATAAATTTCAGACAATTTTCTCGCCGCAGTTTCAACTTTCTCCAAAATACCCCTAGAATTTCTATAATAATCCTAGTCACAGTCGGGAATGAATGAGCAAACTGGCTTTCCTGAAAACCAATATTTATTAAAATTGGAATAAATGAATATGAGGATATGATTAAATATTATATGCTAAATGGAGAAATTGGATTAAACCTAAATAAACCTAAGTATAAAAAGGAAAATTTATAAACCACAAACACTAATCTATGTCAAGAATAGAATATTTGAAATGCTAGTGAATTAAGTGATAATGAAAGTGAACAAAGACCAAAAAGGAGAGAAATGAATTTGTGTAAGTCAAACATGGCCTACACTTAATAACAATGAAGAATAAGATTCAACTATTCAGAGGTTCCTCACTTGTGCAAAAACGCTGAGATGAGAGAAAGGTCGCGTTCAGAAATTTGTGTGAAATTCCTCCATGTTCGTTTCAAGATCTTCAAGAAGGAAGAAGGAAAAAGGCTAAGGCTTTAAGTAAGGATTCGAGGTAAGAACCAAACCCTAGATTTTTAAATGGATGTTTGGTTAGAAACTAATCCATCCATGGGTTTTGCTCATGGTTGGTTTAGGATGATATTAAGATGTTATTTCGGGAGGATTCCTATGATTTGTTTCGGTTTTAAAATTTTGAGAAAATCGCAAAAGAGCAAACCGGAAAGTTCGGGCAACATCGTGCAATTCCACGTCAGCAAAGATAGGGAACCCAATTACACGACGCACTCCACGCCGCTGCGGATGCCCATCATGCAAGCGTCAGCCGAGGCAAAATGAAATTCCCCTGACACAATCACTTGTAGCAAAGTTACGTTGATAAGAGCCAACCGCTCATAGTGAACAAAATTTGGATTTTTGTTTCCGAACACCTCGTATTCTTACACCGATAGTTTAAGGACCCTAATAAATGATTAATGGGGGTTCAAATAAGGATAAAACTAAATGAAAAACGTACCGTTCGATTCACGTCGACGAGTTCGTTTTTGGGCAGACTTAGTGTCTTAACCAAAATCCATTAACGAAGATTAATCGTCATTCACTAAAAATATGAGGAATAATTGTTTATCCAATTAAGAAAGCGGCGACTGTTATTAGACTAGGACAGTAAGGACACCTAACTCCAGACCGAGATCGAAAGGAAGGAAATAAGAGCCGACATATTCGGTTTGTTCACTGACCATCTATCCTTATTTCGGGCAGCTATAAAGATACCAAATAAATCTGAAATGATTATATGGAATGAGTATATCTTTTGAAATGATATTACGAAAGTGCATATGGATTTGAAAATGTGTGACATTTGAAATAACTGATAATTAATCGCATGTCAATGATTAATCGAAGCGCAAACGACCGGTCGTAATTCTGACATCATAAATCAATCGACATACCGAACGACCAACAGCGGCGGGGATGCAATCAACCGCATCCATCATGAAGACGAACCGAAATTCGTGCAATGTCCCATTGCTGCAGATGCAACTAACGCAGATTCCGGTTTACGACGTGGTGCGTATGCCATTGTTAAAAATGTTCCACTTTGGCATGATGCACCAATCGAACATCCATTATGATGGCGTATGGGTATTTTTAATGACAACACAGGTGCACCAATTCCGCATCCATCATGATGGGACCGGAATTGTTAAATGTGTAAGCAATACTGGTAATGGTAAAAGGACCGATTCACCAAACGAAATCCGCTGAATGAAATCTGTATGTATAAAGTGAAATAACAACTTGATGAGTGTAAATGGGGTTCAGAATCAAATACATCCTTGGAGTATATGTTTGAATCTCGTGATTTGAATTAAGTAAATTGAAAGCATGTAGAAATGTATATTTTGATATGATCATGATTTAAAGTGAAAGCATGTAGAAATGTGAGGCAAGAGTATAGTGGATATAAAGGTAATGGTTTTGCATTGATAAACGAGTTATGTTAAATCGAATTCTTGAATAGAATTATAGAACCACTAAGTATGAAAATGTTAACATGTAGTTTTTATCTATGCGTAGGTTTTGAGTAAACAGAAAGAAGGCAAGATCGTTAGCGCAGAGTCATAAGAGAACGCAGCCAGTAGTAAGTATACCCTGCAGATGATATAATTTTTTTAACGCGGTGACATTGCGAACAAAAGAGTTAAACTCGAACTATTGTTTTGTATATCTATAAATGCATGATACGCCATTTTGTAAACGAATTGTATAAGAGTAAATGTTGGCTCATTTGAAAAATGCTTCCGCCAGAATGAAACCCTAAAACGAATGACATAAATAAAATGTTTTGATAAGATAAATGAAAACTGGTCGCAGAGCAAACTGGCTCGACTGATCTCTTCGTGTCGGGTCGGGATTCCAATACAGACACTTTTACAAAAATAACAAATGGTAAAGTAAACAAAAGAATTAAATGAGCATTCCTGATTCAATTTGACCAAACCCAATCAAGCTCGACCGAAAGAGGTGCTGCAATCATGGAGTAATCGAGGAAGGTGTTTAGTCGTCTGCTTCATTTCCCTATTAAGAGATAAAGCTAAAGATTGTATGAATCAAAAAACCGCCAACTCCATTACTATTTCTGGGTGATCACTCACTCCTCTTTCACAAAATTTTCCTTGTTTAAAGATCACGCTATAATGGAACTCCACAACTTTACATAACATGAAGGGAAGCATATGAATGAAGCTTGGAAAATATATAAGTAGTTGTTAAGGAAGTGCCCGCACCGTGGTATTTGGAGGTGGGTGTAAATCCACAGTTTCTAAAAGGGATTGAACAATAACTCTCGGACTTTGATTGATCCATCAACCAGAGGAACATTGATGAAAAAGAACGAGGAAGAATCTTATGAGCTATTAGAAGATATGTGGAGCTCAACAGTTATCTCCGGCCATAAAGAGCAACACCACTCAAGAAAGTTGCTTGATCTATGAGGAAGACACTCGAAAGTTGGAAAGCTCAAGAGACTAAGAAGATGAAAAATAATAAACAATCAATCAAAGAAATACAAGACATCCATCAATTAGTTGTGAATTTGTGATACCACACTAGCTCTATGCCAAGAGGGTAACCCATTCGCTTCTACGGACCGTGAGAACGCTTCAAGTGGTAGGTAACTATAATCGGGCAACACACCATATGCACCTCATCGCACGCCGAGACGGGAGGAAACCAATCACCCTTGATGGAGAGATAATTCGCCTACACCTCCACCTGAGCATAATAAGCCTTAATAAAAGTCAGATCTTGAAAAAGCCATGAACAACTCGTCAAAACACAAGAGAATTCACGCCGTTTGGGGTAGTAAATTCCAGCGAGTAAAAACAAGAGACGAACTTTCAGAATCAGGTAGTTGAGATCATGGATTTGAAGGCACAAATGAGGCATATACAGACATATTCTCAAGGTTGCAGGCTAACAGTTTGCCAAACACCTCAAGGAGAGAAGGTAAGGAGCATTGTAAGGTTATCATCCTAAGAGATAGTAAAACTGTGGGGGGTTGAATTGAAGATAACAAAGTTGAGAAGGAAGAGGAAAAGGGTGAAAATCCTACACAAACGGTAGATAAGCCAGAGCAAGAGCCAAAAGAAGCCACAACACCTCCAGGAGAGTCTTTAACGACCATCCCATATCCTCAAAGGTTGAAGAAAGGCAAATTGGATAAGTTGTTTTCCAAGTTTCTCGACGTCTTAAAGAAACAACATATTAATATTCCATTTGCTAACGCTTTGGAACAAATGCCCAACTATGTGAAGTTCGTGAGGAACCTATCTAAGAAGAGGGGAGTCGAAGATTATAAGACTATTGCCCTAACAGAAGAATGTAGCACCATACTATAGAAAAAGTTGCCTCCAAAACTCAAGGATCCTGGAACCTTCACCATCCCATCCACCATTATATCTTTGAAAGAGCATTATGTTATATGGGAGCAAGTATAAATTTGATGCCTATGTTCTAGAAGTTAGGCTTGGGGGAAGCTAGTCCAACCACTATTACTCTCTAGTTAACAGATAGATCTCTCAAGCATCCAAGAGGTATTTTTAAAGATGTTTTGGTCAAAGTCAACAAATCTATCTTCCCAACTGACTTTTTTCAAATGTGAAAAATCTCTCGCCGCATCGACATTGGTTTTCTTTCCTATTTATAAGATCTGGGCCAAATTCTCGTGGGTAAATTCAAGGCCATTTCATTTAAATTTTCAAAGATCATCTTAAGGTGACTAAGAAACCAAGAGGAAAACTGTCAGAATGTGAAACTTCTTTCTGATGATCAATCAAGGGTAACTACGAAACCAATGTAGATGAATAGTGTGAATTTTCGCAATAGCTTAAGGCAACTACGAAAACCTCTGGTTTCCATTCCATGCTTCCAAATTTATGTCATCCTCGCTCATGCTCCATAACACTATCACCCATGAACAACAAATTGTTTCGCTCCATATTTTAAAGCTCGTTAAATTGTAATCTAATTACTTGCAAAACACACTAACTTAAGATATCTATTAGTTTCATACTTAGGAACCAATTGTTGCTAAGTTAGGGTTTATTGTTGTGATAAATGATCAAAATAGTTCAAATAATATATAAAAATATGTATTTTTAGTGTCATCAACCCTGAAGTTACTACACCTACAAGTAGCCCCTAGCTACTCGTTAAGGTGGAATTAGGTTATTATAAATTTTTATGCATTTCAAACCTTACCATAAGTGGTGAATCATTAAGTGATTGAAAGCTCGACACATAAAGTAAGACAAATTAATCAGGGTTCTAAGATGCCCGACTTCTTCTCGTGGGCGCCAGGCGCCTAAGGCTTGGTCGGGTGGGTGTCAAGGCCCTGGGCTACTGCCTCATTGATTTTTCATGCTTCAACCCTTGGTTCTGATTCCACCTTACTCCAAAGTTGAGCTAATCACCAAAACGAGGAATTAGCATTAGGAATATCTATATATATATATATATATATATATATATATATATATATATATATATATATATATATATATATATATATATATAAAGACCACTTATTATGTATTCTTTTGGTAGAAATTTACAAGATGAAAATCAGACCGATACAAAAACAAGTAGTCATCTAGAAGATCATTATAGATACTTTTTGAATATTATCTTTGATGATTAATCTATATTTGGAAGAACTATAGATTTGAGATTCTGATTGTCTTGAAATCATTCTTGATCTCCAATGATGAATTTCTTTAGCAAGGCTTAAGATGTTAAGGCTATATCAGTGTTCCAAATAGCGAAACTTTTCAAACGAGATTTGTGAAAATGAAATATCGAAGTTAAGTATATGATGAGTGTCTAA